>VZTY01029597.1:0-386983 GCA_013400935.1 Turnix velox
GAGTAGGTGGAAGAAATATTCTTCAATAAAATGCTTGTATGTCTAAGTGACATCAAAGTAGTCTCTTTCCCCCAGTGACAGAAAAGACCTTTGGGTTAATGCACTGGGTGGGATGGGCCTCTTCTGATTTTGAAATGAGCCCAAATCCAGGGAGTAAAAGTGCCTGGGGGTTCTCCATTCATGATCCCATGCCTATGAGGAGATTCTTTTCCTTATTGCAACAGTGCAGTGAAAGGAGGCTCAGAAAACAGACAGGAATCAGGGAAATAGAAGCAAATTCCCAAGCTCACACAAGGTGTGACTATCATTGTTTAGGCCTTACTGAACACCTTTCCCAGTATGGGTGCAAGATGCCATTTCTGCTTCAAGGAGAATCTGCAATACCCAGCAGTACTGAGCATGTACCAGGCAGCAGCTCAGCAAATTGAGGGTCTGATCTAAAGCCTGCAAGGCTCCCCAACACTCTTTTTCATTAACTTCAATAAGCTTCAGCTCTAACACTGAATCCTCAATGTTTACTTCAAACACTGCTGGAACATCACCGGAATATAACATTCCTCCACATTCACACCTTGGATTAATGGTCTAAAAGAGAATGTAGATAAGTCGAGCCAGATTCTGCAGGGTGGCATCCTGAGCCTTTTCTTCAGTTATTTGATGAGCTGGACAAGGCATTTTGAAGGAACAGTTATCTAGCTGAACTTGTACTTATGTTAAAGGCAGAGTCTTCCCCTGGAACAAGTCCATTTCAATAAGATTATTGCCAGGGGACTTTTTTTTCTGTGAATTAATGCATTGAGTTCTCATTTCAGGAGGTACAAGCCTGTCATTTTAACAAGATCTCTTTAATTTAGTTGTTTCTTGTCGGCATGTAATTAAATCACAAAGAACACTAGAGCTTCTGTTTTGAGGAGGCCAGAGGTTTGTCTAGTCCAGGACCATCCACTCCAGGAGCATCCAGAAAAAGAGACAACAGGCTTTTATAAGGAGTGGTCCTTCACTTAATATCCTCAAGCTTCCAGAAGCAGAGCTTTAGTGACAAAGACAGATTTTGCATCTGGTTCTTCACATTTAGTAGCAGTAAGTGGACACAACCACCACTAATCTGTCTCACTCTCCTTGCAGCTAATTTATGACTTTTGTGGGCAGCAGCATCCCACAGCAGCAACATCTTTCATTTATTCATATGGTGTGTGGAAGCGTACTCTTTTCTGTCTGGCTGAAAACCACAACCATTCTGCTTTATATATTTTATATTTTGAGGTTATTAAGACAAAGTCTTTTTATTCCTCTGAGAAAATACCCTTGTAACATTTCACAACTGAAGAATTTCCATTTCATGGGAACTTTGGCCTCTCCAATTCAAAGTGGAAACACATTTTTTGAGACATCAGTATTTCCCATAGAAAGAGAACTTCTCTTTTTTTCATCCAGTTTCAGTCATTTCATTATATCAGTGTAACTGTGGGTGAAAGCAACAAAAATGGCAGTAAGAAAAGAAACCACCCACACTAAAAAGCCACCCAACCAACTTTGGAATCTTGGTAAGACCTGAAGAGAATGAACGAAAGTTTCACAATATCAGCTTCTTCCTTGCAGCAGGACTAGGAGAGTCACAGGGACAGGTTAGGGGAAGCAGTCACCTCAGCCTCATGAACTGTCACTGTGTCGGGACCCACTTTATAATTTAAATACCTGCAAGGCAGATGGTGTTCTATATAGGGAAGTGGTACAATTCTCACTTCCATTTTGATGTATAAAATTCCCAGACTGGGACTTCCAACTAGATAAAATAGGACTGATTTAAGTAAAAACACACCATATTTTGATGTGATTTGCCTTGTGGGAAAAAAAAGAACACTTTTGAGGTCTCCTTGCAGTCAGTAGGATGTCTAAAGGATTAAACAGAGGGACCCTGTTTAAATTCAAACTTAGAGCTAATCACCTTCAACTGGGCATTATGTCTTGTATGTCTAGTTCCACTGCTCACATCTGTAGGTAAATCCTTACACAATTTCAGGTTTTTCTTTGTAAAGTAGAGTAAAATGGTATTTCTATTTCCCATATTCTCATTCTTCCTCTCAGGGTTGCAGGCAGGACTGCCTCTTTCTATGCTTACACTCACAGCCTGGCACACTCCACTTTTGAGTTTCACGGTGGAATCCAAGTACAAGCGTCAAACAAATAATAGGCAGAACTTCTGTGTGAAATACAGCTTCATAACTGAAGTGAGCATTAGGCCTGGAGCTGTGTGATGTAGGAAAGGTGTTATTGAGACCTATGAGACACACTGCTTGGATTCCTATATTATTACTGTATTCTTTTGCCTCTCCTTCATTTTCTTTGTTTGTAGACAAGGGAATGGAGAGAAAGAAAGCCAGCAAGTTTATAAAAGCAAGAGAGAGAGGAGCTGAGGCATTTTTGTGGAGATCTTTAATGACATTCTGTATAATTTGTAAGTGGGGAGGGAAGGGGGGAGAGAAAAAGGGAATTAGCAAAAAAACTGGCAAAAGAAAAGTGGGATGTGGAGAGAAGCGTGTGGATGAATTTTAATGCAATCAGAAAGCTGTAATAATGGTAATAAAGGAATATATTCAGACGTCAAGAGAGGGAGAAGGGAACAGGACCCGCGACGCCAGAATTTAAATTAGACATAGGCGTATAATTCTCTTTTCTTCCTCCCCCTTTCTTCAAATGAAGGAAATGGAATTTTTAAGCACAGCGAAAGAGGGATTAACAATTGGCAGGTTTTCAGCCCTTTGTCTTTCGGCGAATCCCATTTAATCACCGTCTTTAATATTAAGGAGGCTGTGGCCGTGCAGGGCTGTCTCAGGCTTGGGGGAAAAGGGATGATATACAGAGGAAAAGAGAGATAACACTTAGGTTCAGGCAATTGTGAGGAAGTGTTTCAATTACCTCCAATGAAGTCTTTAAAAACTGAAGTTTAATTTGATCTGAAATGTCGTCACAGCTCCTGCAAGAGAAAATATGTCCTTCTCACCCCCCCTTCCTCCCTAAGTCTTTGCTGTTCCAACAGTCCTCAGTGCTCAGGGCTGGACTGCTACCACAGATTAATGTCCTGGCCTTCTAGGCTTCTGGAAAGGGTTTCAAAGCCCTGACAGGTCACCAGTGAGATAAGTTTAGGAGCTGAAACTTGTTTTCCTGACATACCAGCCTTGACATCACTGGCCCTGTGGAGTTTGTCAAGAAGCTTCTAAGCTTTGCTCTGAATGAGTGTGAAAACCAAACGGCCCTTCAGGCTCAGCCTCAGCCTTGTGTGGCCACAGAATGAAAAGGGAATGTTACACATAGGAATCAGGATGTGTTAAATTCCCCAGAATCAAAGGCTTGGGGACTTATATTTGAAACCAAACTGTCTCTGAAAGAGGAGTGTAAAAGCATGATGTAATTCAGTGTTCATTTGAGGTGTCATCTGATAGCACATTACAATCTTCTCTTTTGCTTCCTTCTTTGGGAAACTCATCACTTTGGGACAGGAAAACATTAATGGATGGGTGGGGAAAGGGCATAGAAAATCCTGAAAAGATTAGTTAGAGTACAACTGTGTGAGTCCTAGCTTTGATACTGGGTGTGCACAGTAGTTTCTCTGCCATGAACATTTCCAAATGTGCTCCTGTGCTCCTAGGAAATGGGAATTGTAAACATAGACTGATTATATTTAGGGAAAAAGATTTTTTTCTGCCCCCCACCCCTTGCTATTGCACAGCAGATGGGAATTCAGACATTCTTCCTGTTCTGGAGGGACAGTGAAAAGAAAGTGGGTATTTGAGCTATACTTTGAATTTAGCAAGATCAGATTTTGCCTCCTAAGTCTTTTTCTGAGAAGCATCACCTGGTGAATTTTTCAGAGAAAAATTCCAGTTTGGTGTTGCAGACCATGAATAAACTTAGAAGAAGTCAGGCACAGACTTTGCGCTTTGTGTGACACCACAATTTGGAATGCTCTCACCTCCAGCTTTTCTAAGCAAGGAATATGAACAAAGTGGGTCATTGTGAGCTGTTTTCCCAGCTTGATATCAAACACCACAGAACCTGTCATTTAAGATCTGCACAGGGAATAGCCTCTCTTGGCAAAGGACAGTTTGACGGTGTTGTTCAGCAAGTCACAACTGCTGATATTTGTCTTGGGGTTATAATACTCTCAGCTGTACAAGAAGATTCTGCTGTTAAAAGAACTGTTTAGGCTATGTCCTCATGGCAGGGCTTGCTTGGGCTGTTGCCCAAGATTCATCCATAATGTGCAGTTCAGCTGCACAGAGGAGGCCTTAGTATGCTTCCAGCTGAACTGTGTAAATGCAGCTGTACGTTTGAGTTGGATTCCACCTCAATGTATGTAGACAGCAGGTCTTGCCATAGACACATTCAACAGCTTTGTCTGGACAGCATTCATTCTCTTGATCTGAACTTTTTTCCTCATCTCTATCCATATTTTGATTTAGCCATGCATTTTAGCCATCTTGTTCATGTACCTACTCTCCCAGACAACTTCTGGACATGATATAGTAGCTGCTGCAGACTAAAGACCTTTTACTTGTCAAGAGCTCTCCCTCCTCAGGAGGATGGGACTGTAGAATGGATAAGAACTCTGAAAGAGAATAAGGCCAGGCATGTTTAGTTAAAAAATGTACTCTTTTGCTTTGGGCTCATCCATTGGGAACTTATTCAATTGTTTTCCTGTTTCTCACAGGGCCAGTGGCAGACAATATCATTGTTTTCTTTGACATAAGCACACACTTCAGGGATCACACTGCTACAAGACATGAAAATATCCTCCTGGAAGATGACCCCAAAATCCACAATTGCTGTCATTTTCAAAAGCAGGGCTTTCCATTCAGAACCAGCTGTCTTTCATGAACACGGACATGGGGAAGCCCCATCCATTTAAATCTGATATAAAACCATATAAAAAAAATACTGTGAGGCTCATCTATAGATCTGACTACCAACCTATCAGTTATCTTTCATTTCTAGCACCAGACTTCCTAGTATCCCTTGCATGAAGCAAATGCCAAGGAACTTAAGTGATACCCAGTTTTACCTGGTGCAAACGCAAGTTATCCCTTCTGCACCTGGGGAAACTGAGGCTTATTCTACTGGGTAATTTATGTAGCCTGTATTTCTACTGATCCTGCGCTTCTTGACAGAGATGTATTGTAAGTATTTAGTAACAGTAACTACATGGTCATCCATCTCTCTGGTACCAGGAATAACAAATCACACTGAGGAAAAAGTGATTTTGCATTCCACAGTATCCAGAGTATGGCTTGAGATGGGACCCAGGAGTCCCAAAATTCTCAGACAGAAGCTTTGGCCAAGCTCTTGCGTATTCTCATGGTTCTGCTCTTCCATAACTGGGAAAGAAGTGATTTCCACTCTCTTCTAAAAATAAGATCTAGGACCCATCAGTTAAAAATAATTGCATATTCAATTATATGAAAGAGGTTCCAAAAAGAACACATGATTAAGCTGCAGGATGTGGTGAATTCTCACAGATTACATAGGTTCAAAAGCCTATTGAAGAATTAAATTGAAGAAAGACAATACAATAGATATGAGAAAATGCTTCAGACTCCAGATGTCCCTGGACTATAGACCACTGCAGTCTAGGAGAACATTTCTGGGGATTAACAAAATTGTTTATCCTGTCCCTACACCCTTCCCTGGACTTTCACAATTGACCATTGCTAGAGACAGCACACTGACTCAGACAGACCCACTGTCTCTCATGTAGCTGGTCTTTCACTCAGCACACAAATCAAGGCCTAGAGTGCAGCCAATCAATTAAATACAAGAAATCCTTCAAACAAAGTTTTTGAGATGCAACAGTGGAGGGTTGCACACCTGTGGGACGAAGCTGCCTTCTTTGTGCAGGAGAATTACTGCTCCCACACCTGGGTTTACGTTCATTTGCGCTTGTCCCCATCACGCAGCTGTTTGGATTAGCTGTGATTCTCTCTAGCCTGGGTGTCTCAGAGTCTCTGTCTCCAACAGTCAGAGACCAGCAGCTGTGCAATCATATCTCCTAACGTCTGGGATATAAAGAATCTGTTAAGTAAAACCAAAACCAGGGAGGGAGGAGGAGAAGAGATAGGCACAAAGGAATCATTGCTGTGAAGATGTGATTAGGGATGCCCCATGACACCCAGCTGCAAGGAACAGGTGAACTCAGCAAACATTTTAGAGCCTACAGCAGCATTAGCCCCTTGTGGGTGTTGTTTGATATGGGGAGGGGGAGTCAAATAGGGGAATTATGAGACCATGCAGATGGAAGCAGTGTTTGGTTACTATTGTTTGGAGCCAAGAATCTTTCAGATGCTTCCAGAGTGGGTTAGGGTTTTGGTGGCTGTTATTGTTGTTGTTTTGGGTTTTTTTCCTGTCCTAATTTTTGAAACACCTCCATTTTACAAGGTTCATGTGTTTTGCAGAAAGGTACCATGGAGAAGATAATTAGCTAATTTACAATTAGCTACAACAGAATTTGTAATCGCTTCCCCTGTGGAAAGGGCTGTAATCATCATCATGGAGCTGTAGGACTGCTGTGAAAATGGCAATAGAAGTGTGCAGCCCAGGCCCCAGGAAATGCCCTGTTTTTAGCCTATTGATCCGCCTGATTAGCAGAGGTTGAGGACAGTGGTAGGGCACTCTGGGTCAAGAGGGAAGCTAGTTTGAGCTTGCTGACTGGAGTTCAGAGCACAGCCCAAACTTTCATAATGTTTGGGGCATGTGTGGCACTCCTCTCTGCTCTGCTCCTCCTTTCTCCTTTGCTCTGAGGAGCAAAACCCAAAGAGTTTTACAGCTCTTTTTTTTTTCTCCACCACTGTGACTTTAGCAGATCTTTGATCCCTCTGCTTTACAGATGTAGATGAAAAGCTCATGATCAGCCAACAGTGTGTGCTCGCAGCCCAGTAAGCTAACTGTATCCCAGGTTGTATCAGAGAAAGCATGTCCAGCAGGTTGAGCGTGGTAGATCTGTTCCTCCACTCTGGTGAGACCTCACCTGGAGTTCTGCATCCAGCTCTGGAGTCCTCAGCACAGGAAAGTCATGGATCTGTTGAAGTAGGTCCATGGGAGACCACAAAAATGACCAGAAGGATGGAACACCTCTCCCATGAAGACGAGAAAGCATGTCCAGCAGGTTGAGCGTGGTAGATCTGTTCCTCCACTCTGGTGAGACCTCACCTGGAGTTCTGCATCCAGCTCTGGAGTCCTCAGCACAGGAAAGTTATGGATCTGTTGAAGTAGGTCCATAGGAGACCACAAAAATGACCGGAAGGATGAAACACCTCTCCCATGAAGACAGGCAGTGAGATCTGGCAATGTTCAGCCTGGAAAGATGCCCCTGCTCATTGCTTCTGGGTTGGNACCTTGGAAAAACTATGAGGACTGACTTTTTAATAGAACCTGTAGCTATAGGGCAAGCAATAATGGTTTTAAACTGCAAGAAAACAGATTCAGACTAGATACCAGGTGGACATCTTTTACTATGAGGCTGATGAAACACCATCACAGCTTGCCCAGAGTCAGGGTAGATGACCCATCCCTAGAAACATTAAAGGTCAGGCTGGAAGGGTCTCTAAGCAAGTAGATCTAGATGAAGATGTCCCTGCTCATTGCTTCTGGGTTGGACTAAAACAGTCCCACTCAACCCAAACCATTCTATCATGTATGACATTACTTAGTCTTCTCCCCATTCTGCTGAGGACCAGTCAGGACATCATACAAGGAAGATCTGCTATGCCTCTTCCATCGTGTCTGGTAGATGTGCTACTCACATCTATGCACCAATATTATCTTCTTACCTGCACAGAAAACTTCTCCAGGATGCTTATTTGTTCTCTCATGGCACCAAGCAGACAAGTATAAAGGCCTTTCTAGACAGAGGCACTGCAGCTGGTCCTTCACCGTGTGTGCAAGCAATGTTTGGGGAGGAGGAGAATAGCAGCAGGGACAATTAATTATAAGCTATATAAATAATGGAATTAATTAGCATCTGGTTTCTGAAATGAAGCCATACAGCAACCTGGTCCTGGTACTTAGAAAGCCAAAGGCATCAAGTAACATCACAGAGCTGCTCTGGTGAATGCCGTGTGCATACAGAGGATGCTTTTTCCCATACAGAAGTATATAAAACGGAGTTTTGTTCTTGCATGAAGAAGCTCAAACACTATCCACATGTAATTGACCTGGAAATGAACTTGGGATGAAATAGGGAATTTGATAGGTTTTAGAATAAGAGGTTTTGTGGGACTGTAGTGATCTGGTTCACGCTTCTGATTAGCCTGGGCCATGAGGGTGGTAGATCTGTCCCTCTTTATTTCCAAGGACTTGGGTGCAATGTTCTAGATGGTAAAGCTGACTTATGCTTTTCTGATACAAGGATTCAACCTCTTTGTTTTGCATGAGGAATACGAGAACACAAGTGTATTTATATACTCTTATCTAAATGTACCCCCATGCTCATACATACATTAGCAAGAGCTATCTGGATAAACACAAACCTGTGTCATGTCTCTCTGTGAGTGACCCTAATTTTCCCCTAGTCCCTCCACAATTGCTGTGATTCTTGTTCTTGTCCTCTTGCTCCACAGAGGGTCAAACATTCTGCATCTCATTGTCCCTTCTGTCTCCTTAATTAGTGCCCAGCCTCCCCCTTCTCCTCCTCACTCCACTGTCCCCCCTTCCCATCTCCTCTCAGCACTTGGTTTGCAATGCTCTATTATTTCACCTTTCACTTGTGCCACCTCCTTCGCCTGGGCCCGTCTGACACCTTTGCCTTGCGCTTATCATAGAAACATAACATTTAAATACAAATAGAACAGAGAATAATTTAACCCCTATTTGCACTGCAGAAGGTGCTGAGAATTTGTATAAACACAGACAGGGAGATTTATAGACTCTGTATATTTATCTGACAACTTACATTTCTTCACCACTGTGCCTGGCAGCCAGCTTCTCCTAAAGGATACAAGCCTTTTAAGCTGGCAGAGTGGCCAGGAAGAAAAGAGCCCGGTTTCATGGGGATATTGTAAATTTCTCCAAGGGAACATCTTTGGGGATGGGGATCTTTTGCCATGTCTGTGACCTTTCACTTCCTACCCTTCTTCCTGGAAGGAATGGGTAGCACCATCTCCTACTATTTATTCATGGCAAAACAGAATAGACTTAAGTTGAACTTACTTTTCAATATTATGGAAGTGCCTCAGGTCACTTCATGATGCACCAGCAGATACCTCAGTTCTTCAGGGTACCACAGCACAGAGAAAAGCCATCCATGTTTTTCTCCATGGCCCAAGCAGACTGCAGGGTAAGACTGACAATGGGGTGAACAGTAATGAGGGAAAGCAAAAAATAATAGAGAATAAGTTTACATGGACATCACATTCAGACCATAATGTAGGGTGACATCACTGTTCATATTGCTGCTATTAAGGATAAGGACTACATCTACAGCAAAGCTAGTGTAATATTTGTATGTGAGAAAAACTGAAAATGTCACTTTGTGGTGTGTAGTAGACAGAAATGTGAAGATGCCCTTTCTGACAAAAGGGAAGAGGAGATGCTCAGATGCATATCAATACTTGATATATGGCCTTGAGGAAGCTCCATAGAATAGGTATTCATCAAATCTGTCTTTAAGCAAAATAAGTTCACTCATCTTCATTTCTCATACAGAGAGGAAGTAGAAGCTGTTTCTCATGGCAGCTTACCTCTATTGTGTAAGACTGCTAGGTACCACAGCATGGTACATGGACCATCTTAGGCTGGAAGACATGATCACACCCACAGCTCATGCTGGGGACATCCCAGTTCATGGTTTCATATCCAGACTTTTTTTTCCCTTTTCTTTTGTCCCTGGACTGTGATATTTCTGGTCTTCTTGACCATGTTTAATTTACTGTGTGGCCCAGATCTTATGGAGCCTTATCTGAAGATTTTTTTCACCTCTCAATCCCACAGTCTGAGCTTGAGAATGGAAGTCATGGGGAACGGACACTGCCCAGAGCTCTGAAATTCAGATGTATTCCTTTAGACACATAAATTTTGAGTAGTGTCTGGCTGAAAGAGAGGAAGCATTGGGGTTGTATGACAGGAGCATATGTTATATGGATGCACTCCTACACCTGTCAGTCAGCAGAGCTCAGGGATGATTTGATCAGGGGACTGCATCAGGTCTGTGTACAGGCTTATCCTCTCATTTCTGTAGGATGTAGAGTGACCTGAGCAGTGTCAGCAGATGTCTGGCAGCAAGGTACTGCTCTCCAGTAACATTTGAGGACAACAGGATAAGTCTGGTGGGGAGTACCTGTAGTGTGCACCCATATTCAGACACATCCCACTGGCATTAGCACTCTCTTCATTGTATGCTGTCAGTCTCATGGCCTTGTTCAGACATATTTACAGCACAGGAGTAGTTAACCTAGTGCTTGGTATCTCAGCTTGGAAGAGAAGTATATTGGGGTCCTCATGGTAAAAGAGGTTTATACAAGCCTATTAAAGGATAAACTCATTAGCCAAGACCTGTAACACATTGAGTGGTCCCAGCTGCTGGAATTTTCCCCTTCTCTTCCCACCAGAGACAAGAGAGGGTCATTGCTAAAACACACTGCTGAGCTCCCTGGCAGGGCTGTAATGTGGAAGGTAAATGCAGCATTATGTTAGAAGCAACTCTCAGAGAAAAAAAGCTTGTTAAACTGACTCATTTTTTATCAGCTGAGTGTGTGATTGTGTGGATTTCTGAGACAGCAGATGTGACAAATGATTCCCCTGACAACTCAAGGCACAGTTGTTCAGGAGGGAAACAGAGTTCGGATTTGGAGACATGGCTGAAGGTGATGTCTAGGCAGCTCTGGACCTTTTCATCCCACCTCCCCTTAAGAAGCTGGACCAGCAGCCCCTGGGGAAGATGGTCCTGAACCTTGGAAGAGCTTGTTCCTAGTGGTCTGATGGCCATCTTGTGGGCAGCTCATGAGAGCACCACATCCTCTGTCAGCCAGCACCAGGGACAGATCTCACAACTCTCTGTCTGTCAAAGATGCAGAAAAGGGGGCTAAATTAAAAAAAAAAATCAAAAATATTATAATAAAATAAAATAGAGCATAAAACTAAGTGGTTCCTAAAACACCTGGTTTAAACTTCATATAAACTATACCAGACAAGGCAGTTTCAGGCCAGTTCCACACTAGAGAGTTTTGCTGACAGAGGAGGGACGAGATTTTTTTTTAATGATACATTTATATTAGCAAAAAGCCTGGTGAAAATACAGCTCCATAGCTATAGGAGTGCTTTTGCTGATGCAGCTTATTTCAAATAAGGAAAGCTGTATAAAGTACAATATAACTGATGCTTCCTCTGTGCTGAAGTATTTATTAGAAACAAACTTTGTAGGTGGAGTAGGAGTCTTTTGCTGGTGGTATTCCCAGTTCATTCCCTCTGTTCTGGCCCCTTCCTAAGATATCCCCCATCTTCCAGGACAGCCAGTCTCATTCTCAAGGCAGGTTTTCCTCCAATATCTGGAAAATCATTGGAGTCTGAACTGGACTCCTTCTCCAAAGTATTGTCTGTACTAAAAGATATCCCACGGAATGCACACTTAATTTCAGTAGCTGGCTCTTGAAGGTATCAAGACACCTCCACTGAGGGTATCTTTTGGACATCAAGAAAACAAATCATTCAGATGTTCAAAACATTTTTTTTTAAGGTTAGAACAGCCTACACTGTTGGTTATTGTTTGTTCACCCCTAAATCCTAAACTCTGAGTTACTAATAGGGAATCTAGAAAAGTTCCTTTGCTCAATCAATTCCAACATAAATTATGCACATTTTTTGTTCCCAATGTGCCTACCAGAAGGCTATCCCCATTTTTTCTCTACTATAAGAAATGCAGGTGGACCCCCCTCAACATATTTGTCTAACCTTTCAGCTGCCTAACTGATGGCAACACAAATCCTCATTTTCTGTGGCCAGCACAATTTTTATTCATGTTGACTGAATGCTCCTCACTCAATCCCCACTATATGAGAAGTTATCTTCATCCATGTCTGTAGAGTAATTTGCCAATTTGCAGGCATCTTGAAGAGGGAAATTTTTTTTCAAAATCCAGTTGAAGCAGAACAGATTGCCTACACAAATGATTTCTTGGTGAACAAAAGTGACATAAATCGCCCAAATATTCAGCCAGAAAAGGGCTGTTGTAAACCAATATTTTGTTGAACTTAAGGCTGACATGTGCATTAAAAATAAATAAATTAAAAAATCAAACTATTTATTTATTTATTTACATATATTTATTCAAATTGGTTTCATCTGCTCTGTAAACTGCTCTGAAAGATACCTCTTAGTTCACACATTTACATAGTGTTTAATGAATGATAAATAAGACATTTATGAATCATGTGCAAATGGCCTGTTTATATACACAATGTAAACTATGTAAATTTTAATTTTTTTTCTTTTTGATGTAATGGTATTAGTCTTCAAACATAAGTCAGATCCAGAGGCATCACTGGATGCTCTTTCAATGTTCCTACCAACTCAGCAACCATTAATTTGGTCTTTTTTTCATCTCTGTTATCTGAAAGTGTTTCATTCTTGACTGAAGACCTCCACACTTGTTATAAGTCCAAGCATAAATAGCCTTCCTCATTCAAAATACAGTTATCTGCCAGCAGACCACACCCTGCTTTGACATGAAATGCTACCTGCTTGAGCAATCTTGGATATCAGTAACAATATAAGTTAATATTGTTTCAAAAACCAATATGTAAGCCACAAACTTTGAGTTTATCTCAAATGAAATTTAAAGATACAGCTTGTAGGTATGTGTCTCTGGGTGCTTCTGAAGGACAAATCTTTACTTAACAGACTGTGTATATTCTGATTTAAAACAACTTATGTTAAACACTTATTCCCGTGACTTACTTAGTATTGTGAGGGCTACTAACGCATGTTATTTTTAATTTGATATTTCTATGTGCTATCTTTATCTACATTCCTCTTGAATCACAGTCTGAGCAATGTTGTCATTTCAGACATGGCAAGCTGACTGCAAAAACTGATCAGAAAATGTTGATTTGGATTACTTCAGTGCCTAGATTCTGAGAAGCAACTGAAGAGATTATATATAGCCAAACCTTTCTGGTTTGGTTTGCTGGTTTGGGATTTTTTTTTTTTCAAACTCCCAAATTATTTTCAAGTACTTGATTGGAAGTCAGATGCTATTAAGGTTTTTTGAGCCAGCTACCTGAAATGACTAGCAGCTTCTGAAATATGTCACCTCAATGAAATCATCAATTGCTTCGTATGATACTGAGCCATCTTGGCTTTCAAATCCCTCCTGAAATATGGTAAGCATCTCTTTATTTTGTTCCAGAAGACAGAAAACTCTTTGTGGGCATGCTCAATAAGCAGCAATCGGAGGACGATGTGCGCAGGCTATTCGAGGCTTTTGGCAACATTGAGGAGTGCACAATCCTTCGGGGACCCGATGGCAACAGCAAAGGTAAGTGGGTTGCTTGTGGCACACTATGGCTTTAGTGACAACCTAGACCAGTAGACTAAGACTAAGTAGTCTCCAGGACAGCATCTTTTACATTAGGATAGGTCACATTTACTAAGGCAGGCCATTTCTTTGCTGGTGACTGTCCGCTTGTGCATGAGAGAAAAGAAAATTGCACTAAAGAAAACTTGCCCCATGATGAGTTTTCTCATCACACACAAACTGTTCCCTATAGATGTTTGCTCATGGGGCAGAATTTCCCCTCTGAACCCAAGAACCTTCTTTTTGCCCAAGGGAAGATCCTTTCTCACCTGAACTGGTAAATTCTTCTTTAACCAAAATCATCATTACTGTTTTACATCTTGATTCAGTGGTTTATTTATCACTCACTAGCATCAGGTCTTCTCTCTCTTTGGTTGGCCTCTGCATATGCACACAACAGCCAGTGATCATAATTGCAGGGATACGAGTGCTGATTTAAATACTACACTCATTAATATTTTACTGAGTAAAATATACAGATATGTAATTGAAAAAATTAAATTGTGCTTCTTTTTTGGGCATCACTAATTATGTGGTCAGCATGAAGGATCATTTTCTATGATCCAGGTGTAAGAATGAGTCTTCTGTCTTGAATGTGAGGGTCATCTTTTCTCCCTGTCTAGACAAAGTAACTTCAATTTGAATATGAAGCCCTCTTCTGTTGACAGTATAATATGTCCATTAAATATTGATCTTTGTATAATATATCATGAACTGTGCTGGAATGTGCAGCACCAGGGAAGAGACCAGTCCTGCTGACACAGTTCATATCTCACTGGATATTTTGACATGTGACAACATCAACCAGCATATTTTTGCAACAGGGAGGCAAAAAATCCAAATCACAGTGATACACTGGAGAAAGATATTACTATTCCATTAAATCACTGGAGGCCAAAATAAACCTCACACCAGTATCATAGAGCAGCTATTTAATGTAAGTCAGCAAAGCTCAGCTTTCCTGATGTACACTGCTAAAAATCAATCATGGGCACCTTTCTTCAATTGTATGGCTTCTTCAGTTTCATGACACCCAAAGGCTGCTTTCCTGTGGAGCTACCCCATTGTAAAGCAGTAGGTTTGGCTGGCTTAGACAAGCTTCCCTCAACATAGCAGTAGGCAGTTAAGCATACCATTCACTGAGCAAGTCAGTAAATTGTAAAAAAGCAAGAAAAATTTATCTGTCTGGTTCTAGCTAGAATTCTATGGAATAAATTCTAATGACAAAGGAGCTAAACAGAGACATTATAAGCTAAATAATGCCTAAGGTGTGTTTAGAAACAGTCACCAAAGAAGAACCAGCCCACAGTCTTGTATTCATATTTGTTCTATTTCTTTTTGTTAAGCAATTTCATTGCAAGACTGAATCTGACTGCCAGTTCCATATTGCTAACCAGTTTAATTATTAGTTCTAGCGAGCTGCAGTGTCAGGCTTACATTCCACTGAGCTGCTCAGGATCAATACTGAGCCTTGGCAGAGTTAATATTACCAGCTTCCATTTGCTGGTGCTATTTACTGAGAATGTGAAGCTCCTAATTTACACACACACAGTTACATACACGCACACATGCACACAGAGTAGTCAATCCAACAGAAAACTTCAGGCTAGTGCCCTTATCTTAGGAGACAATCAGGCGAGCCACAACTCTCACTAAGTTATTCCCAGTCTGCAATGTTTTCCATCTGCTAGAAAGCCATATGTGATACATATTTCTTGTGAGCTATTTATTTTGGGTAAAATTCATAAGGCTAAAATTCCACCTAAACTGAAATTTAAGCAGATTGTTTAAGTACCAGCTAGCAATCAGATTTCTAGACTTCAACACTGCCCAACCCATTATATGAAACCCCACCAGCCACCTCTGCGGTGAGTCTGTGAGTCCTACATGTACCTCAAAGCAAGCTGTACTCTCAAAAAGCAGGTCTCAGCTTCCCACTTCAATGCCACCATAGTCATCACAGACAAAAACCTTCTGAATCTTGTCTGAGGCCACTAGTGGTGTACTGAGCCATGGGGCATGCTCTTCACCGTGCTAGTGCAATACCTCCTGTGCAAGTCACTCAGGGGTAGGCACAATGGCTGAAGCATACACCCAGGGAGTAGGAGAGATGAGACTGAGGAATTTTGCTGCTTGAAGGGGAATTACAAGCCTGTTTCTCCCAGAGAGATGGGAGAGGAAGGAGCCTTCCTGCATTCCTCTGAGTAAAGCTCACCAGTGTGCATCCAGGAGCGCAGAAGATCTAAGGTGAGGTGGACCCAGTCTAGCAAGTAGCAAGATCTATAGGGTCTGCAGTGCTGCTCTCTGGACAGCTTCTTTATTTTTATTTTTCTTCTCTCTCTCCCCCTTTTTTTTTCTTTCTATTCAGCAGTTGTCTACTTCAGTAACTCAGAAAGTAAAAGATTTCCCACTGTACCTGAAGTTCCACAAGAGGAATCTTAACACCCTCTGCAATTATAACCTTAGGCTCTGACTGCAGCCTTGTCCAAGCTGACAAGACAGACAGAGCAGCCTTTTCTGCTCTCTAGTCTGAAAGTAAGGAAAGAAAAAACATTCGAGCACATGTATCTCTCTGTTCAGCAGAGATTATATATCTATGTTTGCCAAAATCCCTTCAAACCCCAGATCAGCTCCTGTCAAAGGGATACCATTGCTCTCAGCAGGGCAGTGTGACTCATGTCTACAAGGTCCCAAAGTCAGATATGGCTAAAATGGGAGGGAAGAGGCTTGTGTGCACGTTTGATGCTGTGTACAGAAACCATCCCATTGAATACACAAAACTAGTGATATCTGATTTTTCTTGTGCTACTTTAAAACTCACTGTAAGCAGTAGGAAGGATCCCATTAGAATCTCAAGCATTAAACAAGATGAATGTCTAATAGTCTCTTCATTCCCACCTTTATCCAGCTCCACTGATCCATCAAGTTCCTCAGTACAGGGGTGAATTTCATCTGAAGAGAGTGAAGTCTTCAACATGACAGCAGCCAAAAACCCAGCTCTAAATGCAATGGGTGACTGGAGCTGGAAAGCTTTTGTATATTTGCTAATCAGCATCTTCTTTTTAGAGACAGAAAGCACAAAAGAATCTCTGTAAATAATTAAACACCCTAATTCTGGATTATCTCTGATTAATGAAGAGGAAGGCGCAGTATCTCAGGAGCCCGGGAATGCTGGGCTACAATTATGTCATAATTGATCCCTATTGTTTACAGCTAAAGTTTATCTATCTCATTTTCTTATGATTGTCTCCTCTCAGCTCCTTATAAATTAGATCCAACTATTAGCAACAATCATTGCACTTTTCCTGGAAAACAGTCTGAGCACAGTGCTGAGAGAGTGGATTCAAAGTGAGTGGCTTCTAGCTATGTGCTAATTTCATATGTATGTATCATTTTAAGAAGAGGCTATCACTGCTTTCTTCATTCTCACTTCAGACTCACTACAGTGATGATTTTGAGGACCTCTGGGGCTCATTCTTCTGGTTTGCAAAGCTATACTTTTTCACCCACTTTTTGCACTGTATGGATCCAGTGCAGGGATCTGCACCCCTTCAGAGAAATGACTAGGGTTTCGCAAATAGATTAAGTCTTCAGTAGTAATAGACAAGGATAGAAGCCAGAACTTCTCAGATCTCCCCATCTGTTCCAAAAAACACCTTATTTTATGAAAATTACTCTTCTTTAAGTCAGTTTGCTTGTAGCTATGAGTGTTAGGAATACTCTTCCCCACTGTAGTTGTGCATATGACCCCTTGAAGTGTTGAGCATTTCTGCACTCCAGCACATATTCATAAATGCACCTTTCTGCCCTAAAACCTAATATAGACAATCAGCATGAGGTTACCCATATGGCAATGCAGGCCAAAGGAACACTGCCCATATTTATCCAGGGTCTGGGGGAGAACAGGCAAAAGTTCTGTAGCTACAAAAGATCAAAATCTAAATTTTTGGCGATGTCAAGATGGCAGTCATCACATGAGGATCTTTACCACTCCCTTCTCTTCATCAGAAGCACTCTCATGCTTTGTCAGACCAAAGCTGCTTGGAGCCATGTCAAGCCCTAAGCAGTCATGTAATATCATAACGTTCATCAAAGTAACCTGAATGCTTTTGGTGAAGCTGTCCTATGCTTGCCTGCAACAAGCACATGCAGCTTTCTGGTAACGGTCCTTAAACAAGTCCTTGATCTTTCTTGTAACACCAGATGGAGAAGCATTCACCATTAAAACAAATGCAAATAGAATTAAATTCATTTTCACCCAGTAAGCTGAAAAAAGTTGCAGCACTCTGCCATGAGAAATTGTGGAGACCAAAACATCAGGCAATTCAAAATGTACTTGCTGATTTTAGATCTGTCAATACCCATTACAACAAGTGTGAGGATTCTGCATGCAGTTTTGCCCTAAGAGGTCCTCAGGCTGCTGCTGAACTGCAGTTTGACAAGGAATAGCCAGAAATACATTTACTCATTAAACTTTCTTTGCAGGCATCCTCACAGCCTAATCCTGAGAACGGGACACTCAGCTAAATGGACTTTCATGGTACCAATGCAATTTCTGATCTTTTCTCTTTCTGTTTCTTCCAGGGTGTGCATTTGTGAAATACTCTTCGCATGCAGAGGCCCAAGCAGCCATCAACGCCTTGCATGGCAGCCAGACAATGCCGGTGAGTAGCTCCATTACACTGAGGATCAACCCAGCCTTTGCTGCCCTCTGGCCTAATTGAGGAGGAGGGATGATTTATTTGTGCTCTCTAGCTCATCTTCCAGGAAGGATGGATAACAGCTGAGGCGTGCAGGGCCTTGGGTGTGCTAAACTCATCCATGGAGAGGACAGGATGACACTGTTATCTCACACAGGTGCAGAATGACAAGGTGTTCTTTGTTTTGTCACCAACAGTTTTGGTGACTGGGAAAAACAGATTTATCATTTACAGATGCCAGAAACATTGGGTCAGTCTCACTGTGAATGTAACCATTCAACTTTCAGGGGGATGAATCAAGCAGGACCTTCTGGTCAAGGGCTTCTTTGTTCTCCTTCCTCGAGGAGTCCTTGCCTCCAGCTTTCAACAGAGAGCAGCATGTTCACTGCTGATGGCACCAAAAGCCAGATACAAATGAAATAGTGATGATCACCAATCATGAGCAGTACAAAAGTGCCTATGTTGTCATGAATGTGGTTTCTTGCATCTAGTTTTCAAAAGACAGTCAAGCCAACTACTGGATCACCCTGGAAACATTTGAGGAATAGTTCTATTTGGATAAATATCTAGTGATACAGTGTTTCAAGCATAGTAGTTCATGGAAGCAGAAATGGAAAAGTATTTTCTGTGCAAAATTGTACTGGTATACTGTCATATACATTCAGAAGAATGTATGGCATTCCACTGTCACCAAGGAAAGACAGTCTGGTCCAACATGTTTTTGTTTATTATAATAGTGCATTATTTTTATTACTAATTATTCATAATGTAAATCATGAAAGGCTAAGAAGCATGTTGACAACTTGGAAAGGAGACAGGAAAGCTCAGTAGAAGATTTTTAAAACTGTAAAATCTTCCTTTCAGTAAGAGAATGCAAATTCTGTCAATTATCCAAATAAATTTTAAGTTGGACTGGCGGATTATCTCAAGGTCTTTGTAGGAATGAAAATGGAAAATACTTTGCAGAAGAAAAGTTAACTAAAAGTAGCAAGTCATCAAGTTCTCATTTTTTGAAGTCACATCTTACACAAATGACATCAAAAATAGCACATGTTTACCAGAGACACTACCAAAAAAATCTTACAGATGGGAGTCTCAATTATTTTAAGTATTACAACACTTTTAGGAGTCTGCTCCTAAAAGACTTCTTCTAACAAAGCCAGATGCTGAGCTTGATGCTGACATCCCACTGTAAGATATTATGGGCTCTTTTCCTGAAACATGTCACAGAGATACTTTGAATGACTTTACTGGAAACTTTGTCACAAAGTGATCATTTTTATTAAAAAAAGAATCAGGAATTGCAGTTACACTTGGTGCAACACCATTGAAAAGTATAATAAAAGGTCAGTTCCTGTGCTAAAGTCTTGCAAACTCCTAAAATCTTGCAAACTCAGGTGATGGGTTGAGAGAATATACAAAATCTAGGAAGAGTTGAAGATTTTATCTAGATCTATTGTACTCAAACTATCCCTACCCTTTCTATTTTCAGCACACTTTTTGGCTATATATGAGTAAATTTCTGTTCCATTTTGCTGACAACATCTGAACTTAAGGTGTGCAGAACAATGAAGAATGTAGCTGTTTCATCAGTCACTTTTTTTATGGGACCATTTTGACTCAAATACCTTTTCTAGAAATGTTTCTGAAGCAGCATCTGAAAAAGCATCACAGTTTAGCAGTTACCAGGTGCATGTCCTAGATCCCCAGTTGAGTTTCCATAGTCTGATGAGTTTCCATGAAATGGCTGAACCTTGGAAGTAGTAAGTATCTGCTCTTACTACACAGAAAAAGCAAGTAGAAAGTGAAAATTATATTAAATTAAAATTACACCCTCTTCACTATAAGGTTAGTTATTTGGTGATGCCTTTTATCCCCATGCACATGGGCGATTACTGATGAGGACCAGCACACTGGTGAGGAACTGTCGAGTGACTTCAAACAGACATAAAACAGTCACTCTTTTTCCCCACAGGGTCTCAAAATGCTTTAGGGACAAAATCCTGCAAGTAATCCCTGTTTCCCCTCCCATTTTCGAGTCGCTTCAGGTTGCCCAGCTTCTTTCATGACTCGGATGTTCACAGGGAAATGCAGCCACCTGGTGGTGAGATGATGATGCAGCCCTCGCCCTTGGAAAGGAGGGGTGCATTGCTGCCATCTTCCTTCACCCCCCTCCTCCTCCAGTTTCTCTCACCACTAGGACTGGCCTCATTTGTCCGGCTGCGATGCCAGCTCAAAGTTGTTCCTGTGGTTCAGCCAATTTAAACGTCTCTTGCCCTGTCCTCGTGTACTACCAACGGGGCATCCATCATCATTCTTGTCAGGTCTCGAGCCATTCGTTCCTGCAGCAGACTCCTGTTTCTCCACAGCTGTCAGGATTATTGCTCTACTGTGACTTCCTGTTCACACAACATATGTTGCTTAATAGTTTCAAAAGGCAACTTTCCTTTATGAAAGTTTTTTCCTTTTTTTTTGAACTTTTTTATTAACCTTTCCTTGCTCAGGTGCCTGACCACAACCCGTAGCAAGACCACTGCTTTATGCAAGGCACTTGCTTCTCCTAAGCTCTACAGCTTCCCAGTTTTCATACAGTCAATTGCTCTGAGAAATGGCTTTCCCAAAATCCCTTCCTTCTGAGGAGGCCAAAATTTCCTTCTGTATCTACCTGCCAAGAGAGCTTTTTTTGGACTTTTAAAATCATAATTCCTCTCAACTCATCAGCTTTACCATTGTGATTTACTTGACCTCCATGTCCTCCTTTATGAAGGATCACAATTTTCATATACTTTTTGCATGTATTTTTAACAGTTATATGACCTGTACCTTTCTGCTTTGGTCATTCTGTCCACTCCTGTGTCTCTTCCCCATCCATATGGTGACATAAACAGGTGTCTTTCATCAATTCTCTTCCCTTCTTCATCCAAGCCTTGTTCCTAGAAGCCTTATCCACCAACACAATTTCAGCTACTATTTCTGTAGTGACAGCTTGGAGATCTAACTTGTCTCTGCAGGACAGACTCCTGCTCGAACTAAAATCTTGGCCTGTCTTTCCAGCATCTTCTAGTGCATGTCTAGCTGTCAGATCAAGCTCAGTACATATGAAACAGCTCTTGAACTTCTCCTCCCAAACTCCGTCTACTCTCTCCTCCGCCTCCATTCTCAATCACTTTGGACAACTTTATCATCCTACTTGTCAGTCATGCTCCTACCTAGGCATCATCTTCAGCTTGATTTTCTCCTTTTCTGTGTCTTCAATTCCAGGCCAAATGTTGATGAGTGGTTCTGCACAACACATCTAACACATCTAAGATGCGGTCTTGTCCATCCACCCACAGGGAATATCCTCCACCACACTTCATCACACATACCTAAATCATGTAGCTTCTGCTCTACCCAGAAAGTACACAGGGTTAAAACCTGTACTGCTGCTTTTTCATCAATTTCAACCACTGTGAAATCTTGGAATTTCTTTTATTATTAATTAACTCCTGGAAGGAGTAAAGAAGTACTGTTATCTATATTTTCTGCATGGAGGTGAGAAGAATTGAAGAGTGTAATTCATTTAATTTAGCTTTAATAATCTAAAAGTTTGTAATCTATTTTAAACGACTTCTATGATTCTTACAGGAAAGAGAGAGAGAGAGATTTTGTATAGATTTGTGCATTCTTCTCTTTATCTGACTGTGCTAGGATGGGCTAAATCACCTTCTGGGCATGCCTGTCCCTTTCATTAGTTATTATAAGAGATCTCCATAACTGCATTAGACTATATACCCAAAGTGGAACTTATCTCACCTAATTTGGGACATCCAGAAGCTAAGGAGCTATGTCTAAAATTGTCATTTCAGTGTTTGCCACCTAATCTTCTATTGTAATCAATAGAGAGAAATAAATAACTCTTGAGAAATTTTGTTTTATAGAGACAGCTTTTGACATGTGTCCAAATAAATCCCATACATAAATGTGATTTTTAACTTATTCTAGGAGTCAGTTTCCTACAATCCCCCAGTTCCAAATTATTGATTCTTCCTGTGAAGTGCTACTTGCAATGGAACAAGACCCTACT
This sequence comes from Turnix velox, assembly GCA_013400935.1. NCBI lineage: Eukaryota > Metazoa > Chordata > Aves > Charadriiformes > Turnicidae > Turnix > Turnix velox. The sequence continues at coordinate 22,325 of VZTY01029597.1, forward strand.
GCTTAAAAACAAAAGCTAAAAATAATTGCTTCCTCCAGATGTCTCAGAGTCCACAACTGCCCTTGCTCACCAGTGATACACCCTTGCCACCTCAAAATCCTTCTGCTCCACTTGTCGCTGACACAGTAATCTTGTTGGAGATAAATATCTAGAGTGACTCTATAGCAGATTATATTAGCCACCTACAAGTCAGATGTCAAAGCTGTTCACTTGGCCTCTTGTCTGATGGTGATTCCTCCCACATAGCTCAGACACATGGTTTGAGATTGCCTGACAGAGCTGTGAAGCCCTCTGCCTCCCCACTGAGTGCACAAGGAGTCCCTCAGAGTGGACTTCTAACTTCATAACCAGTACAAGGGGAGATGGGTCCTGTTTTATGGTGCTTGATACCCAATTAAAGTAATTTGGGATTCAGAAATAAGACATCCTGCATTAATCCTCTGATTCCTGATCTGTTACATGTACTGTGAACATGAAACACACTAATTGTTGGCACTGCATTCATTGCATACCTTAATTTTACAAAGGAAATTTAACACAATTAAGACCTCCAGAAACTTGTCAGATGGCTTCTCCCATCACGCAAGTCAAGTCCTCTTTCATTTTACTATAGAAGTCTGCATCAGCTTCATCAAGCCACAGCATTGCTTCTGCATCCAGGCAATAGCATCTCAAGTCTGTCTCTGCCTGGCTGAACATCTTCCATGAAAATTACTTTTCAGATGGAATCCTTATTTTTGTGAAAAGAAAGGAAAATGTGAGACTTGGATACAAGCACTGAACAGATGCCTGCCTTGCAGTGCAAGATTCAACTTAGTTGAACTTCAAAAAATGTAAAAGTACTGCAGCCCAAAACTTTGTTAATGTGGGGGACTTAGGGGCTTCCATTTCAGCAATTTTCTATGCATCTCTCAGATAGACAAATCACAAAAGCATCCTCAAATCTCTCTCTGCAGGAACCACCTGTATTGAATTATGCAATTGTTCCTCGGTATTGCTAGCTGACAGATTGATTAGATCTCTAAGAGTTGTATTTAATATCTTTTTCATTAATCAAGAAAATGTGAGTAACACAACACCTGGAAGAAGGTTGACTTTGAGCCATCACCAGCCATGTTCTTGAGAAGTCTACCCATATCGCTAAAATTCCCATCCAAAGACAGTTAGCTTTCAGAAGCAGGGTTCTCTTCATACCTTATCACACAACCATAAAATGATAGAGGTTGAAAGGAACCTCTGGAGATCATGTAGTCCAACCCTTGAGTCAGAGCAGATTCATCTAGAGTGGGTACACTGCAGTATCTCCCCTCACATACTGTGTGAGATTTTTGCCAGTAAGCTGGAGGGGTTTTTCACTTCTTCAGTTTACCAAGTGAGGGTGACTTAAATGTGAGATTATCAAAAAAGGCCCCAAGAAATGACTGCCACTGTCTGTGCAGTGACCCTCTTTCAGACTCAGGGGCAAACAGGGCACCAGTTCTCATTTTCCCAGATTTGGGTGCACAGGCACCTCGACAAAAAAAACAATCCCAGCTCACTTTTTCAACTGCTACTGTTATTGCTGTGCACCCCTGAGGCAGAGTTACCACTCTGCAGAGCGCTGCAAAGTTGCCTTCAGACGACAGTGCCATTGCAGAAACTGGCCGAGCAGCTGTTCTCACCCCCTGCCAACACAGCAGAGGAATATTTCACTGAGTTAGGGATGGAAGGGAAAGCATTGCCGAAGGAGCTCTGAGCAGGTGGAGGAAAGAAGTAAAACGGGCCTTTGTGGGCAAGATGAAGTTGTAGCCCAGGAGTCGGGCTTGCCGAGTGGCAGGGAAGCGGCTGTGGTTAATGCCTGCAGGCTGACACCAAAGCGCTGAGTCGGCAGAAACTCCCCGAGAGGAGCGGTGTGGTGGCTCCGGTGAGTGGGGGGCCACAATGCCGTAGATCAGCTGAGGTATTTTTAACAATTATTTTGATATAAACAGCTCTGAACTTGAGGAGCTCCATGTAAATGGGAAGCAGTGGGGCTTGTAATTAGATTTGTGTACACTTTCATAAATTGCTGGGAAACATCAAAGCCGTGATAGAAGGCTGTGGTGCACTTTATTTCCTTCTTCTGTTCTTCTGTTAATTGAATGGTTGATGTGTGGATAGGAAGTGTTGGCTTCACGGAGTACTATTTACAGACCCGCTGACAGCTGCACTGTGAAAATTAACAGGAACAGAGCAGCCTCTGTCACAGCTCTTCCCATGAGGGACTTGCTTCAAATTGGATCATTTCTTTCATAGGAGAAACTTTCCTCATCTCTCCTCCCTTCTTCACAAATAGGAGCACACATCCAGCTGCACACTCCCTTCTCCCCTCAGACTCATGGCAGCCTTTAGCGCTCAAAAGGAGGATCTGTCATTTCCACAAAGTTGGGGGAGTTTCACTCCAGTTCAAAACTTGTAACACATTCCACTTCTAGCAAAAAGACACATCTTCAGAAAGTCAACTGAATCCACGGGCTGGGTGTATGGAGCCACATCTTCATGTTTACAGGTCTCACCTTGACAGAAACATGCCCTTCACCCTCTTAGAAACTCCAGTGGATTTTCTCTCAGGCCACCACTGTTGGAAGTGTGGGGTTTGTTTAGCTTACATGTGACTGCCGTGTTCTGAACATCACGTAAACCTCTTACAGGATAGTCCCCACCCTCAACAGCTTCCCTGCTAAAGGGCAGGCTTGGCCTTATTGAATTACATCAAAGTATTGGTTCAAGTGTAAAACTTTGAGGTCATCTGTAATCTTATCATCTACACTTCTCTTGACTACTTGATGGAGAGAGACAAGCTCCTCAGAGGGAGATCTGTCTGTCTTAAGTAATTGATGCTTCAGAATAGATACTCAAAATGGCTGCAGTTAGGCTATCTGAATGTCCCTCTAAGGGAAAAGACATAAGCTAAAAGTAAAAGAAGCAACAGTACAGTGTCTGGGAATTAGCTTGTCTTAGACACAATTAATCAGAATATACATCAGCTCACAGCCAAAACCACAGTATTTTTCTTTCCCATTCCCAGTAGAGGAGTAATAACCAGTGGACACTTGAGCATCTAAATCTTAATAAATCTAAATCTTTACCTAAATCTGGAAAGCATAGAATTAAGTAGGTCAAATTTGAAGCCATCCGTCCATCACCTCACTTTCCAAGGGCATCTTCAAAATACATAGATAACATAAAAGAGAACCTTAGACAAACACGCAATACAAAAAAAAAGATAACAATTAAACAGACCATGATTCAGAGTATCAATTAACCAACAAAATTTACTCTCATTTAGATTCCAGTATGGGCTCAAATCCTCAGTTAATAAAAGCCATCTTGTGAAAGGGAGTAGAGAGATAGAGTTGCTGACTCCCTCAGGCTGTCAGGGTAAATAGGAAATGGGAAAGTCATTAGACTTTGATTTTACATGAACAAGAAATACAAAGTAGAGTGTTTCAAAGGTAATTTCAAATGGAGGTTGATAAGAGCCCAGCATCTAAATGGCCTTCTTGCTTTATAGATGAATTTACCATGAAGTTACTTGCCCAGAGTCACAAAGTCTAGGGTGGAATAGGGTATCATCTGTTCAACCCATCTACTGAAATTAACAGAGAAGGCTGGGGCCTCCTTTTACACTGCTGATGTTCGAAAAACTGATAGAAAAGGACAGAGACATCAATTCAGAGTGATACATTTTTTCACTTCAGTGTGAATCTTCTGCTCTTTAAAGAACATGCCCTCTATGTCATGTCTTTGTGTAAGACACAGACTGGCTTGTGTAACTCAGAGCAAGGCACAACACACCCATTCCTTCTGTTTAAAAATAGTAATACATTAGGAACACATTCATGACTCATCACAGCAGGTCTGACTCTCTTTCCAATAATGAATTATTTTTCTGGACATACTACCTAAACAGTCATGTGTTGTCCTTAGGAAAGAAAGAAACAAAGGATGTGTAATATCTAGAAGTTAATTTGCAGTAATTTTTTCTAATGGAACTTGATGGTTCATCCTCACTTTCCTTTGAGTAGGGTGTTCTGGCTGGAGGGGGACACAGATCCATGGACCATCCCACCCCACTGCTCAACCAAGATAACTACAACCAGCATCTTCTATTGTTATGAATTCTTTCTATGAAAAGCAAAATCACAGGACAGAATTTCCCCAACCCCCCCTTGTTCCCTAAATGAACTAATGAATCAAGTAGTTCTGTATCCCAGAATAGAAATCCAGTCAGACCAGCTGCTCAACAGGGAGTATGAATGATGCTGGAACCAAGGTGGACTTTCTCTGCTCATATCCCCATACCCACACAGGCATCTGGCAGGACAAAGAGAGAGAGAGATGAGACATAAGATGTGACAGATTTCACCAGCCGTCTTCCCAAGGCTTCCTCACTCCTTCTCAACCACAGTGTACCATGCCTCCAAATGGGATAAGACAGATAAATGCTCATGAGCAGTACAGCCTCCCTCAAGACAAAAGGATTTAATTGGCATCATAATGTCTCTTCATGGATCCAGGGGGAGTTGGGATGCAAATCAACAGCCATGGATGCAGCCAAGAGAAAGCAGGAGAGACAATATGCCACCACTGGGGGTTTCCCAGGTTCTGACACTGACAGCAGCCCCTGTAAGGCTCACTACACTTAACACTTTGCCTGTCTGGATTATATTAGGACCTTAGGGGGCTAAATAATTCACAAGTGAAAACCTTTCTGGTATATCAGGGACATCAATAACCCACCAGTTTGGGAGGTATAAAATGCTCCCTGCCTAGCAGGAGTGTTCCCAGTCTACTGGAGGGAATTCCACCAGGCATCATCAGCTTCCCTGATCAGGATGTGCTCTCCCCACTGCTGAAAGGAACAAAAGTGTCATCATTAGGTCTTTGCCTCTTTCCTTGCTCTGAAGGTGTTTCTTTTTTTCCCTTTCTCTTTCTTTTTATCTAAACCTCATTTACATCAAAGGGATCTTCCTTCGATATAAGTGTGTTCTGAGTCAACATGAAATCACTGGATGCTTCTGCTTGTTTCCCTTACAAGCCCTGCTCAGGTGCGCAGTCTAGATTGATAACACACATTCTTGTGAGGCAAATACATAGACCTTGGTAATAGGTAGATTGCTTTCCTTATCCAAAACATAGCTGGCATTAAGTGATTCAGTAGTTATTACGTAAATGTGTTTTGTGACGATCAAAGTTAATTTTAAAGGGCAAAGATGTCTTTAGAGCAGAGCAATAGCTTTCACAGGAAATCTGCACAAAAATGCACAAAAAGCATCCCACCAAACACTGATGAGTTTGCCTCAAACATCCCTGATCAAATAAAGTCAGATGGGAGAATGTACTTGTCTTCTCATCTCAAAGGTCTGTGTGGCAATCACAGAAATAGCAGTTGTCAAGTCTCACCCAGCAATAAGGAGATCAGTTTCAGTCTCTGTGATACAGAATGCAGTTAAGGGCAGATCCTTCAGTATAAGCCAGCTTCTTATTCCACCAAAGCCAGCAGAGCTTGGTTGAGTTTACACAGAGTCATACCTTCAGCTGAACTATTCTTTCCCCATATTGGAGCATGGGTGATACCTCCCTGCAGGAAGTTTTGTATTGCTTGGAGACCTTCAGTTTAAATATGTTACAAAAATGCAAGTCAAGCAATCCAGTCAAGCAACATGTTTTACATGATGATAGCCTGGAGTCATACAGAATGGCAGCGATTTTAGATGACCAATCACTTGCAACATGATAGCAGTTCTTTTACAAAATCTTGCAACTCTTTTATGAAATCTTCTTTTATGTCATGTGAACAGTCAAAACATATATTTCCAGCTTGCCAGCCCTTCCTCAACATCCTCTTTCCAAGTTATCTCAGGCTGTTCACATCCTCAGTCTGAAATGCCAAGAAAGAGTGGAGCTCATGTAAGCATAGCTGCAAAGCACAAGGGACTATATACCTGGTTCTGGTGCTGCCTTGTTGTGACAATAGACAATTCACTTTATGGCTCTGGAATTAATCTACTTTTCTTTTCATCCTCACCTATTTAGACTGAAGGACAAATCATGTCATAACTAACTTTCATGGGTCTCTGTGCTGCAGCTACCAATAGCAAAAAAAGTTACGAAAAAATTGCAGTAAGTCAGTATTTGTTACTGCAAGAACATTTTCAGGGAAAGTGTATTTTTAGTAAATACATAACTAAATACACCTTATCTTTCAAACCCTGATACTCTTATTTGGAAAAGGAAATCTATAACATTTTCTTTGAGTTCTGGATTTCAAGTTTTTCTTCAAACAGACAAAAAAGAATTATTTATTGCTTTCATATTCCTAAATAGCAGGCTAGAATTTCCAGTCTACCAGTATAACAACATTTTCCACTTCATAATGCATTAAGGGAGGCGAATGATTCTGTAAGGACTTTTATCATCCATAGGCTGCACTGAAAAACACAGGGCTGCTTGAAGAACTCTGCTTTGAAGTTTAGGTTGTTTGGATATTTGATTTGGCTTTGATTTGAGGGGCATACTAATACCCAGGTTATATAGCAAAGTCTTCCTAATTAGAATTGGGTACACTGCCACCAGGTGCCAATAACTCTGTTGCCCTGTGGAAAGCAGTAACTTCAGCTCAGAGAGACACCTGCTAAGTGTTGTATGGGCAAGTAAGACCTAAATCAAGCTTCCACTCCAAATAAATTATAGCTCCAGAGACCTGAGAAGGGAAATTCCTGCAGCAGCTCTCTCTGCTTAGACATAGCATGAAGAATCTCCTCTACCAAGAGAGCAGCACTATCAAAGGGTCTGTCACTCCAGCCCTGGATGAATGCCTCCTTTCCCCGCTCTGTCTCTGTCACTCTTGCCTCAAGTGTGTCTAAAACAGTTCTCAGGATTGCACAGTGGAAATCACTCCTGGTGACTGCCATCCTACTTATCTTACAGATGAGACATGAAATTAAAGACCCGAGTACAGAAAAACACAGCATTACTTCACAAAGAGGGTAGGAATGTTAGCCCTATTCTTCTGGCCATCTTCCAGCATGGGTAATTACACTTCTACCTAGGTAAAATTCCTTCTGCTCCACATTTTTAATTGGATACCAGTTTCTTTTCTGCATGTTTACAATCCCAGTTGGGGTCAAACTCCCACTGACTGATTCAGCAGCACCATTTTCACTGAAGGTACACAGGCATTAAAAAAAAATTAAAAATCCAATTATGTATTTAAACTTAAGAGGCATCAGATGAAATGACCTGATCTGATAGACTCCAAAGCAAACAGACCCTTATTCCAAGGATCCTTGTATAAAAGAAAGACATCCTCTTTGCTCCACATTGTTAAGGCAAAATCTCCAGTGCAAGCAACCCTATCCATATGGTGAGACTGAGAAAGTTAATCTGATTGCCTAAATGGGAAGTATGCAGCAGCACCTATTCATTAAAGCATCTTGGCTGGTGTGCATGGCTGACATTTTGGAATTTACTTAATAGGATCTGCACTTTCATATCTCTTATAATCAAGAGCATTATTCACTAGAACTTTAATAGAAGTAGCCTTTTAAAAAATATCTTTGTCCCAGAATTCCTGGCTGGCTCCATTTAAGCCAACTAAGATGTAGAAGTTTACATATATGGCAGAAATTCCCTCACATTTCAGTATTTAACTGAATACTGATGGGATATTCATTAAGCTTAAAGTGAAATATGATTTAATGTCTTTGGCCAAGTCAAACCAAATTTACCAGTTTTTCAAGAAAAACATGTCTAACCACCTGTACAGATCAGTAAGCTACTAAGTCAGAGGACTCCTAGAAGGCTGAAAGGAAAAGAAAATTCAGGCATATATTCTGCAAAGAAAGTTCTTCACAACTTGAAACTTTTCCTGTGAATGTTTTTCTAGAGAAACGCAGCTTTTCCTGCTGCTATGCAGTATTATTTTGTCTTCTGAAAAGCTTTTGCTTAATTTGTGTCTACACTTCATTTGGAAGGCCATAACTAATGGAAAACCATCCCCGCAAACAGGCAAAAAAATTTGTTTTCCTTTGCCTTTAAATGAAATATCAATGAATGGATATTTTATTTTTAGTTGAATATGAAATTTCACAAGCAACCTGTCAAGCTCCCATTTTCAAGAACGACTTTATTTCACACGTCAAGACAGGCCAGGAAATTAGTTTTTCCCACAGAAGACTCTGATTAGGGATTACAAAGTGAGTGTGGCACAGGGTGATTTTTCCCCCATCTTTTCCCTCACCCTGCCAGCCCAGAGAGCAACTGACTCTGCTGACTAAGGGGAGCAATTCATTACTACACATGGGAGGGGGTCGGGAAGCGAGATAGTCATATTAAGTAGACTTACTGGCCCAAGAGAGAATAGGGAAAGCATAATAATACTTACCCCTTATATTATTCTTTTCATCAGTGGATATCAAAGCACTTGAAAAAGGGGATTGATTTGATGGGAAAGGAGATAAATGCCAATTCCAAGTAGCCTGTTGCAGAGGCACCAGCAGGAATGCTCTCTTTCATGATACTATCTTTTGAGTGTGGATCTGTAAGGTAGGGAAATAAACAGGTCTTTCCCTTACAAAAATGCAGAAGTAACACAGATCTTGAAGTACATTTCAAACACTGCTGACTTGCCCACTTTAGCACTCTTGAGGGCTGGAGAAATATAAGGTCTCGTCCAACTGCCATTGAGAGAAAGAGAGAGATTATGTATTACTAATAAACGACCCAGCAGACAGAACCTATTGCCTTTGTCAGCAGACAATGGCTGATTTACACCATGGTTTAAGTGCTTGTGGAAGCAATAAATAGCCCAGATGAAGGGGTTCTGCAGTTTTTACCCCATGGAAAATCCGGCCCATTCTGAGGAATGCCTAGTGTTTTCCAGAGGACTTGTGGGAGTCACTTGAGTAGAAAACAGTCCTATGGTGCTGTAGATGAACAGTGATGTTTGCCTCCTCTGATAAAAGTCCTGCACTGTGTGATCCGATAGAGTTTCCTGCCTGGTTTCCTTCAGGTCATGTGAAAGGGCTGCACGTGAGGAACTATATACAAAAAAGCATCAACCCCAAGGTCAAACCTCATATTCAAGAGCAACACAGCATCACTACTGACTACATATCTTGAACTGCTTACATGCACATCTGATGGTGAAGCACTCTTAAAAACCACTCTTTTTTTCTCCTCTTTCTTGGTAGTGTGTTCTTTAACTTGCCTCTATTTGGCAGTGGCTTCTTTGACCTGTGTATATGATAGCAGTGTTCAAAGAGTCCTGAAGTCCTGCTGTGACAGGCAACCTAGAAAAGCATCTCATAAGAGGCAGTCTCAGAGCCCATTGGGTCAAACTGCTGCTGTGCAGTCACTACGACTCACATCAGGAGGGAAAAACACTCCAGAGGCAAGATCGTCATGTGGAGGTTACCCATGTTTTCATGATGCCATCTACAATAATAGCACGGTTTTCAACAGTGTGAAACATTTGCAATTTCCAGAGGCAGTTTTCTGGCACAAGGCTTCCAGGGCAGAAAAGGGAAGAAAAGGAAAGAAGGAAGAGAGGAAGAGAAGGAAGAAAAGGAAAAGAAGGAAGGGAAGGAAGGAGACACAACTTATTTATACTTCTCTGTCCTGCTAAGTAGAGCAGATGACTTCTTCAAAATATGTTTGTTGAGATGAATACTCATTCACCTTGCCTAGTTTCAAAATTCTCTGTGCTGCTGATCCTCTGCTCTGCAAACTATGACAGCAGCTCCAAACAGCCTAATCTGCTGTGGACCAGTGCCTCTCTCCAATACAGCTGCAAATAGGTTTAAATCATTAGATTCAGGTTACCAAACAGTCTCTTGGATCAGGGTTAATTAAATGAGTGTTGAAATCTAATTAAGGACTGGTCCAGGTGATAATTAGCAGGAAATGTATGCATTAAAATATTCATTTGTCGATGAGCTGCAATTAAGAGTGTGATTTGGGAAAGGATCGATAACTACACCATGTGATTTAAAAAAATTAAAAGTCACCCAGCCTTGAGCAGAAATGCAGGGGAAATTTGGCTAAGCTTTTTTTTGATTCCTCTCACTGCTTTCTGTTTTGCTGTCATAATAACTCCTGAAGACTACTCTCCACCCTTGAAATGAGAATTAAACCCTCCCTTCCTTTGTTTTTCTGAAGCACCTCTTTCACCCCCTTGCTCTTCACCACATTGTTTGAGTGGGTTATAGATTTATGAGAGAGAGACTAACAGGTCAAAAAGAAAGATTCTTTGCCAATGAAAATCACTTCCTCTAAGAATGGGCTGCTAATCCAGGGGAACATCACCCATTGTGTGGTTTTACATTGTTGGTTTTTTTTAGCAAGTTAATTCCTCAAGTCTGTATTCATAACTGAGAATCCAGACAAGCTATTGAATATGCATAACTTGGACTTATATGTATGTACATCCATAGTTGTGGTTTACTGCGCTGTTCCAAATTTGCAGCAGAGCAACTCTGCTTTCACCAAGACTGTTTTTTTTTGATGTTCACAACTACACAAGGGTGTGTGTAATCCGCTTAATAACATACCTCCCTGTGTAATCCCACGCAATCCCACCTCTGCTAGAACAGGAGCTCTGCAACAGCCCAGCTCCTCTGGCAGAAAGCTGGTCTTTTTCCACCACCATGGGCCAGAGGCTGAGCTGGCAATTTCCCCACTGACTCTATTTCCATCAGCGAGTACCAGTGTGTCAGAAGGGAAGTGTACCAGGGGCTGCGATGATTTCAATTTCTCTTTGTCATTTTCCTGTCAGCTCACCTGCCCATCTCCCCAGGCTTGGTGGCAGACCTGCTCCTGAGGCAACTGTCTGCCTGCTAACAGAGATGCATCCTCCCACTTCCATGCACCCCTTTTTCCCTGGGGAGACCATGCTGTGGGGAATCAACCAGCCTATGAAGTGAGAATGTCCTTGGAACCAGCCCAAAAAAATATCAGTGCTTTCCTTTCTGGGCAAATTTTTTCCTTCCCATCTCTGCCTCCTCTCAGAAATTTAAGAATCACAGTTACTGACCTTTCTTCTTATTTCAGTGACAAGAGGGATGTTTTTCATTCCTAAAACTTTACATTTTTCACAGAATTCTTCAACCAGATCTACACCAGTGTTAACTGTAGACATAATCCAAGAACTGTAAAACCCACATAGAAATTACTAACATTAAACGTTCATAAAGAAGAAACTCAGTTCCATCAGGAACTACTTTTGCTTCTTGGTGATGACCACCATACACTGTGACCAGCACAGAGAACCCTGTATCCAGGGCAGACAGGGATTTCTCACTATCCATGAGAGTTACAAGACACAGCAGACTGAAAGGGCAATCCAGCTCAAAGGATCTGGCATGGACAGACCTAACATATTCCATCAAAATAAATCAGTTCACAAATCTCACTACATTAATTCAGCAAGAGATTCTATATTTTGCTGCACTGAGTCTAGATCTTTGTCCTCTGATGAGGACAACCTACTGGGCCAGAAGATTTTCTATATGATAAAATAATAAAGCAACAGTTTTTTTGCAAAGAGACCAATAATGACAACTTGAAAGTTTGAACTTTGCACAAAACTAGGAACTGGGCTGCTAGTCTCTGTTGTTGACCCTCCAGGGTCCTCTCTTTCATTCCTGATGCCCTCAGCCTCTTGGAAAGGTCTAACTCAAAAGGCCTGAGAGGTTGCATGGGAAAAGACAGTATTAGCTGGATCCTACACTACCAACTACATATTAGTCATGTGGATTGCATGAAGAAATACATACCTAGCTAATTCACTGATATATCTCCTCTTCCCTCCTGTCCTATAGGGAGCCTCTTCAAGCCTGGTGGTGAAATTTGCGGATACGGATAAAGAGCGTACAATGAGACGCATGCAGCAAATGGCAGGACAGATGGGGATGTTCAACCCCATGGCCATCCAGTTTGGAGCATATGGAGCCTATGCACAGGCAGTAAGTATATATACTGGCTCTAGGCATGTCCATGGGAATGGGGATAGCACCTAGAATGGCACAAACCACATACAAGCAGAAGAACAGCTGAGCAGAGGAGAAACCGTCGACTTCTCTGTTAAACTGGCTGAACAACATGAACAAACTGGGACTTACCTTCTGGGATAGGAGAGGACATCTCCTTCAGAGGTGCAATATCTGCTTCTAGTAGTAAACAAATAGTGGTCATGCAAGGTAATTCCTATGGAGTTTAAGCCATTGCTGTAAAATCCAAACACAGCTAGCACTGAAGTTTTGAATAAAGTAGTCCTTGAATTCAGCTCACAACAGTTATCTGTCCCAGGTCAGCATAATCCAGCACTATAAAATATTTTTGAGTGCACAGATACTTTCTGCCCCTCTACTAGGGACCTCGCAGACTACATTGAATGGGGGAGATGGCTCTCTGCCTCATTGGCAAAACTCCTGTTACTTTATGCATCACTAGGGGTGTCTTTGGAGTGGTCATTGGATAAAATGGCAGCTTTTGACAGAAACACTTGTAGGTTTATGCTCAATAATTCTAAAATGGATGAGAAGACCTATGCAGACATACAATGCTGGCTCCTCAAAACAATGTGATTTAAATACACTGTTATTTAAAGCAGTGTTGCAAAATCTGACTTCAGGTATCCTACTTGCATATATGTCTTGGACCCTAGGCCTCTGAGAAAATGTGCTTGTGCAGAGAGATGGGCTCTCTACAAAGCTGTGGTATGGATGCCTCTGGCATAACTACCTTTCCTTAGGCTACAATTAACAGGGATCTGCAAGACAAGATCAGGTTTGGAGAACTGTCTCTGCCAGGCATTTCAGAGGGAGGAAGAGGTGATCCCAGCAGCTCGTAGGCACAATATTGCCAGGTGACTTTGGCTGCCTTCTCTGGAGCAGGTGAAACAAGAGGGTTTGCAGGCTGTGACAGTGCATCTGGGGGCTTCATCCAGTTTGTGGTAAAATGTGGCCCTCTTGTCCTCTGTGCTGGATTTGTGTGCAGGAGGGAGGTACCATTAATCTCATTTTCTTGAGTAACATCTTGTGAATGAGAGAGACCAAAAGGTTTGCCTCAGGTAATGCAAAGCCAATTCAGAAATCATGCTTCAGTCTACCCACGCTGCCTCCAGCATACTGTCCACAAGGCTCTGCTTTCTTCCCTGTCGGTTTTCTTCTCACTACATGGCATCATAGACTTCTCATCACATCCACATGAGGGTTTTTCTAACTAGATGGCCTAAAAATTTCTGTCCTTCACTGAAAGTCATGTGGTTCACTGGACACTAGGTAGAATTTGGCCTGCCCTTTGAGTGGGCCAGGTGAAGCCAATATGATGTTATTTGAAGGGGTTTTTTATTCCCTTCCCACTAGACACTCTCTTTGTTTAACAGTTCTCCAGGCTGGGGAAAGCTGCAGGAAGGGAAAAAGTGGTGATAAATCACAGCTGAGCTCAGGCCAGTAGCCATCAGGCTGGCAGGGGTAGGCAGCATCTGTGACCCATGTACCAGAGGAATTAACAGGGGGACAGTCCATGGGCAGCTGGGGACAAACAGGAGATGTGATTCCAGAATTACACTACAGGCATTGATCAGGCAGCTGGAGAGGTGATAAAGGCACCTCTCTCCTGATTTTTTTACTTTCTTGCATCTTTTAAAATCTATAGTAATCCTAATTGCCATAATTCTAAATGCCATCCCAAGTTTATACCCTTACAATAGATGATGATGTCCATACTTTTACATCACAGAATTTCCATAAATTTGTTTCTCACTAGCTAATACTAGCTAATTGTGACAGTAGGTGCCAGAGTGAGGTTTTCTCTCTAAAGAGTGAAATTAGTTCCTGGGTCTGCTCTACTCAACTTGAAACTAAGGAATATTTTTTTCCTATTGATTTCTTGTGAAAGCAGAATTGGACCCATCCATTTTTTTCCTTTTCTTTTTTTTTTCCCTGGTAAATATGCTAACAAGGAGGAAAGAATAAGTTTTAGATTCTGACCCATTGGATATGACAAGCTGGTGACACCAATTACCCTGGGGACTTCAGAACTGTCTATAACGATGGGATCACATTTCCATGTGGCGCCTGTACACCCAGAGTGTGCTCAGATGCTGTCTCTCAATCAGGCTCCCTATCTGTGTCTCTTCCTATCTGCTTCATCTCACGGTCTCACACAAAAGGGAAGGAAGTGAACACTGAGGCTCTGTGACGTTCCCTCAGCCCAGATTAATCCACCCTGGAGTGCTGGCTCTCAGATATCAGGGTGATTGGCACCTCGCAAATGCCAGCGGGAGATGGAGAGATCGATAGGGGGACAGGAGAAGGGGGAGCAGTTTTACTCAGCCTGAAGTGAAGTTGAAGAGCTAAGGCCAGCCAAGAGGAGAGAAGGTGAAACAGTAAATGTAAGGGGAGGACAGCAGTGACAGATGATGCCACTGCCACCAGCAACTCACATAACCTTGGGTGAATCATTTGACCCCCGGTCTCATTTGCCCATGTACAAATAAAGCTGGTGATCAGACTTATTTATTTCCCCTTCTCCCTCAAGGACACATCTCTCTCTCATTTCTCTCTCTCATTTCCCTCTTTCTCTCATTTCCCGTTTCTCCTCATGGGTTTCCAGCAAGCCTATAATGGTAACACAAGTTCAAAACTCTCCTCGGTGCCTAGAATCATAGAATTGCCTTGGTTGGGAGGGACATTTCAGATCATCTAGTTGAGGCATCAGTGTAACTTCCCTAAACCATATCTCTAATTTCGGTGTCTATTTATGTCTTAAATACTTCAAGGGATGATGCCTCAACCACTTACCTGGGAGTCTATTCCAAAGCTTAATACCCCTTTCAGTTTGATTTTTTTTTTCTTCTAATAACCTGCCTTTGACTCAGTTGGATGCTGTTACTATCTCTTCTTACTTGAGAGAGGAAACTGACCCTCACTTCTGTACAACATCCATGAAGTAAATCTAGGACTACCATGAGACACTAAGCAATCTGGTCTGTACTAGAGATTTGTCCTCCTATGAGTGTTCCCAAGCAATATGATGATAGCTGGTTAATCAACCATTTCAAATTGTCCATCACTGTGGATGAGGTTGCCAAGTCCCCTGGGTAGCAGTTACTTGCTGCATCTCCCCTAAAACAGCATCATGCACATCACAGGGGCTCTGTTAGCTCCAGCAAAAAGGTTTCCATGCTTCAAGTTGGCCAGTGCAGCAGAATCCCACAGAATCCCAGCTGTTTGTGAGATTAGTGGGCAGTGATGGATTTGCAAACTCAAGAGTACCCCTGAGGAGAGGTGACGAGGGTCTGTATCCATCAGCGTTTGAAAGTCATTAGTGTTGCCACCAGGACTGCTTGGGGCCCCAGATCCTCTGGAAGTTACCCCCTTTGCAGCTCAGCAAAGAGCCATGTCACAGTTCACTCCCTGCTGTTGCTGCTGTTGCCGCTGTTGCCAACCCACTCAGCCTCAGCTTAAGCAACTTTAACCTTGATAACAGCAACAGCTTCTCTTGGCAAAGCAACCAGTCCTTGAGCTCAGCAGCCATATGGCCTCAGATACAGAGGTTAAATAAAATCAGGAAGCAAAGGGAGTGCGTGGGTTTTGCTTCCCCTCCTCATGTCTCACCTACAAGCAGACCAGACAAAACTTGGCACTGAATCTAGGTGCTGTTTCAGTGACACAGAAGGTCACATCAGATCCACTTCTCTTCTTCTGCTTGAAGATCAAGGCAAGTCAGATTTAATGTCTTCCTAAAGTTTCCAGTATCCTTTTACTAATCGTTTTCAGGCTTTCCTTTTTTTTTTAACTTTTCAGCAATATCTTCCCATACTCATTTTATGTCCCCTTTTATGGGGCTATTATTTATTTTACTTCACACACTCATAAGGACACCAGCCCTTTTTTGTCAGGTTACTGTGGCTCCACATCAGCTAGGTGTTGTTAGTTGTTTGTGTCATCTTACTAAGGCCAGCCTAAGGCATAGATCTGACCTTAGCTTGGGGAGAGGGAGGCTGACATAAGGTGGCACCACTTTTGATTTGCTACCAGCCAAGAGTGAACCTCCCTGAACACACTCTAGTTCGTAGCAGCACAGCATGCCTTCTCGTTCACTGCTAAGAGATGGAGTGGTGAAGACTAAAATCATCAGCAGCATAAAGTAAACCATACTATGAATGGTGGTAGCATAGCCATGGTCCAAACTAGCAACAACATCAAAATTTCCTGCATGTCTTCTCTCCATGAAGAAAGTGGCAAACTGTGGCTGTCTCATGTCACCACTGCCCCACAATGTGGCAAAGGAAACATCCGCAGACCAGAAAGGGAAGGTGGGAAAATATAGAAGAGCAAGGCAAGAACAAAGGAAGGAGCCTTGGAAAGTGACAGATACTGTATAAATTATTTAATTTTTAAATTATTTAAAATAAGATCAAAGTAATAAATCAAATTTGCACAAAAAATGGGGCGTGAGTGTTAGCTACAGTCTCTTGGCCAAATTCCAACCATGGAACTGATTGTATCCCTCAGCAGGGGAAAGGCATAGAGTTATTGAGTAAAAACAGACAGAGGGGGACAGGGGCAGCACAAGCAATGGTAACATTTGCTCTCCAGCCTGCAGCAAGAATTTTTCCATCAGTAAATCCCAGCTCCCTTCCCTCAGAAAAAATACAAGTGACTGCTGCTACTGAGCTGCAGACAAAAACTGCAACAAATATTGGAACATCCAGCACGGCATAGCCTTCAGTCGTGGTCATAAACGGTCACCTTGAGAAGGCAGGGCAATAGTGGCTGCCACGCTGACCATAAAAGCTCAGGTACTCCCCTCTTCCCTCTTCCAGCTCCCAGGAAGATGAAAGGATATTTCTGCTAAATGATCTGAGGTAGTGCTGAAGGGAAGAATCAGCTCTTCCAATCTTCATTCAATCCACACTGTGAAATTATTTTGGAGAGATACTTAAAAAAATTCAGCTAGCTCTATGAAATCAGAGGAAATTCACTGAATATAGACTGTGACTATCTTTTGTGTATAACAGTTATTATATTTAAATAACCAAAATGGGACAGTGTACTTGGTAAATACTACCTGTTATGCAAATTACTTGTCCTGATCTCTTCCAGAAGAGGAAGCTATTTTGAAGCCATAATATTTTCTAGCAGGGCTATTACCGTATTCCTGATGATCAGCTCCCTAGTAAATAAGAAATAATGAACCCTCAGGTTTGGGCTCTATATGCATTTTTTTTTTGTAAGGTTTTGGCTTTTCACCACAGTTTTCAGAAACCAAACTATTGTGTAGCAGGCTTTGGAAAGGCACTAAAACCCATGAGTCTAGGTGTTGTAGATTTGCTTGTTTTTCAAAGTCTTCGTTAAATTTAAATTTTATTTGGAGACCATAAATTTATGTTTTCAACAAGACACTAAGAAATGTATCTCCAATGATACAACAAGGGGCAATCGGTACAAGCTGGAAAGCAAGAAGTTCCACAAAAGTATGAGAACAAACTTCTTCACAGTGAGGGTGACAAAACACTGGCACAGGCACAGAGAGGTTGTGGTCTCTCCTTCACTGGAGACATTTAAAACCCACCTGGATACGTTCCTGTGTGACCTGATCTAGATGTTCCTGCTCTGGCAGGGGGATTGGACTAGATGATCTCTTGAGGTCACTTCCAATCCCTGATATCCTGTGATTCTGATTCTGTGAAGTGGATGAAGAACTACTGTGAACTTATTACATATCCTCTGTTTGTTTGAAGTCTTGGGAGATATTTTTTGGTTTATTTCCCAATGGACAATTATGTAGAACAGATATGAATTTGTCAGCTCTGTGATTTTACCAAATACAAGTCTTCACACAGCTCAATTGATTACTTCACTTCCCCCTTTCTATCACAGCAATACCGTAAGGATTAATTAGCTAAGTGTCTGCATAGATCGTTAGAGGTGGGAAGCGTGGGGTGCTGTTATTACTTTTATTATTATTACTGAATGAAGAGTATGAAAAGTCAAACAAAATGTCATGTGGCTAAGAGACAAGGATAGAAAATAACACGGAAAAAAAAAAGAAGGTCATCAGATTGTTCAGAGTGAACTTTCTCGAAGGGCAATGATAATTTTGAAAACACTGCATCAGAAACGGTCGCTCTCTCTCCTCTTCTCCTTCTTCAGTTTCACATGCATTTCTTTGGGGGTGGGGGAAGGCAGGCTGCAGTGTCTTTGTCCTGTCACCATTAGGAGGTTTTGGCCTTGAGTAAGTCACTTCATCTCTCTATGTCCCTGTTCCTTCAGCAAGAAAAGGATAATATTTCCTGTTGTCAAGTGCAGTTGCACATCTCTGCTGTCTAACAGTCACTTGATTTCAGAGGCAGTAGTCCTATTCCCAACCCCATCTCTGGTAACGTGGCCTCATCTCACACCACTAGACTGACAGTGACCACACAGGAAACCATTATTGGAAGGAAAATATTGAGTAGGTGCTGTGGTTTATGCTGTGCGTTTAAAGCTCCGCTGATATTGCCACTGAGCTGGTGTTCCACAGCATCAGGTGTGCATCTGTCCTGCTGCAAAGGCAGGGGCAAAACATGGAGATGGAGAGGTATATCAGTAAGCTCTGACTTCATCTTTAACACAAAACTGCATCCTATGCTAGTTGTTTCTTCTTTATCTCCCTTGCTAGGATAAGATGGAAAGGCCCTTGGAGGTGCCTATCCATCCATTGATGATAGATCTGGCTATATCTGAGAGTGAGTTGAAATCTCCCATCTTTCTCTGCTGATCAGCCATCACTACCACCCTTCCCTATACTTTTTATGGCCTTATCAGTGCTATTTCACCTGCCCCATCAGGTCTGAAGCCTCAGCATGGCAACTGCGGGCTCATAGCCTTGAGGTTCTGCTCATGGTCATGAACCAGTTTGGTAACATCTCTCAGTCACCTCAGAAGACAACTATTGGAAGAACAGTGACAACCAGGTTGGAGGAAAGAGGAAACAAATCTATAAGATTGGATGGGAAAAAGCTCTAAGTTCTAAGGCAAAGATCAAGCCAAGGAAGTAAGAGAAGCAAAAGGAAATACATCCTTTCAGCTGAAGAAGGGGAAAGCTTCTCTCTGTCCCCTTGGATCAGCCTGAGATAATAAGGCTGCTGCCTTTCTGATTAGTGCTCTGTGGCCCCAACCCAGGCAGGGGAAATCTGCATTTCAAATGGCATATTTTAAAGTACACAATACCCAGGGGCCCTGCTGCTATTGATTTGCCTCTGGTGGGGTCACTGCCTCACTTTCTACAGCTTTATTAACTGGGACCATACACTGGGCCCCTTTCAAAGTGAAAGGAGTGTGGATGGAACATTTGTCTTCAGGGGGAGATGCAGAAGGAGTAGGGTGACTTTTATTTGAGATAGGTTGGAATGCCCCAGAGGTTTTATAAGGGGGACCAGTGACCTTTGAAAAAGTTGTCCTTCTTTTATAAATTTCCCTGGAGCCAGCCTGGGGGGAAGGAGGTAGGTCTCTATCATCAGCTTCTTTCAAGGTGACCGAATTTCCATCCTCCCACCTCTGCAATCCCTCTGCACTCAACCAGGATGTGACCATCAATAGCTGGAAAGGACCCCTCTACCCCCCTTTTCCCCTCAAGCACTTACCTCTGGGCACTTCCAGCTAAAATCATGAATGGGGAATGTGACAGAAGAAGAGTGACAGGAGTGCTGTAAATGGCTTTGTTCAGATGTGACTGAGATGTGGTTGGTGTCCTCTCTCCAGTCAAGGAAGTAAAGCCAGATAACTGGGGTTTGTGGCTGTGTTCAGGTATGGGATCCAGAGCTCCTTCCAGCTCTTGAAGAGCTAGTTTACCTCATGAGTTGTCTCTGAAGGCTGAAGTGAGGTGTATATCCGCTTGATCATGAAGTACGTGGGTCCCACTCATTTCACCATGCCAGGGGGCTTTCCATGTCTCCAAAGTATCTTGGGTATCAGAGCACTGACCACAGCAGAAATGGAGTGGCTGCTACCTGCAGAATCTCTGCTGCAGCAACAGCAACTGAATCTAGTTTTCCAGGTCATATGTTAGGACCGTATCTTTACCTAATTACCTTTTTAACCCTAAGATAAATTTAACCTCTTTGCTCCTCAAACTCCTGATTCTGTCTCTGTGAGAGTACATCCAATTTAAGGCAACTGTTCCACTGAAGTCCACCAGGCTCTACACTGCAGACACTGCACCTTCAGCAGTAATAAGTACATCAGTATGACCTTGTTCTTCTCATAAAGAAACAGACAATACTTTATCTCTGAAGGTCCATAACAGAAATACATGAATGACTCTACACTGCAAAAAGGAACATGCCTGTAGCCAGGAGTGTTCTGCAAACTGGCATCTTCAAATGGAAATCTATAAACCTTCTGATTACACAGGATGCCACACACTCAGCTCACCTGGTTTGCAAGCCAGGAGGAACACTTGTCATTTTGGAGTTAATTTCAGACAGCTTAGAGACATCCAAAAGCAGGGGGAAAAAGATGCATAAGCCATGAATAATGTCATAGTGATTGCCTAGCTCTGTTTGAGTACAAAATGGTGTTGCACTACCACTGCCAATGCAGCACCTTTTAGATAGCATCCTGTTTCTCTTGCAGCACATGTGAAACACAGATGAAAATAAAGGATTAATATTTATCTCTTAAACAGTTGGGGACCAAAGTCTGAAGGTATCTGCCAGGGCCAAGTAAAGAGTGGGAATGATTTTACCTGACTGTGTTGCAGTGTGGAGATGAAATGATCACTGTGGTCTCTATGCACAGTCAATGGAAGAAACAAAAGTGCAATTAATCTGCACAGAGGCATTTGGATACAGAAGGGAGAAATTAATCTTGGCCTGTTGTCACATAGAGCTCAATGGGTGACCTTCTCAGAGAAAATGGATCTGTATTAAGTTCTGACAAAGGGAAATGTCAAAAACATAGTCTCCTGCCCTAGAAGGTCTCTGGCATGAACACTGGGCTGCTACCTGCCATACAGACTGACCATGCGCACACATGATCAGCTATAGTCACTCCATGTTTTGAGGTAGGTTTGTTCATGCAGCTCTGGTCAGCTTTGGAGAAGCAGAGATAAGACAGCAAAGAGCATACTGGAAGTCTCCCCAGCCCTTGCCACTGTGGCCCCTTAAAAAGAGAGATGCTGCTTTGATCAGCTGAGCTTTACATTTCCTATGGGCAAAAATCCTGGCTATCATTTCTGCAAATGGCCATTTATATACTCAGCTGTCCCCAGGTGAAAATACCCAGTGGAGAAAAAGAGATATGGGTCAGCACATTCAGGGATGGAGTCAATCCAGTGTTAAAGATGGATGAATTCACCCCTTCCTCATTCACTTCATTGGCATACTTACTAAAATCACCTGCTCAGTGCCTTCTCTGGAGAATAAACTCAGATGATGCCTAGAAACAAACTTCTTGAAGGGGAATCATCATTGTCCTGTAATAGAAAAGATTGCCTAATCACTCTATCAGTAATTACAAAGAACAGGATATCACTAATTAAAATGTGAAAGTGTCTTATGCCGGGTATAATAAAAAAGGGTAATTAACAATCAAAGGGAAAGCCACCACCTTGACACCAGTCTGCATTAGGCTACAGAAAATAACAGAACTCAACTCCAGCACAACACTTTTCATCTGTACGTCTGAAGATATTCCTACAGAGGGAGGCAGGTATCCCACATTCCATTTTGTCACTGCAGAAACCAAAGAAAGTTTACACAACTTACACTGCTGGTTTTACAGCAGGAGAGGGGAAGAGTACCCTTTGATCTCCTTTATCAAGGGAAGTCTCACCATTTGAGTGCATGCAGTGAGTTCAAGATTTGTTTGATTGTGTATATATACTTACAGTTAAATTTAGCTGATATTTCAGTTTTAATCCAAAGAGTAGGGAACCATCCACTCCTTACCATGACTGCTGAGAAAAGTGTCCCAAATATTTAAACAGTAGCACCGGAGAGGGTGATTTCCTGTTGTGAGAGGGAGCGAAAACACAGAACAGACTTAGTCCAGTTCTGCAGACAGCAAAGACATGAGTCACTTCTAAAATCACTACAGAAAAACGGTTTCTTTCTCCACTGTTATTACTAAGTCATGTATTACTGAAAGCAGAGAAAGAAACAAGGTGATGTTTCACTCTCTGCTCATCCACTTTCCCCCACACCTTCTAAATACATCCAACACCAGTCTCTAGCAGGGAGTGGGTACAAACCTCAACACAATTCTTTCTCTTCATGCAGCATCAGGGAAGGGTAAAAATGGCAGTTTCATCCAAGCCATCCTCTTCACACCTGTAGCATTTCACAAGCCCACTACAGCCATACTGTACATATGAACTGCAATACAGTTCAGAGTGTAAAATAACAGCAATATCTGAGGATATCGAAGTGTGATTTTAAAGTAAGAATATTTTCCAGCATGCAAAACTAACCACCACCCTTCCACTCCAAAATTTTTACAGTGAAGTGCCTGAAAATATCACCCATGTTCTTTTCTGCCTTTTGTAGGTGCCCTAAATGAAGCAGTATTTTCATCATTCTGTGTTAAAAAAATAAAATTAAGGAAATCATTCCAATTCAAAGCCATAGGGAAGGTGTTTTCACACTACATGGTGTTAATCTTGATAAAGCAGTGGAGGTACATTCTTTTGTATACCTCTTCCAGAAACCACTTTGTGGTAGTGTTAGAAATAAGTGCTATAATTTGCTTATAAGGTTTAGTCATGATTTTGCTCGGTGCCCACTGGAAGCCTCCCACCAGCTTAAGAAAAACTGGGTTTTGTCACTGGAAGACCAAAACAAATCAGTTTAATCCCAGAGAATTTGCTAAACTCACTGCTTTGGAGAGGTCTCCTTCCCCACTGCTCAATAAATCTTGATATCCCATCAGGAAGAACCAGTGCTTTCACAGTGCTTTCTGATAAGCAACATAAGCCATGAAACCTCTCCATTCTGCAACTTACAAAGTCTTGCCTATGCCTTTCACATCAAGGAAGGACTAGGTAGTCAGAGGACTGGGTTCAACTCCTGGAAGACCTCCACATCAGGGACCACAGTGAGGGTGGGGTACATCAAGAACTTAAGATGCAAAGATACACTTTTCCTTCTATAGTAAGAGGGAAAGCCAAGGCTGGGAGGGTACCTCAGCCATGGTGAGCTCATATATATGGAGAGATGCCTCACACCTACGCTTGGTCCCCATTCTGGTGTGGGTGATGTGGCCTACCTTGCTGGTGACTGCGTGATATTTTTTCCCTGCTCTCTTTGTTCCAGCTGATGCAGCAGCAAGCTGCGATCATGGCATCTGTGGCACAGGGAGGATACCTGAACCCCATGGCAGCCTTTGCCGCCGCCCAGATGCAACAGATGGCGGCTCTGAACATGAATGGCCTGGCGGCCGCCCCCATGACACCAACCTCAGGTAAGGGAATTGGAGGGGGAGTGTATGGGGAGGGCAAAGGGCAGGAAAGCCAGAGGAAGCTTGGTAGGATGTGCTTGGAGGCAGGCTTAACCCCCCCAAAATTTAGAGAAATGTTGGTCTGGTTGGTGAAGGCCACCAAGACTAAGAGGAGCAGAGTCAATTGACTCATTCTGTGGTGGGGAAAATGGGCAAAGCACAGACAAAGACTATTCCCATTTCTGCCAGGGCTAGGGACAGATGGAGGTTGACTTCTGTGTCTTGAATTATCTCAAGGGGATAGTCATAGGGCTCACCACTCACTGGCAGGTAAGGAGAACAAGGGAGATTAGACCCACCATAGCTGGGAAGCTAGGATGCAAAGATCTTTTTGAAGAGAAGAAAGTGTACTGTCAGGGAAAGCACTGGAAAGGGATTTCAGTCCTGACCCTTCCCTCTCAGTTTTAGTTCCTATACAACTTCTCTTTGGCTTTGAGTCCAAATGGCACAAAACAGCCCCTAGACCTACACTGGTTTATTTGTGATGCATATAGATATCCAAGGGGTCAATGCTAGTACTGTCACAGTCAAACTGGCTCAAATAAGGTCTGTGATAAGATGAAATGTTATTAACAAGATGAGCTATGTCTTTTCCTTGGGGTTGGAACTAGATGATCTTGAAGGTCCCTTCCTACCCAAACTTCAATTCTATGATAGAGATATGCCTAAGCCAGAAGTGGCACAGGTAGCCCAGGACAATGCAGAATCTGGGACTCCTGCAAAGCATAACAATAAGCTAGGGAAGGGGCAGCTACACTGATAAACATAAAGAGACCTGCATAAGAGCTGGAGCAGGAAAGGTCTGTCTGAAAAAGCAGCCAAGACAGATGTCTCATGGCTGAGTAACACTGGGCAGCAGGGAGATGAGGCACCGCAGCAGTGCAGGCGTGGGAGCTGCTCCTTAATGATATGAGTTCTGCTACCCTGTCTGCCAAAGAAAACCACCCCATTCACACACAGTTCAGTATCTCTTCGCAATCTCTATCTGGGAACAATGTCAGCAGCTACTAGTCTTTTTCTTTGGTTGCACTAGAGCATGGGGTTAAAAAAAAATAAAGAGAGAAGGAAAGAAAGAGAGATCTCATTCCACTCAAACTTATGAAGTGCCAAGGAAAAGAAAGCTTGACTCAAAAATCTTATACTGCACATTTCGAAATATATGTTTACACAATGATAAATGTATAAACAAGAAGTCGATGGAGCTACTGCAAACCCAAATAGAAAAGTGTCTTAATTATATGTGCAACCTTTAAACCTGCTGCTGAAAAGATTATATTTGCATTAGCTAGATTTGTTTTGTGTTGGTGGGAGCAGAGAGAGTCAAACAAAGACTGCCTGGAATTCAAATGCTCTCAGGGCTTGGAAAGCTGAATCCAGGGGTTGGTTTGTGATGGCCTCTTTTGCATATAAAAAAGTCTTGACAATGAGTGGGTTCTGTGACATAGGTGAGTAAATAGCTGTACAACAGACAAATTCTGTACCTGCCATGATAACCAGCACGTGAAAAATAAGCCTTGCCTTTTCCTGTGCTAGCTCTGCTCCTCTTCTGATGCACACAGCTTCTCTTGGCATCTGTTAAACTGACATTGTCAGGCTACAGGAAAGGAAAACTCATGTTTTTTACATACTTTCCAGGGCACCCCTGACTAGTCATTATTGAAAATAAGATGCTGGTTTAGATGATCCCTTGATCTCTTTCGTGGTGGCAGATTTTGCACTCTCCTTATGACACATTTTCAATCACAGTGCCTATGCACCTGGGCATTATTGCGGATTTACCTTGAATGGGTAGCTTCTTTCATGAAAAACCTCTGTAATGGGTTGTGAAAATGTCCATTGACAATTATTCCTTGGGTGAAATGTTTAGACTTTGAAATGATTCCTTGTATTACTACAACACTCACAAAGCTTGTGATAAGACACATAGAAAATGTTTCACATAACATCTGAGCAAGCAAGCCTGCAACACTAGCAGTGATTTCTGAGTAGCCAGGAGATATCTGAAGCCTAACATGAATTCTCCTGCTGGCTTTTGTTAGCATTCAGAAAGCCAAATGGAAAATGATCATTCTGCTTCATAGCAGGATTTCCAGTCATTGAAGTATATCTTTGTTCTGACTTGGAATGAAAATGAAACATTTCAAAGTCCTCTGAAAAACAGGCATTAAAAAGTGTTTGGAACACTGGGAAAAAAAAAATGAAGAGTTTTGATCTTTCCTAAGCAAAAGAAAAATTGTGCTACAAAAAGCACACTGGTAACCCAGAAGTCCTGAAGGCTTTGGTCTGAATGCATAGCCTCTGTCCTACTATCTTCAGGCCTCCTAATCCAACTGTGGCTTCCTGTGCTTCTCACCTGTAAGAGTGAGTTCCTTGGAACATGGCCATGAGTTGATTCAGGCTGATGAGTCGATTCTGGTTCACAAGTTCCCACAGGACTCAAGGACTTTAAGAATTTTGGACCCAGGCAAATCTAACAGACTAGAGAAAGGATCCATCTCACCCAGCTTTTACAATACGAAAGTTAGACATACAATTTAGACAACTCACCTGGCTTGCCTGCAGTCAGTGGAGAGTAGTAAGGAGTCCCAGTGGGTAATTCAGATCGTAAAAACTTTATGCTGTCTGCTGGCATTTTGATGGTTCTCCATCAAGAGTCAGGTCTATTTCACACTACAGTCCATAATTGCAAGGCAATTAAATTGACATCTCTGAAAGTTTGGTTGAAGTTTAGCATTTTCTCCAATTCATCATTTGTATAATCAGGGTGAAGAGTGAGTCTGCAGTGGTCTGCCCCTCTGTTAATTGCACAGGAGGGCTAGAAATTAAATTTCATTTAGGATTCCTTCCTGCTCTTCTCTTCCCCTCCATGCTGTAAATCTGCAACTGGTGTAGTTACAGCAAGAGATTTTAAACCAGGTATGAAACCCACAAGTGACAGGCATCACTGCCATTTGCTCTCTATGGTGGCATTATGCCAGTTTTGCTCCAACTACAAATCTGACCTCTCGAGGGGGGTTCTTTATAAGAAGGAAATTAAAGAATTGCAATGAATATGCCTAAACTCCTTAGACATGCACAAAATTGCAAACACAAATCCCTTGCCACAATTTTAGAAAAAAATAATTACATTGTCTATGCAAATAAAGGAGAGATCCAGAAAAGCAACTGAAATCTTAACTAGCCTTTGTGATTTTCAAGCTGATGGCATATGCTAAGAGCATTGCCTTTGGACTTCAGTTACCACTGCTACCTCCCTGTACCTCCACAGAGGATATTTTTAAAGGCCAACACCATTTAAATAAGCAAAGGGAAAGTAGCAGCTTCTCTGCTAGGGGTATAAGAAAAAAATGTGAAATATTGCCTGGTTTTGGTCTATTCAAATCAGAACATATTAAAACATCTCATCCATTGGTATTGGCTTCCTTAAAGCACCAGCACAGATTTAAGCAGACATTGAAGTGTGTTATTGGACTAAACCACTATGGAATGCTGCTGTGATGAAGGAAATGCCTGCAATTGGTTTTAAAAGAGGTTACTGCAAAAATGCTGCTTTCAATCAGTAATATTGTATCTGTATCAGTGTATCTGATCAGTAGTATTGCTAGTATATCAGACACAGAAAGAAACTGCTGAAAGTAAGATAGTCTAACTTCACACCCACAGCTGGTGAGAGAAAAATCTGATTTCATACTTACTGCAAATATATTTTTGCCCTTCAAAACATCCTGAATATGTCTTAAGAAGCACAGACAGACAAGTCATTTCAAACACACATAGGAGAAGACAGTGAGGCAGCAGAGGGATTTCATTCTCCCTTCAGAAATTTAGGAATTCCTGACCAAAACTTAGAGACTAAATTGTTTTCCTGAAATATCAGTATTACAGCATGCATCTGGGAAGAAAGGGAAGTAGTATTATTTTACAGAAGAAACAAATCTACTAGAAGCTTTGCCCCTGTTGAGTAGGAGATTTCTGCTAAAACTCTACAAAGCCAGGTTTGAGGCAAACATTGACAGTAAAAAGCAGTATCATCAGCTACCTTTGGGCTACAGATCGACTTTCCAAACATTTTAAGGTTCTTTGGTGCTGAGAAAGTTCAGAATGAGTTGAACACAAAATGTGTATTCATGAGAGAGTACAGACACAGTAGTCCTGGAAATCTGTACGGCCACAAAGCTGACATATCCAAAGAGAAATTGAGAGGAACTGCTGTAGAAAGGTGGGACTGAGAATTTGATTCTGGTGTTAAATGATATCTAGGAAAGAAATATCTGCTTATTTAGCAATTTAAACAGGTAATATTCCAGGGAGAAAGTTAAGGAGGAAGGATGATATTTCTACAGTCTTCTACTGCTTGTATGTTATCAGTGAGACCACAATAACCAGACAAAATCTTCATTCTGAGGAAGAAAGTTTTGCAAGCTTTTCTTCAATGCTTTCCAAATAGGGGAGTAATGTCAGGCAGTCCCTTTCTTTGCATGACTACTGGGGGGATTTTTCATGCTTTTGATTATCAGAAGGCTTATGGGCGGGGGTCACAATTGTCGCATAAGTAATTTTGTCCATATTGCTTCCAGGACTCACCAGCCCTGCGTTTGTGTCCTCCCCACTTGCAGGTGGAAGCACGCCTCCTGGCATAACTGCACCAGCTGTGCCTAGCATCCCATCTCCAATTGGGGTGAATGGTTTCACTGGCCTCCCGCCGCAGGCTAATGGGCAGCCCGCTGCAGAAGCCGTGTTTGCTAATGGCATCCACCCCTATCCAGGTAAGCCAGACCAACACTGTAGCCTTCTCTTTAAGTCTTAGGGATATTGTCCACACACAAAGGCTTTGTCTAGCACTAACCACTTCAGAGAAATTATGCCTCACAACATCAAGGCTCACTCTGGCATTGCTGTTGTTAGACAGCTCCAGTTGTTACATGCTTTAACATGGATGAAAGACAATGGTAGAGGTGGAAAATTTTTATGCTACCAGTGCTCCTCTGATGAACAACCAGGTTGGTGAATACAATCAAGACATCCGGCATGTTTTGCCTTATCTAGGATTTGACCTGAGGCTAGACCAGTTCACACAGGCAGATCTCATAGGAAGGAGGCTTACTCCTGGCAAGCCTTGAAGGAGCTGTGCTAAGCCTGCTACATCTCCTAGCAGCTACTCTCTCCTGTTGGGATTTCCCATGCAGCTGGATCACTACAGGAGAACAATTCCAGAGCATACACGTGTCTGTTGACCCAAACTGCTCCATGACTCAAATCACATGAGCAGGCAGCTGATGTTCCTCTCTGAAATACTTACTGTGTTCAAATCCTCTTGTTTTACTGGACCTAGCCTCCTTTAATATAGCCACAGAACAGTCTCAACTTTACCCTTTTCTCTCAAGAGAATTGCTGCTGGGATTCACAGAATGTGACTACTTTAAAACTGTCAGTACTGAAAGTGTGGTTTTGCAAGCTTAGGCAGCTAAGAAGGAGAGAGGGAAGTTAATGGATAATTACTTATCTCTATACCCATACTTACAAACTCATGGGGACACTGAGGCTGTATTCACCAAGAACACAGGAGTTGATCTGCATGTACTTTGTTTTCAGTATTCTCCGGATCTGGGATAGACCTCTCCCCCAAGCTACACTTCTGCTAGGAAGACAGTCCTCACTATTGCTGTAAATGTACTAATAATAACAGCTATAACAATAAAAACTTAAGTAAATGCTACTAATTGATCTTAGCCACCAGCTGGCAAAGGAGTATTTCGCCCAGAGGTACTCAGAGATTGATCTAGGCTGTTAGAAAATCAAACATTAAGTCAGATACTCCAGACAAAAGGCCCACAAAAACATAAAGAAAAAAATTCTCAGTCAGTCATGGACTCAGAAGACCCACCATCTCAAGGTACTTCAGGAGCTCTAAGAATACTGTGTAATGTAGAAAGAGAAAACTCTTAGTAGTTACTTCTTAGACAATGTTACTGAAAAAAAAGACAAACCCCAGTTCTGTGAATGTAGCACAGACCAGAAATATCAAGCGTAATGAAAAATACATTTCCTACTTTCCCATTTGTAAACATTTAGCCACAACTTCAGCTTTAATCAGAACTGAAATCAAGGGGCTTACTGTGATGAAAGTTAGGCATGTATTTACATGTTCTTAGCAGCTTAGAGAGGATGGGGAGCTCTTGGAGGCTTACGGAGTGTGCTCAGTGAGCTCAGCCACAGTTGCAAGAGAACACTGTGTCTTTAAGGCTATATAAATATAGCCATCTGTTCAACTATCCATCTATCTATCTAAGTATCTACCTGTTTGGCAGTCTATCATCTCCCTGTTTATTCATCCATTTCTATCATTTTCCTGCATTATCTATCTCCTTTTATCTAATCTTCCATGAGCCATTACTGCAGAGATCACAGGACAGATCATATTTCTAGATTAATCTTAATGACTTTATCTTTTGTTATTTCCTCTAAATACCCTCATAATTAAAGAAAGCTTTCAGTTGAGTATTTCATCTATGATTATATAAGTCAATGGCCTTAATCTGTGAGTTTTGAAGTTGTTCAGCCAGCAATTCATAGTAAGTCCCATCACAAACACCAGCAGCCTGACACACTGAAAGGTGACACTCATTACTGCTCCACTTCACCACAGTCAGAAAGGCTCCTTTCTGCTGATAAAGCTGATGTCTAAATGGCCTGCTTTGTGTAAAATTTGGATTTATATCAATGTGTCTTCAACTACAAAATAGTCTTTCTCAAGGCTCATCTTTCTGATTACTTGGGACATCTCTCCAGACACTCATCTCTCATTTTAAATCTCCCTATCCTCCCTATCTAGGAAATGCTGGAAGCAACTTCCTTTGTAAGAGTTTGGATGCAGTTTGTTTGCTTCATCCTATTCTCTTCCTTCTCATATAATGTCTTTTATGCATCCTTCCTTCTCATAAGGAGCATTTATGTCCTCTGACAAATTTTAATCCTTGCCACAGGTTCTGTATTCTAACATCTACAGTAACATTATGCTGGATAAAAACATAAAAAGGACACAAACATTCATGTTTTGATAGAAGACAGTCCCTAATTGCTTGGAGTTTGAAAGAAATTTTCATCACTGTGCAGCTTATTCCATCATTGTTCATTATGGGATTTTTCACGCTTCCCTCTGTAGCATCTGTTACTGGCACTGACC
This sequence comes from Turnix velox, assembly GCA_013400935.1. Taxonomy (NCBI): domain Eukaryota; kingdom Metazoa; phylum Chordata; class Aves; order Charadriiformes; family Turnicidae; genus Turnix; species Turnix velox. The sequence goes on from VZTY01029597.1 coordinate 53,018, forward strand.
TGTGGTTCTGCATGTCTGTGTTTCTAAATGCAAGAGTAGAAACACAATAATAAATCTGTGCATGCAATTTTGCAAACATTATAGAGTAGAAAAAAACACGCCAGTCCCCATCCAAAGTCAGCATCTTTCAAACAACTTTCTTTTATGGTATATTTCTCATTCTGAAAGTGACCAAGAGTGCTGCAGTATTGTGTACATAACCATAGTAGTACTACGATTATGACTTGCAATGTATTGTTTAAAGCCAGAATTTTGCTGTCAGATACTCTTTCATATTCCTCAGAAAACTCAAATGTGGGTTCACAGCATTATGTCCTGCAGCAGAATGTTCTTTGTTGCCTGAAAATAACAAAATAGGACAATCAAAATCTGTAGAGGCATGACATTCACATCATTCAGACCCAAATAGAACACATTAATTGTGCAGTTTGTCTCCACCTTTGTGTTTTGCAATGATACTTTTGATGCTGTGCCTCAAGGACCCAAGAACTCCATGGTCTTTGCACTATAAAACCAGGTCTGTAGCACATAATTGTACTTACTATGTGGTTCCAGTGTTTTGGGGGCTTTCCCTTTCTTCTTCTGTGATCTTTTTTTCAAGATTCCACTTTGGAGCAGGGACACACACGGTGTCATTTGAGCCAAGCCACTATCCCTGGCATTGGGGCAAAGGCAAGAGTAGGTTTAAAGTCTCTCTGCTCACTAGGTCTCTGATCACAGCCCTAGTTCCTGCAGGAATTCACTTTTTCCTTAGCTCCATCCAGGCTTCAGATCCATGTGGTAGCACTAAGAAACTGTTCCTTGTGGGCATACTCATTGTAAGCCTGGCTTTTATCTTCTCCAAGTTCAACTCATGTATAATGTCACATAGTACACTTTTTGGACAGAATCACAAAAAAGTAGATATTTCTTCTTCCACTGGTCTGAGTCTCTTTGGAGATCTGACCCTTTTGTGCATTTATGCCTGCCCTTTAGTCTTGCAGCTTGTAGAGGTATCAAGCATGGCAAAGTGTCACAGCCTGTGGTGGGGACAAAGAGCATAATCTGCTCTACTGTGATCTTGTGAGTCATTTGCTGCAGCACAAGAATATTTTCTGTTTCCACATTATCCATGATAAGAGGAATTATGGCCTTCTATCAACACTTCTTAGCCACCTAAAACCCCATGCCTCTTTTGTAATGGGGTTTGTGTGGTGCATTTTCACCTGCTATGTCTCTGCTATGTTTCTGCTATGTCTCAATCCATCAGCTATTTGCTCTTTAGTTTCAGGTCCCACCCAATGCCTAGCTGTCCATACCAATTGACAGCCAATACTTCATGCTCACATGTTTCCAAGTCACCATTGAGACTGGCACCAAAAAGCTCTCCTCATGAGTGAATTCCTGTGAAATTCATTTCTCAAGAACTGAGCCAAGACCATGGGTTCATCTTCTCAGCTCTCAACAAAATGCTATCAGGCAGTAACAAGTTTCTCCCTTTTTCCATCAAAGACAGGTCTCAGATTCCATCTACAATTATTTTCATTACGAGTCAATTTTGTAGGGGAGGAATTGCCATCATGCTAATGACAGCCTTATCTATTAGCTTGTCAGCTGACTAGCAGCTCTGCTGATGGGCAGACTGCTACTCCAGGTCAGTAAGTCCCAGGATGAGTCCCAATCACAACAGAAATCATTCATTGGTGTTGGGCAAGATCAGGGCTTTGGTTGTGTAGGCAGAGAAAGGAGCTGACTTACCCCAGACTTGACATTTTTGCCCTGATATATGTCAGAAAAGAAGAGTTTACAGAGGAGGAGAACAGGAATAGAGTGGCCTCTGGAAGGTGTAGGTTGCAAACTGAGGCCCACAGCATTCAGTCCAGATATACACCATGCCTTAGACACATGCCTGGCTCAGTGGCACCCAGGCTGAGTTACTTACTGTGGAAATCTTTTACTGGGTTGTATTTGTCTACCCTAAATCTCTGGATGAGAGCTCTCCTGTTAATATTTTGAATCAGCAGTTTCAAAATTGCAACAGTGAGCACCTGAAATATCATTATGACTAGGAAACATTTATTTCACCCATTTGTAACAATCTGCCACGTGCCATAAACCACACTTTACTGGTAAAATAAATAAGTGAAGGAATGCACTCATTAAAAATGTAATAACAAGTTGCCATCACCAATTGTATTCTAAGCTACTTTAATGATGCCATGTACTTCCAACAATTGTGCCGCAGCCATAATGAATGAGATTGTTTAAGGCAGTTGTGGGAGACTTTACAGACCCAAAGTGCTTTCTCTCCTCTGATGTGGAAGACGGTGTAAATACAAATCAGACTCTGTGCTGATGTTTCAAAGGTGCCTAGGTGAGTTAAGACCTTGTGCTTTGTTTTTAAAGGCGATTTAAACTAAGATCCCTCAAAATACAGAGTTAAGTGGCTTAATAGCTTTTAAAACCTGCCCCTGGCTTATGTGTTTATGGCCTTAGGCAAAAAGAGGAAAGTCTGGTCCTGTCTTCGCTGTAGAATTGATTTGTCACCTTGGCCAACAACCTCTGTTGTCTCTGCATTTCCAAGTCCTTTGCATCTTTCTTGTTTGTCCACTGGGAATTCTTCATTACCAGACAATAATCCTATCATATTATTTCATGGTACCCATCTCAGCAGTAGCTTTATTAAGGATGAGGCTTGGAGATGGGATTAATAATAAAACAATAAACCAGATTTCCAGGGTTAAACTATATGGATTTCATTGTAGTCCCACATGTTGCTCCAAACAAGAATTTACAAAAGCCAGAAATGCCACCCAAAGGAGTTTTCCACCTAACAGAATGGAGCAGAGGGTGTAAGTGCTCTGGATTTCTTGGCTCCTTTGATGTGCAGGGGAAGAGACAGTGGGATGGTCTTTGATGGAGAGGTGTCCAGCCTTTAAATGGTGAAACAAGACTATAAAACACAGGATCAGTCTCTGTTTTCTGCCAGATCAGCAAATTCTTTCTGTTATTGCAGTTATTGTTGTGTCTGAATACCTAATTAATTACAACAGTAAACGCTGGCTTCTTTAATCACAGCATCAGCTGTCCTAATCAATCTTAATAATATGGAATCTGTACTATGGCACCCATGAATTTTAATCTACATAAATTTCTTAAGACCTCTCGCAAGCTTGTTGTACGAAATGATGTAATTATGGATATAGATTAGGGCTGTAGAGAGTGATTTAAATTGGATTTAAGGAGAAGGTGAATAGAGCCCTCCCACTCAGTTATTTATTTATTTATTTTAATCCTGACCTTCAAATAGATTTTTTTCCCCTATTATTATTTTATTCCCTCCACAGTGACTGCCTCTCTTTGATCATCCTCCTCTCCCACCCATCCTCTCAGAGGTGACAATGGCCAGGCTGCACCTCATGGGAGTGGTAAAAAAAATGTCTCCAAGACAATAAGAGGAGTAGAATAGATAGGATAGTGCACAGATATGTGGATCTGGATGATAACATTTCTGTAGACTTGTGAAGAGAGCAGCATTTCAAAGCAGAGGGTAATAGATGGAATAAGCCATGTCTGTTCGCAAGTGCGGGAAGGAGGAAGTGAGCAGGACATCAAGGAGGTGTAAGGTTTGTTTACATTTTCCATTAAAGTTAAATCCCAGGATGTCATAACAGTCCAAAATGCATCAAATCCCGCTCTTGTCTCTCAGAAGCATTTGGCCCATCTGACAGTAGAAAGCCAAATTCTTTGTCTTTCTCTTACCTGAGTTGGGGTAAGGGTACTGTCCCATACCACACAGCGGTTGATAAAGGACCCTCTTTTGATTGCTTAGATGGTAATCATGGTCTTTTTAGCTCACCACCTCTACCAGCTTCAGTGCAGCTTCTCCTGATTTACACCCTGAACCACCATAGGAGACTCCATCCCTCTCTCCTCAGCAGGCATTTTCACCTAGGACCCCCATATAAAAGCTCATCTTTGCTAGTCACTGTATTCAGGTAACTGCATCTCAGGAAGGATTCTTTATGAAACATGATTTAAACTGATTTTATTTATTTTTAACAATGTGCTTCATTCTGCTACCTCTGTCCTTTCATTTTCTGATTAAAACCAAATGTTGGACCCATCACTAGCTGAATTCCCCTTTAAAAAGCTGGATTTCAATCTAGAGATATATCAGTAGTAGGAAAGCTTCCTCATGTTAATTTTAAAGCACTGGTTTTTCATGCTGACTTGGGAAATCATCTTTGGTTTTTGGCATCAGGCAGAGGATTTGGAAAGTGACATTAACGGATCTACTTTCTTTGAAGGACTTGGGAGTCATTTCTTGACTTCTCCCTAATGAATAAGTGCTGCCTTCGTTAAATTTATATTTATGACCATATAGTAGGTCATTGGCTTGTTTTATGTCTCCAGGTTTATGGAAGGTTATCTTCCATGGTCACCTTGTGGCATCTTGGCCAGGATTGTCTTGCAAAGAGACAATTGTATCTGAGCAGGATTTTTCCCATGGAAATGAATATATGAAACTAATGAAACTAGTATAGATGCAATGTCCACAGATAAGGCACTTGCCATGAGTTTCCAAATGATGTTGTTATCATCATCTGTTTGCCCTGGCAAGGCCAGATCCTCAGCTTCTGTAAATCAGCAAGGCTAGATGGACTTCAGTGGGGCTGACATGATCTCAGGAACCTCTCTGCGTTTTCCAGTTCACCAGCTGATCCTCAGTGTGTACGTTACATCATGTTTAATCTTTTAAATGTCTGTTGGATGTAAGATCTCCACAAGTCTGACCACAAATAAAGCTATTTCAAATGTGGGCACATTTGCTCAGATAGTCACCAGCACATTTGATGTTACAACTCAGCAATGTGATATTTCTGATCCAAAAAGCATGAATATGTATGTATGACATACATATTCCTCAGCTAGTGCCTCCTATATCCCTATAGCTCTTACCAGATTTTACTTTTATTTAGCTTTTGGGTCAGAGAGTGCTTACACCTTGTTACTCTCTGGATAGCCTGCAGAGGAGCTGAGGTCTCTTCCCAGCCCCATGAGCCCATGCTCATTTTACATCTGAAATAACAGAGTTGGCTGTCCACCTGGATGGACAGAAATAGTAGCTGAGATGGGGTAACTCTGCCACCTTAGCTCTCCTAGCCCAATCAGTGGGAAGACCATAAGAGTGTACATTTATTTATGTGTATCCTATGGAAGAATAAAGTAACCTTCACTCCTGCTGAGATTCAGAAATTATTCACGTCACTGCTGCTTTAAATTTTAGCACATGGAGTACTCCAGCCTATAGTCACACATAGCCTGTGAGGCAGATAAGCTCTGGACCATGAGCCCCTTATGCATTTGAGCCCTGTCTGAACTTCTCCTGAGTCTCTAGAAGATGAAGGACCACTTTACTGAACATCATATGATCACAAATTCATTGAATGAGTAACCTGTGTCTTGAGATTCATGGATAGATAACAGCCATTGGCTTCATCCATACTACAGCTGGAAGCACAGACAGTTATGCCCTTCACTAGGTTTAATTCATCTGGCAGAATGAGCAGCAACATGAAGATATGCTTATTGCTGCCCAAGCTACCTTGGCTTCACTCCAGGGTACCCAGCCAGCCCTGGAACCTGTGTCCCTGCATCTTCACAGGCTATATTGGCCAGCATGGATAAATTCACTGTACTGAAGTCGTATCTTAATCTGCTGAATATACACACTCTTTGAGCTAACACAGGCAAGTTCTTCAGCAAGCAAAGTTCATCAGTGAGCAACTTCTTCACTTTTGCTTCTAAGAGCTACCGAGTTAAATTTCTGCAGGTGGTGTCTTACCACAATCACTTTTTCCAAAGAGCCAAGGTAGGGTATGAGACTATAAGTAAAAGACAGAGCCCCAAGCCCAAAGTTGCAGTGTTCTCATGCTATGGGATGCTCTCAGCTAGCTCCTCAAGAATGTCAGGGATTGCTGGGTTACTGTTAGAGTCTTCTGTGTTAGACCAGTCACCCTGCATCTTCTTTATCGTAACAAAGGTATCCCCAATCTGAACCAAAGCTGACTGAAGACAGAGGAGAATCTGCATATGCTGTGCAGCAGGAGGAAATCCCCTGAGTGACCTGGGGCACAAGATAGCTTCCAGAGAAAGAAGCACCCAGTTAGGCATTACCCATGCTAACTTTTTGTTAAAACTCAGGAAAATAATGAATTCTAAAAGCTTCATGTGGAAGGGAGAAAATCTTGGTTTAAGAGACTGTTGTCCCAAATCCTTTAATTTAAGCATTTGAATTATTTTAATATTTGATCTCAAAGAAGAACAGTGTATTTTTCCTAAGTGGAATAGTTTTGTTACAATGGACAGAGCATGGCTTCAAAGGTGGCAAGATACACGCAGATGGGCTCTGCAGTTAAGCAGGAGATCTTGTTCAGGATGTAGACAAAGCTATAGCTAGGATAATGGGAAGTTCCCATATGTGCCCAGAAAGCCAAGAAATGAAGGAAAGGACCACAGTTAGACAGGCACTGCTCAATGATTTCTACCTTATCAACAGAGAGCTGTTGCTAATTGCCAGTATGTCGGAGAGAGATAGCATGCCTGAGTCTAGCCTCAGCTGGAGAGGAAGGAAATGCTGTGAGTGTATCCCCTGAAGAGCAGAGACAGTTACTTTTTCTAGCTCTATAAACAGTTGAGTGCAACTGAGGAAAGGTATTTGCCTTGGGGGTGAACACAGTTAATCACCTCCATTACATCAGACTGCAAAACCATATCTATCTTACAAACATTTGCTCCCTTTGCCACATGTCTTCTCACCTTCTTTTTTCTACCTGACAGGACCTGGTCATTTTTGGGGGTTCAGAGAAGACTTTAGTTGCTTTATTCTTCAAAACGGTAGGAATAAATGGAAACAGCTTTTATATTTTCCAGTCATTTCTTCTGGCTTCCTGGACCAGCTACTCTCTAAAGATACAGCTTTGCATCTCTACTAATGTGTTCTAACTGATGGCATATGGAAGGCAACTAAAGTCTATTCTTTCTAACCTCTCCTCAAACCTGTTTTCCTCTAAAATAGAATGTTGAGCATATTTTTTTCCAGAAGAACACTGAACAGCTATGCAATACTGAGTGATACATCTGTTCCCACATCACTTTGGGAGAGTGGTACGTAATAACTTTGAACCCCACAAAATGACCAAGGAGATACCTGAAAGTGAAAATCTTTGCAATGGCAGTGCTTCCTCATTTTATTTACATCCATGTTGAGGGATCTGCTAAAAGTCTGCTGGAATATCAGCCACAGAAATTCCAACCTAAAACTGAAATCCTACATATTTCTTCATGTCAGAGTCCTTGTCATTTAGTCACACCCTTAAGGAATATAAACCTTTAACAGTTAGCCAGCTAATTGAGCTTTTCACCTCAAAGTTTTGTCTTCTCATCATAACTAATTGTATTTTTTGATAAAAGTACAAGAACTTGCAAACTTTCAACATGGTAATCATGGAAGTTAAGACACAAGCTGGCATTTGTATCTGTAAGAGAAGACTTTGTCCATATTTCTTGGGTCTGTCATACTCACATTAATTGATCACCTCACTATTTGGCAAGGAGTCTATGGAGAGATCAGTGGCACCAGATTTCTTTTTAAGAGGACCACAACTTTGCATCCTCCAAGACCTTGCCTCCAGCTACACCTCCGTGCTTGTAGAAAGGAAGAAGGTGAGACGGAGGGGAAAGTGGTAGCTCCCTAAGGGATCATTCTACAAGTAAGAAGCCAGAGAGACTGCTTAGATGTAGAACTATGCAGCACCAATAAATACAAATTAAACTCATAACAAGAAGTGAAATATTAGGGCCAAGGTGACATTTGGACTAGAGGTTCAGCCAAGCTTTGCTTTAAATATTTTATTGCTGCAGATAAAGAAAGAGCTTATCCAACACATTTCTCTTTCTCTTTTTCTCTTCCTATCAACCAAAGGGGAAACAGAAAAAAAAAAAAAGTTAACTAGCTTTGGTTGTATTTGAGCTAGACTTCAAAGTTTTGCAAAAATAAACAGTTTTAGGGGGGAGGACTGCACACTTGTAAAGAGAGAAAATGCACTTTGAAGCCAGCAAGGGACTGCATGCCTTACACAGAGATTCACAGCATTCTCCCTGGAGCAGACAAGCAGTATCCCCCTCCCCTCTAAGCAGCATCTCCTCTCTCACAGGAGGCTGCCTGGCAGCAACACAGCCCTTCGAAGGGATGTTGGGATGGCAGAAACCTCTGCTTTGTTCTCTTCTTCTTCCTCCTGCTATGCCCCTGTTGTTTTCTGCTCTGATTGAAAGTTTCATGTGACTGTAGCTGTCACCAAGATCTGAGTTTGCACAGCACCTAGCAGTGGCAGTCCTGGCAAGAGCTGCTCCTCTTCTGGGACCTGCAGCCCCTGGGTCTGTCTGTCTCAGACAACATGCTGATGAGGGAAGAGGGAGGGAGAGTTCCTGTCATGTTTTAACCCCGTAATTCCTTCTCTTTCTTGTGTCTCCACAGCACAGAGCCCCACTGCAGCAGACCCCTTGCAGCAAGCCTACGCTGGAGTGCAGCAGTACGCAGGTCGTTAGTATTAACACTTTCTCCCAATAAACCTTTCTCTTCTCCAAAGCCTTTAATCTCTGAACATGCCCGAAGGATCTGGGGGAAGGGAGATATTTGCTGATCCTGGGGCAAGCTGGGGGCCACAGAATCCAAGATTAAATTTGCACTTGTTAGGAAAATAAACATAAAGCCCAGGTTGTCACCCTAAGGAGATAACCCCTTCCCTTTCCCCAGGGAAAGACTCTCTCTGATCCATACCCTGGTGCAGCTTTGTTGGCAGGACTGGGTCCAGCCTGTTACCACAGAGCGCAAGTGCAAAACTGGGTCACAGATTTGGAGGTCACTTTTTATAACAGGTCTGAATGCTGCGGAAAGGAGGGGAGAAGGGCCACCAGACAGAACCTGCAGAGCCACTGCTGCTGCGCTCAGAGTGCTATGGTATGGTACGGTATGTCTGCACGTACCCATATCTTAGGGTATGTCTACACTGGCCATACCCTATCTAGCTGGGTTAGGAGCTATGCGGACATACTGCTGGCTTCACAGCAGCTTTCTCCATGGCTCCCAATGGTTCAGCCTCCACTCACACCGCCCTGTATGCTGAGCAGCTCTTTTGCAGTTGATGGACTTGCTCCAGCCAAAGTGACCTGGTGCAGACCATGACCCTGCCGTGTTCAGCCTCCCCTCATGAGGTGTCCATGGCCAGCATCGTAAGGAAGCTGCCACCCCAAAGTCATTATTTCCTGTGGTAACTGGAGCAATCATGGGTTCCCGCTGTGGAACGTCTATTATCTCATGTCAGCACTGTATCTGGAAACTTAATTTAATTCTCCATGTAGGGCTTCATTTGCTGGTGTTTTAGTTATTGTCATTTATTGCTTGTGAGGTTTGATAGATGGGAAGCAGTTCAACCCTTTGAGCTGTTAATTAACCCCTCTGCACACACATGGCCCCAATCCCCCTCTCTCTGGGCTCACAGTCGACCCGTACTCTGTATTTTTAGCAGCAAGGCACATCATCTACCATCTGCAGTACTGAATGGCTCCCCTTGTCTGCTTGGTAGGGGAGCTGAGGTGGGGAAAATTGTTTAATTGCTGCACAGTTTCCACTGTGCTTGTGTGTGAGAGAGGGAGTCTCTAAGGATGTGAAAGAAAATGTGTGTCCAAGACTGTATGTACAACTGTGTCTATACAGCTTGTGGGCATATGAAGGTTAGAGTAAGGGAGGAAACACACATGTGAATTAGTCATACTTAATTATTAAGAGAGATGGTGCAGGGACAAGCATGCATTTACTCTTCATGTGACTGTCACCATGGGCATCAATGTGCTGAGCTGGTGAAAAAATGTGTTTCTGGTACCATCCTAGAATGGCTACCCATATCTGCTGGGAGACGTCTCAATAGAGAACCCCATTCATACCACATGGCTGTCTCCAGTGTTACTGATGTTACTGATGGAGAAGATAAGGGGAGGATGGCTGCTCAGGGCCATGTGACACTCCCTGGGGCATGACTGGGATGCTTCTTCCACATCTCAGGCCATTGACAGGGCCAAGATGCAGGGGCAAAGCCCAACTCTATGTTGGTTTGGAGTGAAAACTCCTTGCAGCCTAGCACTGAAAACTGTCCCTCTTTTTTCTGTCCCTTTCTGTCTCCTACAGCTGCTTATCCTGCTGCTTATGGCCAGATTAGCCAAGCGTTCCCACAGCCACCTCCTATGATTCCACAGCAACAGAGAGAAGGTGAGTAAACAGGCTGTCCTCCTCCTGGTCCCAGTATACCACCCTCTCCTCATACATATGAAGAGCATCCATTAAACACCCAATTACTTTGAATCCCTGGTACATTGAGTCTTTGCTCCATTTCCACATGTGGCACAGCATCATCGGCAGTAAGAGTAGTATCCAGGAACATCCTCATGCCTAATTGCTGCTGAGACTTCCTCATTTTCCAGGGAGGGAAGCATGCTGATGTGCAGGGGACATAGAAAGACCTGCTAGCAACCTGAGCAATAATTATAGAATTATAGAATGTGCTGGGTTGGAAGGGACCTTTAAAGGTCTTCTAGTCCAACCTCCCCGCAGTGAGCAGGGACATCTTTAACTAGATCAGAAATGTCCAATGGGGGATCTGTGTTTGTATAAAGTATAAAAAAGGCAGACAAAAATGCAATTGCATCAAAATAAAGAGTTTAATAATTAACAAAGCACTGGTGGCCCTTAATTAGAAGCTGTTAACGTAATTTCAGATACCCACTATTTAGACTATGTAGTCTAGACTTTTAGCTTCCTCTGATAATCTGTAAACAGAAATCAGCCCTTCTAAATCACAATTGCTATATCAGAAACAGGCAAACCATATAGTAAAAGCAGCTATTTCTTTGCACTAGATCTCAGAACTGGATTACTTCACGGAAGACATGAAAATTATGGAGCCATGAACCTCTCCCTACTTTAAGTAAATGTTTTGGGGGGCAACCATGCCATGTAACGTTCCCTTCACAGTCAGTGGGGAGAGGTGGCATCCTCAGAGGCAATCCGCCCTGATTGTCTCAGTTGTCCTCAGGGAGTCGACTGCTCCCTTGTGTCGAGAACAGGAGACTGCTTGTCTAAGTAAGGCATTTAAGCCAGGTGCTTCAGCGTAGTGTAGAGACCCACACTTTAAATAATTACATTTCAACTTTTATCCTCTGTTAGATCACTAATTCAGATATATTCTGTGTTATTCCTGTTATTATATATGTATAATGACATTTAATATTTTAATATATTGTAACAGTCAGAATGAAATTAATCAAGATTACACTATCAAACTAAAACATTCTGATGGCCTAGAACTACTTTGGGGGAGAAATCTAATTTTGTAAGAAAATTAGAAATGTTGGCATTTCTATCTAATTTGGATTTAATTTTTTTTCTGATGTCAGAATTTCCTGGGGAACACAACTTCCAGCTCCTGATTAGCTCCACTACATGTCCCTGCTGTGAGAACAGATGCACAGACCTAACGTATCATTACAGAGATGTTTCCCCCATGCTGAAGGACTTTGCTTTTTTATTACTTACTGGGGCTAGATTAAGCACAGGACAAAATGGCGAGCAGATCATTGCTCAGCATACCATTGTGCCAGGCACCATTCAGAAGCAAGGGACAGATATTGTGCATACTTTGGAGACCCTTTGCTCAAAGACATATTGGTCCCACAAGGCTTACTGTATCTCTGTGGGCTGAGGGTGAGTATCACCCAATGGACAACTTACCTCATAAGCAGCTGGTATTAAGGGTGGTTGGGGGCCAGAGACAGGAGATACGAGATTAACCACTCCCAGTGTCCTCCACTTTTCTGCAGCATTTAGATATGCTGTGGTTTCTCCGTTACTTGCTACACTCTCTTAGTTGGGGGACAAGACCTTTAAGTACCTCTAACCTTTAGCAAGAGGGTACTACAACAATAATAATAATAATAATGCTTAGTGCTGAGAAGAGTAGCTTATGTTTGCAAAGATGTGCACAAACATTGATTTGTTAATGAACCATCCCTACCACAACAATAACATCAATGATCACATTGTTAATAACAATGCTAACTCTGTGCTCCCAGATCCCAGAGCTGCTTGGATGCTGCAACATTCCTGTAGATATTAGTCATTACTTCCACATGAGCACTGAGGCTGCAGGCAGCTGACAGAGTGCATGGGGTGGAACTGATCCAAAATGATCAAAGTTAGAGATGAAGTCTTGATTCAGGCCACGTCAACCAGGCAAAACCTGGGGGTAATTTAAAATTTGTAAGGTTTTACCTATCTTGATATACCTTCTGAAAAGCAGAAGTACACTTAGATATTAAAATAAAGTGGTGCAGGCTTGTGACTCTCAAGCATACTGGGGACTGAATAGCAAGCAGACACAGGAAAGACAATGAAACTACAGCCTCTTACTATTTGCTGTAGAGGTGAGTAGCTGACCAAAGGCCTGCAGAATAACTTCTTACAACCTTGCGGGACTGTCCATTGTAATTAATGTTGGAAGAGAAGTGCAGTCATAGTCCTCCCTGTGACAGATTCCCAGTGCTGGGGGTGCAATGATAGATATCTGATGTCAGCATGGGTATATATTTACCCATATCTCCAGTTAACACTCAGGGATAGGTTGGGTCTGCAGCTGTTCCCATGATAAAAAACTAACACTGAGATGGAGGGTGATGAGCATAGATAGAGCAGTGATTTAGCAGCCTGGGCCAAATGAAGCCAAATCAGCATAGACTCACTACAGAGCTCTCTACCACGTGCTTCTGTGCCCTCAGTCATGGATTTTTCCACTATCTAGAATGGTTTGCCTTAAATTTACATATCACTCAAAGACCATGTGCTCCTTAAAAGTTTTCTTTCTTTTTTGACTGAATCAAAACTATCTGTGCCTCTTGCATATCAATGAACTGAAATATCTATAGCTTAATTCCACAAAAGCAAGAGGCACGGTAGATGTCAGGGTAGAAATGAACTTCAATAGTGTTCTATATTGTGTCATGAAGATTAGATTTTGAGCTGACTTACAACCTTTTTAAAAAACAAAGTAAAGGGCATGGTAAATTTTAATACTCTCTCAGCTCCAACAATACATTAACTTAGTCCAAAACAAGACCTTTCTTTACAGTGAGATAGTTGGTGTCTTTACTGAGGTTATTCCATAAAGGCTGTGATTTTGCTCTTGCACCAGTGATCCTTTGAAATTCATTGTGTTTGTGCTCTGAGGACTAACTTAGCTCTTCACAGCATTCTGAGATGAGTAACTCATGTCTTTGGTTTCTTAAAAATATACAAGTATATACAAAGAGCTCCCTCTGCACATAAATATAGGCCTCCGCAGAATGCCTGAATTAACTTGATTTAGACAGAAAAAAACAGAAGATAGAAGGGCTGAGACCAATATAGCTATTGTATTCTTCACCAAAGAGCTTAACTGTGCCAGGTAACTTACCAATGGATGGGAACAATTTAACCAGGAAATTATTGTTAAATTTGAATGTCAGAATTTTCACATGTGAATATGGTATAACAAATCAAACCACCTCAGGTTGTTTTGTGTGGAGTTCTCAGCATTGAAAATTACCAAAAGTCCTCTTTAGTTGGCAATGGATTGTGTTTGGCCTTGAGTGCCCAAATCTGTTAAGGGAAGATGCAGCATGAGTTTCCTAGCCATGTTTCAGAGCTGAGCTGAGCTTTGAGGATTTCTTCTGCATTTTCACATGCAACCTGGCCTCTTCTGCTTGGTCTGTGAGCAGTGTGAGGCAATGCTAATTTCAATGTAAGATAAGGGTTGTTTTCTCCTTGAGGCCAATGTCTAAACCTGGTATAGATGAAGCTGCGTGCTTCCCGGTCCGCCTTAGGCTTCAGTAGGTTCTTCTCAGCACATGCAGGCAGAATCCCTACTCACATACAACACATCCAAGACCCCAGGAAATGCAGCTGGCATTTTTGAAAGGTTTTGCCAGTTTTACAGAGCAAACTGCTGGCTCTGGTGATGTCAGTGGGAATTTTGCCACTAATTGTAACAAAGCCAAGATTTTACCCATTCTATAATAAAGTGGATCTCAAATCCCACAGCAGAAGTGCTCTGGGGCGTGTTCAGATGAAGGAATGAATTTTTCTCTGCTATTCTGGACTGTGGTCTTCTCCTGGGCAGAATTTTCTCAATTTTAACAGACACCTAAGGGGGTTGGTATTTGTTTAACACTTTCAGACTGTTTCATATCCAGTTTATCATGCCAATAACACCACATTGTGTTGAAATGAGCTGCAGAAAGGACTGAAGAAAGGGTGGTTTCTCAGTGAGAAAAGAGGCAGACAGGAGACTGGGGAAAGATGGAGAAGCTTGGCATGAAATAGGGGAGCCTGATTGTGGGCCACTGAGGTTCAAAAGTAATTTAGCTAAGCAGATGACCGGGTGCCTAATTAGTTAATTATCCCACCATACCACTACCCCCTCCCATTTGGAAGAAACCCTGTTACCATCCCCATGACCTCTAGGAAATGCACAAGTTGCAAAGGATCAGCTGTTCCTTCGTGACAGTCCTTTTAGCAAATTAGTGGGGAAAATTGTGCTTAGCAAATATTCATTAGGGCTTCATTTTCCATTAATCCAAAAGGAAATGTGGAGAGCCTGTGACTTCAATCACGCTGAGGCCCAGGAATTTTAATGAGCTTTAAATGGGCATCTGTCAGAATCCTGACTTTGCCGTACTTCTCCTGCCAGCCAGGGGGATGAGTAATGGCTAATAAAAGGTGGGAGCATCTATGCAAACTCCTCTCCCTAACAGGAAAGTCAAAGTTGTAATTTGCTGTGTTATGACACTGTAATTATCCCCTGATGAAGAAAATGAGAGTATTCAGAAAAGACCCTTTCCTTCCTCACACTGTGCCTGAGATGTGCATGGGGGAAAGCTTGATGGGTCAGGTCACAGAGGTTTAGGCACATGGGCTGAGAGGAAGGAGGAAATCCTACTTCCCTCAGTCCCCTTATGTTCAGGGCAAGGTTGCACTATACCACTTCCTCTTGACCCACATGAGCAGAACAGAGCTAGAGTTACCTGTTGAGGTCAGTGCAGAGCTGGTCAGTGTCTGAAAGTACCTTTGTAAATAAGAGCATGCAAAAAACAAACAATCCTTGCCTTCTGAAAATGTAGTTGTCTGCTAGTGAACACTGCAAGGAGTTTAAAAGTGTGGAAGTTTTTTCTGCAAAACCACTTGTAAATACTAGCTCCTTTTGGAATTTTGCTTGAACAATGAATGCTTAAAAAATAAAAATCATGTTGAAAATTTTTATTCTACACTATTTAGCAAGAGGCAGATTCTCCCTCTTCTGCTCCAAAGTGCAATTTCAACAGAACATTTTCTGAGGGTCTCTATTTAAACAAAACTGCATATTCTATCTAAAGATTTCTCTCTGGGTATTTTTCCAGGCACATTCTGAAATCTGAAAGAGAATCTGTTACAGTTCCGAGGCAAAAAAGGCAGTTTCTCTGTCTAGTAATTCGGATTTAAATACATCTGTGGTCCTTCTTGCAGAATCCTCTAGAATGGGAGGACATGGCCAAACTGTCCAGATTCAGGGTAGTCTTCAGGTTGAGTCAAGATGTAAATTCTGAAAAAAAATCTGCAAAACAAAATAAGCCTTTGGGTTTTGCCTACCTTTCTACTTGCTATCTCAGTCCTCACACAGACACAAGAAGGATAATGAAACTTCTGGATGCAGACACAGAGACAAGGCAAAGTTTAAGTTTGGGGTCACCCAAAATCCTGCATATTTAATGAAAGGCAATGAACAACCATTAATTTAATTTTTTCATTCTTTTTGTTCTTATTTCTCCATTCTATCTTTACATGGCCACATGTCTTGCTGTATTTCCATGTCTTTAGATTTTATCCTGATGCCTCTCCTGGAAAGGTTAATGAAATTAGTATAGCCTCTAGATGAACTTCTGAGTTCCCGGTCTTCTGCTTTCTCCATTTCCCTGAGAGTACAGACTGCTTCCTACAGGTGATCCCTCACCAGGCAGAATGAGAGATTGCCGAAGTAAATCTTCACCAGGTGCTTTCTCGTATCCTATTTCTCCCCATTCATGAGTCGTCTTTTTCTCTTGATAGGACCAGAGGGCTGTAACCTGTTTATCTACCATCTGCCCCAGGAGTTTGGGGATGCTGAGCTGATGCAGATGTTCCTGCCTTTCGGTAATGTCATCTCCTCGAAAGTGTTTGTGGATCGGGCGACAAACCAAAGTAAATGCTTTGGTGGGTAAAGATAACAAAACAATTAGATTCATCCAGGAAAGGGCTTTCTCTAAATACTTTACCTTTCAAACTGCTTTCTTTCTGCTTAAGCTTTATGATTTCTCTCAATTTACTCCTGTCAATACTTTCCCCCTTCCCTCTTTCTCTCCTAATTGTCTCATGCTCAGAGTTGTGTGCACTGCTTAGAGGCTAAGGTTTGATATCTGACCAGCAGAAGGGTGCTGCCGCTACTGCTGGTGGGGTGGGAAATTTCCCATCTTGGTAAGGGTGGTGGGGAGGTAGAAATTAAAGCACATGAACTAAAATGAAGGGTGTGAATGGGATAGAGGAAATGGTGATGGGATCAGCAGAGGAGCATGTGGAAGAAAAGGAATTTCTGTACCTAAGGAAAATGAAAGGCAAACCATGGGGCTAAAGGGTGAAGACAGAGTGGTGAGGGCAGCTTTCCAGCAGTTGTGATGCGTTAGAATGCAAGGGGACTGAATGCATGGGGCTGAAAGCCTGGTCTTCTAAGGGGATGGCTGCTTGTTGG
Source organism: Turnix velox (assembly GCA_013400935.1). Taxonomy (NCBI): domain Eukaryota; kingdom Metazoa; phylum Chordata; class Aves; order Charadriiformes; family Turnicidae; genus Turnix; species Turnix velox. The sequence continues at coordinate 69,901 of VZTY01029597.1, forward strand.
AAAACAAGAAGCCATGTTGTGAGCCCCCTGGACCTGAGTCAGCATCACAGGAAATACAGACAGACCAAGCTAACCCCATTCTTCAACTGAGTGAACATGCTAAGAGACTGGCTTTGAGAGCTGTACCATGCTCTGGCATTGCTGCTGGTTCAACCCATCAGCTGGAGCATGGCAAGAGCTGGATCTCAGCTGCCTGTGAGCCACCAGGTAGGGACACCCTGACCTACAGCCACAAACAGAGAATTGAGACAAACAATAGCCATGGTGAAGTGTGCATGGTGTCTTAGTGGGGCTCTGCTTTTTGCAAAGGTGTTGATGTGAAGGTTCCCCTCTCACAGCACAGTAGTATGAGGAATCTGCCACATTGAATCTCATCCCCTTTGGTGTACAGGAAATCTCTCCCATTTGTGCATCCACCACTGGGATGTACAATTTCTCGAGCTCTGCCACCCTGCACGCTTTGCATATCTTCTCTGAGAAGTATAATGGCTTTTCTTATCCTGTTACTTGCAGCTGATCTGGACTCTGTGTCTCAGGCAGAGTTAGGACTCTACTTTAATTCCAGCCTACACATTATGCTTCCTTTCCATGCTCCTTTCTCATTCCCTCTCCCAAATAGTTCACCTCCCAAGACCCTTTTCTCACCCCTTGCTAGTTTTGGTGCATGTCACACAATACTTCCAAAAGTTTTATGCCCCTTTCTTTTGTCCATCCACAGAGGATCTGAGAGGTTAGATCTGCCTGTCCCCTGAGGTAAGGGGGACACACTGTTAGTGTTCCCCTTCACCAATACTCATTGGGTTTCAACATTCTCAAGCAGAAGTGGAATGAAGGGGAAAAAAAGCTTAGTCTGAAGAGGCAGTTGGGAAATTCAAATGAGAAATTACAAATTAGTCCCATTCTCTCCAGAGCCCACCTGCTTTTCAGAGCATTGGCCATATAAAAGCTGATAACAAGATGAGCAGACCAGCACAGCTCTAGGTGACATTGAAAATTATTGCTCTAAGGATATCTACAGGTTAGAAATGGACATTTGGCAATGAAATTGCCTTTCCTATCATAGATATTTAAGGGACTACTGAGCCCAGTTCTCTACATATTGACAAGTGGAAAGGCCAGAAGTAAATGAAGAAAAAATGAGACGAGAGTCAAGGCCAGAAGAGTATTTCTGGACGGGTATTCATTTTGTCTCCTCTTAGCCCAAAGACTCTCTGGTCATAACTCTTCATGCAGATAACAACAAATGCTTAGCTTGTAGGCAGGGTTGTGGGACTGGTTTTGTGGCTACTTCCAAGGTACCGTGAGGTCACAGATTAGAATCAGAGGATCACAGAGTTGTAAAGAACCTTCAAAAGCCATCTTGTCCAACCCTCCTTCTGTTGGCAGGAACATTCTGTACTAGTTCAGGTTGGCCAGAGCCCCATGAAAGTGGTCATTAATGTCTTCATGGAGTAAGCCACCACCACCACTCTGGGCAATTCCAAATGGAATGGTGGGTTATTACAGCCCAAAAGCATGAAGGTTCCATTTTGACATGTAAACTCAAACACAAAGGTGAGCAAAAGTAGGAATCTGAGAGTGCTAATGGGTCTAAGTTACCTTGTATTAGCTTCTGAGGCAGAAATATCCAGTTCTAGTCAGTTTTGGATCCCAAATGTCAAGCCCCAATTTTGTCTGGCTTTAGATGTCTTTCCTATACCCTGCTGTGAATGATGGCCTCAGACAAACAAGTCACCTGTGCTGCTATGTGCACCACTACCAGAAAGATAGAAATAGCAGAAGTACAGGTAGCTAATTATCACAAGTATGTCACACTGCTCTTCAAAACCTCCTATCCTGCTGACCTTCAGCTTGAGATCAATGTGAAAATGTAGAGGGTATTGCAGATAATCAGGCCTTTAATTTGTTAAGTCCACTGAAGTGGGTGCTGATTATAATTTTTTGCTCAGAAAGTCAATTAAAAAAAAAAAAACTAATACTTTTTCCTAAAGGAAAAGAAGGACTTTTGTTAACTTTGAAAGTAAGAAAACTCCTTCCTTCTTCTGCTTAAACATTTCCCAAAACTCAATATGTGAAAACATAGCATTTGTATATTTTAAACCCAGCAAGATCTCTCCAACTGGTTGCCTGGGGGGACAATTCTGTCTGGCCCCAGAAAGATATTCTACCATTATATGACCTTTTAAAATGTATCTGCTATGCAGATCCCAAGTAAATTGCTTTAACAGAGTCTAGCCCCAGGTTGTTGGGAAATTGTCAAGAAGTCCTGCTTTAGACAAACTTAAAAACTTTCTAAGGAGAAAAATGTCACCATATTTTTTCTCCATAGGAACAGAAATTTGTTGATTTGCTGCTCTTTTCTCACTGTTAAACAATTTGTAATCAGCTGATCCAAAGTGACTCAGTAGAGCAGCATTTCCACATAAGGTTATTATGAGATGATTATTCCTTCTTGTTCAGCTGTGATTTTGGCTGCTCGTCCAACACAAAGCCAGATCCTCTGGCTGTTCTGGTGGGATAGTGTAGGTGCAGCCACATAAAGAGAAAAGCCAGATCAGCCACAGTCCTCATTCCTTGTACCTGGAGACCCTGCAGAGAACCATTAGCACCTTCACCAAAGAAACCATGCTGTGGTCATGAAGGCTTTGACTTTCCCCACTCAGATGCCTCCTGGCTGACAAAGAGCATGAGGAATGAAAAGCTACTCCCAAAACTAATCTCATGTATAAATAAATGTGACAGTACTCAAAATATGTTTATTGTTTCCCACAGCAGGACATCTTGCTGTGCTGTTTGCCTGAGAAGCAGCCCTGACTTCTCAGTGAAAAAAGTAAATTCAATTGGGAAGCTGCTTTGTCATCAACTTTTCTTAGAGTCATATGAAGTGTTGTGTTGTAAGGGACCCCCAAAGACCTTCTAGTCCAACCACCCCTGTTGTGAGCAGGGACATCTTGCACTAGATGAGGTGCTCAGATCCTCATCAAGCCTAGCCTTGAATGTCTCCTGGGGAAGGGCCTACACTACCCCTCCGGCCAGCCTCTTCCAGTGTCTCACCACCCTCATAGTGAAGAACTTCTTTCCAATATCTAATCTAAACCCACCCTACTCTCGTTCAAAACCATTGTCCCTCATTCTATGGTTCTGACAGTCCCTCCCCAGCTCTCTTGTAGACCCCTTCAGGTACTGGATGGCCTCTATGGTCTTCCTGGAACCTTCTCCAGGCTGAACAACCTCAGCTTTCTCAACCTGTCTTCATAAAAGTGTTCCAACCCCCCAGCCATCCCCATAGCCCTCCTCTGGATTTGTTCCAATTGGTTCTTGTCCTTCCTGTGTTTGAGGTCTCCAGATCTGGACACAGCACTCCAGGTAGGGTCTCACCAGAGCTACACACATCCAAGGTGGGGCCCTGGTGGGGTCTCTCTTCTGCCACACGCATTCAAGTTAGACTGAAATCCTTCACTTCTTTGTACAGTTTTTCAAATCTCTGTCTTTTTTTTCCCCCTTTGTCATGATGCAACTGTAACTTATTCATGTGCAAACCATATTTCTCTCTCCTACCTGCCATCACCCTGTCTGTCCCTATGGCAAGGGCCTCTATCACACACATCACTTCAGCATCTCCTGAGGTCCAGCCCTATCTACTCCTTTCTATTCAGATTTTACCACCACAGCTCTTCATCATTCTGCCCTTCTCCCCCCTCTCTCACTGGTCCTTCACTCAACACATAGCTCATAATAGTAACTTCTTCCTACACTTCTTTTACAGACAGTATTTTCTCCTGCAGAACCCTGCTATCCATATCTAGTGAATTGCCAGGGCCACAGAGGGAATCACCATCTTTCTCAAGGAAAAGCTGCACTTAGTCATAGAATCATAGAATAGTTTCTGTTGGAAGTGATCTTAAACATCATCTAGTTCCAACCCTCCTGCCATAGGCAGGGACTTCTCCCACTAGACCATGTTGTTCAGTGCCTTGTCCACCCTGGCCTTATACACCTCCAGAGAGGGGACATCCACAACCTCTCTGGGCAACTTGTTCCAGTGTCTCACCACACTCACCATAAAGAATTTTTTTCTTTCATCTAGCCTGAATCTCCCCTCTTCCAATTTACATCAGTTATTCCTAGCTCTCCTGTAATGTATCCTATTAAAAAGTCTTGCTTCCACCTTTCTGTAGGTGCCCTTCAGGTACTGATAATCCATTGTATGGTCCCTCCAGAGCCTTCTCTTCTCTAGGCTGAAAGTCCTTGAAGACAATGTCTCCAATTGTCACAGCAGGCAGATCTAGGAAGTGTTGCACAGGGGCACAATGTACTACAGCCTGATTGTCAAGTTCAACAGGACCCTGGAGATTGTCTCTAACACAAGGCAGAAACTGCACAGGTCACTCACCTTCTTACTGCACATGCCGTAAGTTCTTCCATGTGTATGATAAATTTCAGAGAACATAAAGTCTCCTCTTGGTTATGCAAGTAATTTATATGTGAGCATCTGTGTACAAGGCAAAAACAAAAGTACAGTAAAATGACATTTACAGTTGATGAGGCAAATAGTCAATTTGAGAAGAGCAATTCTTCACTCTGCCTACTCAGGGCTGAATCTACCTGTTCTGTAGGGTGATGCTACAATATAGTCCTAATTTCAGGAGTATTCACTTCTGTCTCACAGGACACATTTTAAAAGTTATTTGAAGACATTGAACTAGTGAAATAGAGAGAGACAGAAATGTTCTAGGAAAATGTTTTAACAGAGAAGAGAGAGAAAGGATAGGTTTGGGCAATATTAATTAGGAAGACATGACAGAAATTAGAAAAACGAGGATGTGGATGGAGCAGCAGAGGCCAAATGATTACCCCAAGGTGTCAAATAAATGTAGATGAATTAAAGTTGGAAGAATTGCTTTACTGGTGCACTTGGAAATTCATTCCTCCAGTCACCTCTTTCTGAGATCAGTGAGCAACTGGGTCTGTCAGCTCTTTGCACGCTGTTGAGCAGCAGACACAGTCAGGCCATTTCTGTTCCATGTCTCCTTTTTCTCCCTCCTTGGTGTGTGCATTGTTCCCATGCTGCAGCAATGTTCCCTACTGAATTTATGGCTCCTACCTTGTGAAAAGAAGCAGTAGAGCCAAAGGAGAGATTAGAAGTGAGAAAAGCAGTGAAAAATAAGTACTGAACACAGAAGGGAATGAAGCTCAGGAGATGAGAAAAGGGTTGGGTAGAGTCTGTATTATGTTATTAAAAAGATATTTTAGCAGTTCAAGACTGCAGTATTATGGCAGAAAGGTGGAGCAGGAGATGCAAGGCAGCAGATAGGTCACGAAGGTCTACAAAGTTTCAACCTGGAAGGTGATACAGAAAGAACAGAAACATCAAGAGACTGGGACATCAGCAGAGCTGTTTAGGGCCCTGGGACCAGGGGCATTGCAAATCAGGTCTGAAGTGCATTGGCAGTACTCCAGAAGAGATAGGAGTAGAACAACAGATCTGAGGTACATCAGAAAAATATTGCTCAGCACCTGCTCACAATATGCCTCCAATAGGCCCTGCCAAACCTGGGAGTTTCTCATTCAAAAATAAAAATTTTGTATCTCTTTAAGTTCAAACAGAGAAATGAGCATGGTCAGGACTGTGGGTAAGCTGGTGTAAGGGTAAGAAATTACAGTCCTATGTTTGTGCCCCATCTGGGTCACCATGGTTCAGCACAAATATGTGCCCTAGGCACATAACAGAGCACTGAATCCTTGGTTCAAGGTTTTAAGACACATGGACGAGGAATGTTCTTCACTAGTTCAAAGATTTCTAGAGTTACTTTTCTGATTCTTATTTTGGTTAATAGGAAGATTCTCAACAGACAGAGGAATTGTTAGAAAGCACTTGACAGAGACATGGAGCTGTACTTGCTGCTTTTAGCAATAGTCTAATTTGATTTTTTTCTTTCTACTTTAACCTGATTCCAAATATCCTATGAAAGTCTCTACTTGAGCCTTTCTCCCCGTGGCACATGAAATTAGGCTGTGTCCTTTACTTTGCGTGGTCTAGTGGCAATACATTTTGCTTCAGATCCCTGGACCATATTAGATAGTCACTGCCACGAAGCAATGAGCCAAAGCTCAGAGTGTTGTGGAAGAAGCCACTTGCTTTGATCCGGAAGTTGGGACAATGAGAGAACAATTTTCCAGGCACATTAAGCACCCTGACCCTGAGGGTGTTTTGCTTCAAATCAGCAAACTAGCTTCTTGTAGTCCTTCCCACTCTGAAAGACCTGGCACAGACAGGCAAAGAGAGATTTACAAGTTGGAAAGTAACCCAAGGGGAGGAGGGCACGATTGTAGGGATTCTCAGGGCCCCCACAGGAAAGTTGATGCAGGCACAAAGGTTTATTATTCGATAGCTACTCTCTACTCCAAAGCAGCCAGGCTATGAGACTTCAGGTCCTCAGAGGAAAGATGGGACTCTCCAGCTGATAAGGAAACAGTTCTGTAACTGAGAGAAGGAACTGACATTCAAACTCACTGCACAGCTCCTCCAGCCATTGCAGTTGGTTGGAGGAGGCTTCAGGGGGAGGAGGAGGAGCGGGAGAAGTATTAGGGCTGTGAGCCACCATTCATTTACAAACTATAATTAATTTGATGTTTAGATTAATTTCTGATGCACTCTCAAAGGTGCACTGAAAGCATTTTTCCTTTATTATAATGTTGATTGCTTATTGGGGAGATAAATCTAACTGTCAGTTATGCACTGACTTACCAAAACTTTCAGACCAAGCAAGCATGTATGCATAAGGAACAGCTGTTTGCAGTTCTCCAGTTAAAGGGACAGCTCTGTCTTTTCCCAGTAACTCACATTAAAGAAAATCTATATGTTGTACACAGGGACTTTTGCTTTCTTTTGCAGCTTAACAATTTATTAGACAAGAATATGTTAGCAGAATCTATCTTCTATTTATATCTCCATCCACATGTCTATCACTATTCTACCCATCTCTCCACATAAGAGATAGTCACAAACCAACCAGAATGTGTTTAAAAGTTATGGATATCTTTGTATATGCCTGCTTACATACACATTTACACAATCATTTAAAACATTTTTCTTATGGTGCAATGAGATGGAGAACTCATTAGTGCAGGGTCTTTGCGGCTACTCATTTAATGACCTTCAGAGGGTCAGTCATTACGTGACTAATAGAAATTAACTGATGTTACGAATCAATGACAGAAGAAAGAGGAAAACCAAAGAGAGTTTTTAAGCAGATTAAAACTTAATACTCTGCTCTTCAAATCAATCCATCAGGACTGTAACTTGGAAAAATCACCTGACCAGGCTCTTGTGTGCTTGCATATTGCACTATCTACTGCCACTATCTACTGTAATACTGCACTATTTACTGTCATCCCTTGACATTAGATAGAGGAACCTGAGTGGCATGCAGCTGGTCCTACAAGTTATCCAAGGCTATAATATTTTCAAATGCAAATGCTCTCACATGCAAAAATGCCAGAGGAGAGTCTTCTAGTGCTGCTTTCATTCAGACCAGAAATTTCCATTCAGAAGTCAGAAATAATGAACCTTCCATCAGGCAGGACCTTTTCTAAACTTGAAGAGATCAATCTGCAGAGGACAGACTCACCATACCTTGCTCGTGTGAAAGTGCAGACATGCCACAGCATTTTATCTACCCATTACATCTGGTTTTATTTTAGATTTCCAAAGATCTTTCTCATACCAGATGAATTCAGACTGTAGAATCTGAATCTGTAGAGTCTCTATCAGTCCATCCAATCATCCACCCGTCTTCTCATATATCTGTCTTCAGCTTCTTTATATCTGTCTGTCCTGACTCTTTCATTGCTCAGCACTGCTCCCCAGCATCATGAAGTCTGTCAGCTAGCTAGTTACAGAGCAGCTGTTCAATACATCCTCACAGCTCTGTGCTTGGCCTCAGGCCTTCCTTCCCTCACAGTATTCAAACCCTGCTATGAATATGAATTCATTATTTCCTTATCTGCTTTCCTAAGTCCCTTCCAAGTAGAGCATTTGAGAGCTTCACCAAGCTAAGTAACAGCATTTTCTTGGTGCTCATGGTGTCCTCATTTCACCAAGGAGATGGTGGGACAACATTCAAAACAATTAATCTATTAATCTTGGATGCCTTATCTGAGATATCATGACCCTGGTCAGTCTGTCTGGTTGTTTTCTCAAAGTATTTGGCACAATGCAGGATATGCTTCTGATGCAGGTACAGGCATTTCAGACAGTACAAACTATCAGGTCAGACTACACCACAACTATCCACTTCTTTTTGACATTTGTATGCTATGGGCTCTGTCTGGGCCATGACAATGAACTCATACCTGGATGGTGCTTGGGTATAGCTCAATAATGACAAAGGCCAGGGATATCCCTAGATAGCTATAGAGAAAAGGCCACATTCTTTTGACAGGTGTGTTAAGGCACATAGGTACAAGCCATGGTGTACCATTTACATGCAGAGTCTGATCTATTTTCTTTGCCAATAAAAGAGTAGCCTAGGAGATCTTATTAAAGGAATTTTGTGATATATGGTTTACTCAGCATAACTTGGATATCATGGCAGAAACAGAGATCATTTCCAGTTCTTCAAGGCAGCATTTGGTTGTTCAACTACAAAAACCTCCTTTTGTTTCCTTATTTACTGTCTACATTCTAGCACTTGCAATAATGAGCCTGATACATTGCCATTTTCCTCACCCTGTTCTGTTATTCATTCTCTACAGTAATTAAAACAAGGATGCTATGAGAAAGAAAAATACAGAAACATGGTTAGAAGCAATGCCTTAATGCATATACTAAGCAATACAGAATTAAAATTTTATAGGTAACATCATTTCTTGCATTTCTAACTCGAGTGCTTCATTTTGCAACCTTATCATTGTTTAATGTATTGATGCATATGATTTCTTCCATTTTCAAGTAAGCAAAACGAAATTAAAAAATCTCCAGGTGAGATTAGCATCTTCAAATAGCATATACTCATATCTTCAAAGGCTGTCATCAGGATAACAGCTCACAGATCTCCATAAAAATAGGTATTCCTTGCTTAACCACCCCTAGTTTCATGTCTGCCAAATCCCCAACAAAACCCAGCTTCATCTTCACTCTTGATCAGTCTTGATCAATAGTCTGTTCCATGTGTAGGTTTATGTACACTACATGCATATTTTATATATAATATTTTTGTAAAGCAAATATGTCTGCAGCTAGATAGAATCTATGAACATTACTGAACAAGTGATTTGAACCGGGGCAACATGCTGCCCCTTCAAGATGAAATAGGTCTTCCTTATATCCCGTCAGAACCTCTCTTGCTTCAGTTTATGCGCCTTGTGTGTCATCCACTGTTGAAGATAGAGAGTCTTTACTTTCTTGCTCTCAAAGGGCAAGTGCTCCAGCTCTTGTCTATCCTGACATACACTGGACTCACTCCATTTCATCACTGTCTTCCCGATGCTTGGGGGAGGAGGTTCTCAAAACTAGATGAACAAGTTTGGTCTAATCAGTGCCACACAGAAAAGAGTAATCGCTTTCCTAATTGATTGAGAATATTGTTCAGTATGTTAGTATCCTTCTTTGCAGGCCCAGGCTAATCTCAGAGGAGATGCTCAGTGACATAACTCATGGAAAACCTAGAGACAGTGGGACTATGCCTTTCACCAGTTGAGGTTCTATCCCCTTGATAGCTAGCCAAGCATGTTCATTATTATGAAAGTGAAGAGGTGCAACCAACATCTTCTAAGCAATGATCAGCTGAGGAAGGCGGAGGAATTTTGTATACTGCCATACCAAGAATGAATCTATTTCAGAAACTCCTTCAGACATGAAAGAACTGATTAACAAAAAAAAAAAAAGTCACTATTGACATCTTCCTGATCTGTTCTTCTTTATTTTTCCATGATTAGCCCAGGATGAAATTCACTTACCCAGTATGAAATACTATCAAAAGGAAGGTCAAGAGATGTTTGTTTCTTACAGACTAAGAATGAGTAGCTGCAGTGTTCATACATGGCTTCTTCACACAGGTAGATTCAAAAGAGATTCAGATAAGAAACAGATTGTGATTTAGCTGGTGGAAGCTTCATGAGTTATTCTTATCTGGTTTATGTTGCACAACTACAACATCCTTAACTGAGCAACTAGATCCTACTCACAACTTATGTGAAACCTACACTTCCCTCATTCTGTGCTTCTAGTTTTACACTGTTAGAGTGTGGTCCACACCCCACACTTTGGGGCAGTTTATTGTCTCCTCTAAAGTTTATGTGCTTTTTCCAGTTGTGTGATTTCCCCCAAAACCTTCTACTGATACATCAAAACATCAAACATTTGCAAGGAGAGCTCAAAAAGCAAGGCAAGAAGAGGTCCTTCAATTCCTGAAAGCAATTTCTGCTTCAATTCTAATCATCATTTGAAAAAAAAAAAAAGAGCAAATACCACCATTCACTTCTTCCTTACTCACTAGTTTGTTCCTTGTAGGAAAACCATTGGCAGGATGAGAACATCATGCTTGTTTCAGAAGAACCACAGTATTGTTGTTCACAGCAGACGTGTATAAACTGGCCCAATATTTGATTAACGTGGCCTCCAAAGAATGACTGAAAACTGAGTCCTCAGCATCAGACAAGCAGTTGCTCATCTTTTAGATAAGCTCTATTTACCAGAAAAAAAGAGTATCTTTTAGAATTAATTCCATTCTTAGGATGAGATCTTTTTTCTGGTTTTCAGTATTAGATTTTTGCTTAGTCTTACTCTCTTTTTAGAAAAAGTTTAAGATGTATATAAGTAAAATCCCCACCTAGTAATTGAAACTATTCAAATTCTAGACTACTCTTGAATCTTATGCTTTCAATGTGAGCTATGACAGTAATTTCCATATGAAAAAAAATTCCAAATAGACTGTGAAAGAGAAGAATCATAGGAAAAAAGTTCTTTTTTCATTTAAATCAACATAGTCAGGGTCAGTATCTGCAGCCTCAACCTTCTTCAGAAGAGATACAGCTTCTTTGAGGCAGTACCTGGAGAACATCCAATAGGCAATACACAGTAACAGGGTTCACTTCCCTGTGCATTACACCTCACACTGCCTCAATGTAGAGAAGTAGTTTCATGAACAGGAAGGTGAAATAAGGAAGATGCTACCTTCTGCACTGGGTGTTCTGACCTTTAGAGAAAGTTAATCATGCCATCTACTTTCACTCTTCATTTAATCTCCCCTTCCCATCTGTTCAGTTTCTCTCAGCTGGAAGCAAGATGAAGAACGAGTACCAGTCAGCTGTCTCAGTGGTCCACAGCCCACACTTTGGGGCCATTTATTATAAGGCATTAACATCAATTGTCACCTCTATCACGAGTGTTGCTGCAGTCCATGTCAGATTAGGAGGCAAGAATTGATTTTCTAAATATCTGAAATGTGAAATGAACAGCAGACAGACAGATAGACAGATATGCACTGCCAGAAGAGACTGTTCTGAATCTTTGGACTGAATTCTGAAATAATACATACTACATACCTCAGCTTATGTGACAGGTTCAGACTTTCTGCTTGAGTCATAACGCACCTTTTAGAAAATCTCTTCATCAGGATTTCATGTGATAGGTTCTCCACCCCTATTGCTAAACAAGATGTTCCAAAATAGTTAATTACCATCACTATTTAAAAAATGCAGACTTGTTGACTTATTTCCATTTCAAATTTATTAAATGTCTGCTTGCAACCTGAAGAAATCATCCAAGTTTTCTTTTTTTTCTTTCTACATTATAAATACCCCACATTTTATTAGAAATTATTTATAGACTATGGGCAGAAGACTGTTTGACCTTCTCTTCAATAAGCTCTGTCAACATTCATTACTTTTTCAGACTTAGAATTACTCTTGTAGTTATGAATAATTCTTAATTTTCTTTTTGTATTGAAATCAGAACTAAATGCAGAACTAAATACAGAACAAAATGCAGAATTCTAGTGAAGATCTTACCTGAGCCAGTCTCAGAGGTAACATTGCCTTTCTTCTCTTAGAGGATGTTACCCAAAGACTGACTTCATTCCAAGACTGTACAGAGTCTTGGAACATTCAGTATTTCAACATAAAGCTGTTGTACTTGGCTGTTGTCATGACATTCATGTACTTCTTCTTAGAAGCACTCTTGTCTAGTGAAGATTTTCCCTTCTTGTGAGTCACTTGCTTCTTCCTCTAGACACTTAATTTCCATTCTGTTGGATTAAAATGGACACTTTTTAACTGACCTGTGCACTAACCCAGGTCTACATGACCTACTTCTGTGCATATTTAACACATCACCATTTTTCTTAGGATTGGCAAATTTTACCAGTAGTTACTTTAAAAATCTTCCAGGTAATACTAAAGAAATTAAATAACATAGAGCTTTCAGCATGCTCCTGGAGAAGCCTACTACAAATTCCTCAGTACTGTAAATCAAAATTAAAAATTCTTTAGACTGTCTATCTATTACTGAAATTTAAGAAGTTTGGTATGGCTACCTTTAATTCTTTGCAAATAAGGGCTCTCCAAAATACAGTAGAAAATTGTAAGTATACTCAGGAAAAATCACTTTACTAATCAAACTTGCAATTTCATGCAATCATGTACATTTGGTAGATACTATTTTCCATGAAATCATGATGATTTGCATTAATTCTTTGCTATATCATCACATATCAAATTTTTTGTAATTTTACCTAGTCTTATGAAGGACTAGCTGAGTTTATCAGATCATTTAGTCCACATCCTTAAAAATTAATAAGGGATTTTTTTTCCTGGAACACTTTGAAGGTTTTGTAATATTTCATAAATTTCTAAAATTAACAGTAATGGTTCAGCAAATTTCTGAGCCAATTCTTGGAATATTCTGGAGTTCAAATTATCTTATCTCACAGATATGAAATATTTAATAGTAATTGTTTAGCATAGCCATCAATTACTGGCTGCTCATACATCACAGAAGGGAGGGAGGGAGGAATGGATGGATGGATGGATGGATGGATGGATGGATGGATGGATGGATGGATGGATGGAATGAATAACTGGATAGACAGAACTTACTTGAGCATGAATAAACATCAATGAAAGGTTAAATATTCCAAAAAGTCATCCAACCCTTCTATACATCAGAAAAAAACTGAAGTTCTATGACCTTGATATGCAAACATACTCCTTTATTGGGTATTCCAGTACTCATAAATCATCTTACAGTACAATACCTTCCAATGAACACATACATTATGGAGCTGCTTACATACAGATTGCATCCTGAAATTCTTTATAGCACTAAAAAAATTGCAAGACAGCAGGTAGTACATCGTGTAAAGAAGATAGTATGGTCAAAATCTTGGAAGGCAGTTAAAGGAAAATATCTGTTCTTTGATCAGACTAATAAATGTGGAGAAACTATGCAGTCTTAGGAATGAAATGTACTGAAGTAGCAGGGTAATGTTGGATGCTCAAGTCCTGTTGGCTGGACAAAGATAGGAGCTCCTTCAAAATACCCTTCCCAATGAGGAAAACACTCCTATTGTCTGAATCCCTTATCATTGCCTTCCCAGCAGAAAATGCTCCCCTGACATTTCTAGATCTCACTTTTCTCTGTTATGTAATGAAACAATGAAACCATGCAAAACCAAGGGGACAGTTATTTATTAACCAATTATATTAATAACTAATTCCTTAATTACTAACTCAAATGCCTGAGGAAATGAAAGGGTCTGATCTAGGCCTCTGGTCTACCCAATTGCCATTGCTTTCAGTAGCTTTCTCTTTCTTAGCAGTTGAGGCAAGGATCTCTCTTATGTCCCCACAAAGCAGCACTCTGGAAGCAGGGGAAGCAAGGGACATGACTCCCGTGCTTATGGCCAGCCCAAGAACAAATTTCTTCACTTCAATTTCCCTGGCATTTGCTTTCCAGAGGCCAAGTGGCAGATTCTCACTCCTCTGTTCATCTCATTTCCCTCTAGTGAGGTGAACATAGGTTGAATGATAAGAGGGAAAAGTACAGAAAAATTAACCTCTCCTTACATGATGACTTTCGTAACATGAGGAATAAGAAGTGCTAAGAAAGATTCCTCATGGCAGCCAGATAAATAACCCAGTAGTCAGAAACAGAAAAACATATCCCTGAACCACAAAAGCTAAGCATTCTGAGATAACTGTTTCATGCATCAAACACCTGGAACATAGCTCAATTAACTCTTTTGAGTTTTAACACAAGTTAAATATCAGTTGTTTTGAGATTTTCTTTTCCTTCACCTACGATCAGCCTAGTTGCATGTGTGGACTTGCTGTAGGACCATCTGTGCCTCCTTTTACAGGGATTAGGATCAAAAGTGTGTGACTGGACCTGTCATTTACTGTGCTCTTGACTTCCTAATTGGAGGATGCTCATTGCATTATTAAACACTGGGTTCCATTTAAAGAGTTTCTGCTGAAGAGAGGCAACATATTATTCCAATCTAGTCACAGATCATCAAAAGGCTGTTTTTGCACATTAAGCACTAATTCTGCTTGCAGCATACAAAGACCTCAAGAAAACTCAGAAAGACCAATTAGGGATCCATGGGAACCTAATGATGTGCTCATTCGGGACTACACTTCGCGTACAAACTAATTCATGGCAATGCAGAAACACTACTCACTGTGAAAGAAAAAATTGCAGTTGCAAAACAGTCTTCAGATTCACTCTGAGATAGATTGCTAATTTCCTTCTTTATCATCTCAGCTGATTAAAACAGAAGAACACCCCTTGAGCAATACCAGTTATAGAAAGCCATTGTTGATCATGCTGCTATCATGAGGAGTTCATGAATCTTCCTTATCATGCCTCATGACCAAAACTTCCTGTGGAAGAAATGGGATGAAACCAAAGCACCCTCCAAGATGCTTCCACAGTTTCTACACACTTATCATTAGTAGTCACAGAGGTTAAAAAAGAAAGTCAGGAGAAGACATGGACTCCAACATCAGTACCTTCCTGGAAGATGAGCAGAATCAGGAAGATTAGATGCCCCAAGCTGCAGTCCTGGCAGATTTCTTCATTCTTCGTTGCTTTGATAAATCTTTTATTAGAACAGCCATTTTACATTATCCCTGGGGGAAAAAAAATAGAAAAAAAAAAAGAAAAAAGCAAAATCCCCCCCCCATAAAATAGATTTATCACAAAATACTGTCCTCCTACCAGCCATCTTCAGACCAGAACATATATTTCTCTGATTATTAATTAACTGATGTAGAGAAGCAGCTTCAATCTTTTTAACCTATCCCTCTCTTATATCCTTCAAGAAGGGAGATGACAATGCAGGGGTGGTGTTCAAAACACAAATATCTTTTTGAGCAACTGTAGTATTATCATCATGCGTTGAGTCCTATAGTCATGGACTCAAACATTAAAGGCATACAGAAAACAAGTACTCAAGCTAGTGCATTCCCAGTACATTCTGTTCCTACTCATACGTGTTTATGTATAGCTGCAGCAACACTCCTGACACTGATGCAGACAAACAAAGATGGTTAACTGCCAATAGAACACATAAGAACAACAAAAAAGTCATCTAACCTAACAGTAGGAATTTGATCTGTGGGAATATATTGCTAACACAGCTTGTCTTTCTGTCTGTCTGCCTCTCCCTTGCCACTGTGACACCTCAACTTTCAGGATAAGCCGTATCTTTTCTTCTTGTTGGAATCCATCCAAATACTCTCAACATTATGAAATATAGCTCTACATAAATAACAGGAAGGAGGAGAGCTGAATGCACTAACAACTTCTGAGCATATCAAGCCACTTCAAACCAAAGCAGTCATATGAACCTAGGCAAGTTTGCTACTCAGTCCCAAGGATGTGTTCACAAGGAAAAGCAAAATTACTGGTAGCTGCCCTGCTCTCTCCCAATTCCAGTCCCTCCACCCTCAGTTGCTAGCCAGTGGAGGTTTTTATTACAGCAGTAGGTATCAGGATAACTCAGGAGAAAAAAATCCAAATCTGATCTAAATCTATAGGCCACTAATACCAATAGCAAGAGAACAACTCCCAGTTTCATTATCTGCTCTGAATGAAATATAGTGAGCAAATTCACTTCTGATCTCTCTTATTAGTCCCATTTGTTAAAATGCTGTATTATTTACTTGAACAGAATAAGGAAATGGCCTCAGAATTCCATTTCAAAAGCAAAGTGATGATAAAAACTAGTGCAGCTTTGTAGATTTAGATAAGTACAGAGCTTATCTAAAGACAAGATTCTTGTGGACAACACAAGGGTTTATCTCCCAACTAAAAGTCTAGTCTTGGCAAAAGTAGACAAATAGTAGATTTCCATTACACCTGGCAGCAGGTCTGGTGGGTTTTGCATGGATAAGGAGCTTGACTCAGCAGCCAACATCACTTTGGGGAGTCCCTCACCCATCATCTTACCTTGAGATGTCAGTCCCAGCTCTGGAAACATGCCCTACAATAGAAGTAACTAGATGCCTGTGTTCATTTCAGTCTGCATTAGTCACTGCTAGATAGCATGTGAACTTGATTTGTTTGAACCCAGCCAGAAATGTCCTAGAAAGAGAGATAAATTATCTTCAACACTCCACTGACTACACTGGCAGTACCCCTATTTCTAGTTTTAGGATCCCAAAATGGTTTCCTCACAAATGAATAGACACACTCTGAATGTGCTTTTTTAGTCATTAGGGGGTATATTGCATCAGAACATGTTACAAATTAGAAGTCAACGTTCAAAGGCAAGGTAGGTTCTCTAGAGATATGGCATGAGCAATTATCCAGCTGCATCCAACTCAGTTCTAGTACTGGGTACCTGTATGTACATTAGTAAAGTAAATATGTCCTACACTGTCCCCTAGCACTGGGGCCAGCTGGCACAGAGTAACAACCCACACTCACACTATTAAATGACTTTACTGTCCAGAATATCATTATCTCATCCAAGCTAACTACCCAAAACAGTTTCTCTTCTGTGATATTGCTGAGAATATGTCCAGGAATCATTCAGAGTTAGGTACAAGCCAAAACCATGTCAAGGACTTCTCGAAAAATCCAGTGGTAGAGATGATGGGGTTCCAGTTTCTCTGAACTTCTCTGATACAGTTTTACTTTACTGTTATGGATGTAACTGATGGATCTTGGATGAGAGTGTTAGCAGCCCAGAGGTGATTTTTAAAAGAACTGGCTTTCACTACACCCTATATTCACAGATGTGAGGTAGCTAGGCAGCAAATTTCAAGTTGAAGCTCAAGTAAAATATTTCCAAGGTAGCTTCCAGCAGTATTTAAAGAGTGAATCAGCTCAAGAGAAATCAGGAGGTGTTTGTTTCTATGCTGAGATCAAGCCATAGAACCTTGTTGACTGACAGATTATTCAACTAGTCAAATGTAATCTGGGAACATTACCAGGCTCTTACTGGCTAATAAGTGATTGCAAAAGCAGATTCATTGCCATCAAATAATACCCCAGCTCATTACTCATCATATATAACTCTCCAGTTTTCTCCCTAAAGATTGATGACTGCTGTGAGGTTGGAGCAATACTTTTCCTCACATCTTCAGTGCTGCAGTGTTTGTTCCTCCTTTTTCAGGAGACTGACAGGAAAAGTGCATGGGCAGCCAGTTACTTGGAGCTTTGGCGTCCAGAGAGCAGACCAGGGAGGGATCCTTTTTTATTGTGTGGGTCTTAAAAAGACATCTGCAATACTCAGTTAATCTTGTTGTCTTGCTTTGATGGTAAGACCATAGGCTTTGTCTCCTCTCATAAGTTTATGTTATTAGACAAGAGGCAGGGAGTGAGTTTTGATGCAAGAGTGAGAAGGTATGCTTGCATAATCATGCATGTCTCCCTCAAATGCAAGCCACCTTGTGTCATCTGTGAGACTGGTTTTCAAGGAGGAACTAGACCAGGGAGGAGGTGTTGTTGAGGCATCCACGGTGCAGCCCAAGGCTGTGAGCCATGTCTGGTGCTGTTGTCAGGAGCAGGTGTATACCTGGCAGCAAATGTTCAGCAATAGCTTTTTGAAGGACTCTCGAGCTGTCTCTTCATTTCAGTCTGTCTGTTGAGAGACATGGGGTTCCTAGGGTTGAGTTGTGCTGCCAGAGCTTTACAGGGGTGGGAAGACAGATGGCTTTGTCTGGAGCGCAGGCTGGCCAAAGCTAGTCTTACCCAGGGCTTGTGATCACAAATGTTGTTGGCACAGAAGGACATTTCTGGCAAAGGTAGCAGAGACAGTTCTTATGCAGTACGATGGCCCCCTGCCTCACTTGTATCTCAGAGCCATGGTCACTTCAGATAAAGTCATACACAGTCTGGGTAAACGAGGCATTTTCCTGGAGTTAACATAAGATATAATTTAAAACAATACAAACAAAAAGAAAAAAATAGACCCCCTCATCAAAATTCCTTCCAAAGCTGAATTAGGTAGATGTATCAAACCCTGCATAGAGATGGCCTAAATTGGCTCTTCCAATCCCCAGAAAGCAAGACTCCATTAAGACAAAGGATGTCATTTTAGGTGGCCTGTGAACACAATATTCAGTCACCATAGGTGTCTCTACTGTTGGAAGCACTCCATGGCTGATTAGATGATTTGCTGGCAAGGTATGAGACCACTTAGGGAAACTATGTTAAGAAAGCACTAGTGTTCATCTTCCTCAACTGCAGAGTCAACAGAAAATCTACAGTAATTGCCAGTTAATAAAGCTCCTCATATGGCTTAAGTGGACAACAATCAAACTATTCGTGCCAATGAGCACCATAATGGAGAACATATTAAATTCACATTTTACTTATGTTGCCATAATAAGGAAGTAGCAATAGGTATATCAGGTTCCCTTCACTGTGAGCACTGGAAGGCAAAGAAAAGGTTATGCTGGTGAGTGGAGGAAGCTCTAGAACATGAGGGAGAGAAAAGGAGCAAGAGAGTGTGCCTCAAGGCCATGCATCACATCTGCTGAGACCCAACTCAAAGGACCCAAATCTTCTATGTTCTGATGCTGTGGCACCAGCATTTGGATCCCTGTGCTTCTGTGCTCTGCGTCCTGGGACGCTGATCTGTAACTACCCCTCCTACCCTCCGTCCCCCATTGGCAATCATCCTGTCCTCACTCTCCTGCCTATTTACCCACCCTCCTACCTGCTTACTCCCCACCCTTCTACCACCCTCTCCCTCTTCCCCATGTTCATTCTCAGTGGTCGTTGCATGTTTGTGCCTTGGCCCCCTTCAGCTCAGTAAGCCCCCTACCTTGCCTCATGTTTTGACAGGTTTTGTGAGTTTTGACAATCCTGCCAGTGCCCAAGCTGCTATCCAGGCTATGAATGGCTTCCAGATTGGCATGAAGAGACTGAAGGTGCAGCTGAAGAGGCCAAAGGATGCTAATCGTCCCTACTGAGGAGTTGTGGGAACCAATGGATACAAAGCACTAGCACAGGTAACTGCATGAAGGGGTGTCAGCTGTGATTGTAGCCTTTCTTGTTGTACGCCCTCAAAAAGATTCAGTTTTGTGACTCTCTAGCTTCTGCCTGTTTCACTTAGGCCTCTGGCTAGAGCCACATCACACCTGTACGCACCCACACATAAACCAGGAAACTCTCTGTGTGTGCGTCTCTTTAGAAAGAGGTGTAAAGATGCATAATAAGGGATGAGCTAAGTTCCCCCAGCCCAGGGGCATCCTTCATCTCTAGAAAGTCTTCCTGGTCACCAGAGGAAAGCCAGCAGCTGTCCTGATTCCCCTTGCTCAGCTAATGAGAGCATTTATGGTGGCTGAAGAGAATCTTCAATTAAGAGATGGGACTGAGCTTCAGTTTAATCCCAGCTGACTGGGACAGTGTCTGTCTCAATAGCTCTCTGTTGCAAATGTTTCAAAGCGTTGTTCATTCTTCATGTATTCAGTCTCATCCCAGCATTATTACTTTAAGTAAATATGTCTCACTGACAACTAAATGACCCCTGATTTCTTTCTTCCCAAGCCCAATAAATGAGCAGAGCAATCCATTCTCACTTCTTGCTCAGTTGTTAATGTCACTGTATAGATAAACCCAACCAAAGCAAAGTAAACTTTGCTTGAGTGAGGACCTAGACAAATCAGAATGAAGGGGTCTCATTATTAGACTCATGTGTTTGTGTTGTTGGAGCTCAATGCTCCAAGGGAACTTCCTGGTATGTGTAAAGTGTCAAAAGCAGCAGAAGCAGCAGATTGTTTCATTGGAATTCCAGCCTACCACACATAATAATAATTAAGATATTTCCAGAAATGGGAAATATTTTCCACCACTGGCTGGTTTTTCCATAAGATAATTCTTTGAGAAACAGAAATATAAGACCGCACGTGTTTGTCACAGAAATAGGTGGTCTCCCTGCTGTTAAAACAGTTCCACATTGGAGATTTCACAACAAACCCAATGCTCAGGGTGACCCTAAAATGCAACAAGCATTTTTCCCTCCTGAATTAGTGACGGAGAAAGGTTAGAAAACCTTCTTAGGCTGTTACATGCACAATGTATTAGATTCAGTGATTCTGATTCATCCCCTTTTTGGTATACACAAAGGTACAGGCAGGAAATCCTTATCTTCAACTTTCCAAAAGAACTATGCAGTGTTCTAATTTTTCACTGATATCTCTAATATCTTTGAAAAACAGGTCTTCAGAGCAGTATCCTTTCAACTGAGAATTAAGGAATGGGATCTGCATGTCTTTGAAAGAGGTGCTGCACTGAAGACAACATGAAGCTGGTTAAGAAACCTTTCAATAAACATTAGGTTCACGTGCAAGATACAGCCTCCATAGTTTAGACTCTCCTTTATATGTGACTACATGAAGATAACTGTTAATGCATTTTCCCTCTTCAAAAATCTCTTTTCTTTTCCTTGTTTATGACAAGGCCTCCGTGAAACCTTGAAACCAAAATATGTTTCCATATCCAAATGCTTTTTGCTACATCACACCATTTTTTTTTACTGCAGGTTTTGCTGGGGGAGACTGGGAGATGCATGCATGCACTTTTGTTAAAGCAGAGACTGTCTTTGCCTGGAGATTTTCAATAACACCTGCAAAGGCATCGAGGAGCACAAGTGTCTCTTTAGCCTGGCACTAAGCAATAGCTTTATATCATAGCATAGCTGTGATCAAAGGGGATATACTTTTTTGTAACTGTCATATAAGAAAGTGCAGGGCTGTAGACACCTGTGGTTTTGAAAACTGACTGGAATGAGTTTATGATATTTTCATTATCATGGATCATTATGAAGTGCTCTGCCTCTACCTTTTCATGATCAAGCTGATGTTGAGGTCTCAGCTTGTTTCCTATAAAAAGATCACTCAGTAGTAGGACTAAAATTTATTGTTTGTTTTTTTTCTTTCTTTTTCTCTCCAATAAATGACAAAACAACAAATTAGCTAATAAAATGTCAATAAAATTCCTTGTCTCTCTCTCAGAGCATTTTTTTTCTTTACTTTGCTTCTGCAAAGCAGTCTTGAATTGTCAACTCTAAATAGAAATCTTTAAGTGTTTCTGGCTTTTACTTTGATTTTAATGCAAAATCAGCATTAAAAATCCAGAAAAATCACTTCATTTGTTACAACAAAGTCACTTCCATCCTTTACTTACAAGACCCCCTATTAGAGGTACAGAAGGTCTCTATCAAAATGGACTAAATGTAGTACAGAATTCATAGAATCATAGAACCATAGAATAGTAGAGTTGGAAGGGATCTTCAAGGATCATCTAGTCCAATCCCCCCTGCAGTGAGCAAGGATATCCTGCATGAAGTCTTTATTCTCTTACAGACTCCCACCTTGTTGAGTGCATTGAAGATATACCTGCCTGATAGAGGGAGAGTTCTCCAGGGGGAAAAAAATTGTGTTTATTGCACCTAACAGAAGGGATTTGCCACACATATGCAGCCTCAGGAGGGCCCAAAGAAGAAAATCAAAAGATTTTATTAAACACAATGACTGCCATGCCAGGTTTTACTAGACAGGATGCTTGGTGACACCAAGCATGCCCAGAAATCAGGAGGTCATAGATCCAGCTCTTTCTTCAGTTTATCTCCTATCCAGTGGTTGGAAACATACACACCAGCACCATAGAAGCAGACAAAGGACTCTGAGCCCTGATGGCCACCATGCAGCTTCCTGCCAGGGCTGTGCAGTAGCAGTCACCATAGGGATGAGCCCTCAGCATTAAGCCTTACTTAGAGATAGATCAGTTCTTGGCTTGGTAGAGTGCTCTGTATCCCCATGGCTGGTTTGACATGCCGCTTCCAGCCAGTCTGCAACACACATACATCTGGAATTCTCTGAGTTACACACTCAGTAGACAATGTCATTGCTGCTGCAAGAACTTCAGTAAAAACCATTAGAAGAGAAGCCAGCTAGGCCCATGGGTACGGCACAGACAGCAATTGCTAAGCTTTAGAGCAGACAGAAACACAATAACTCCTGTATATTTTTTTAATCTAGTTTTACTTTGGTCACAGCTCTTCAGGGCCTTTAATTCCAGCTTGAAGCATGTGCATAACTGTATTGACATCAGGGCAATTACTCATGTGCTTCAAGAGGATGCTCAAGAAACTTTTTAATTGGGATTTTTCTGAGGGAGTGCTTTGTTTTATTGAACTCCTTTCCAAAAATAAGAAGCTGCCAACAAAAAAACACAAGCAGCGCCCAGTTTGATGTAATCCACCAGAGCATATATTTCCTAACCAAGAAAAAAAGATCTTCACTCAATTTTAATTCTGGATGCACTTTTTTTAGCTTATAAATCTCCTAATTTCACTACAAGAGTCTAGGCCACTGTGATTTGAAGTCCTTATTTTCCTTGCAACTGTTCAAAAGTTGCTGTCAAACACTAAAAGGGTTTCTGTGATGTAGCAGATAAGCCCACAAGCTGCAGCAAGCAAAGCCCTGAAGGATTCACATGGCAAAATATTTCCAAAATGGCTGCCTCTTTTCTCTTTTTTTCTTTATAATTAAAGAGGTTGTTGTAGTTAAAAAAATAAAAGGGAGGGAGGAGGGGTGTGTAAGGAAGAGCAGTGAGAAAGAAAAAGTAAGAGAGGAGGATCATTTGAGGCAACTCTGCCAAAATCAATATATTCTATTACAAATCCCCCCCCAAGGGCTAGGAAGCGAGGATTTGGAGGTACTTCATGTGTCTTTCAGATAGCAAATGCACAAAATAATGAAGAAAAAAACCCATCCTGAAATCCATCACTCCCTTGGGTAGCCATTTCTAGGAGCCCCTAATTGCCCTCTGATGTGTCACAGTGTCATGTGAAAAGGGGACTATAGTTTCTATATTTGTCTGTCAGAATCCCAGAACTTTCACTGACCTACTATCAGAGTCACAGCAAAGGACTTCCACTGAACCAGATTCACAAATAATCTAAATTAATTCTTTTGCTGTGAGCCACAGAAACAGATTTGAGATTTTCTGTTGATAATTTCACTAACTACAATAGCACTAATTGATTAATATCGCTCGCAAAAATAGTATTAGTACAGTAACAACAACAGCACTGGGTAACATTCACCAGAAGGTGAAAGGCACAAGGCTTATCCAGGAAGGCATCTCTGCCTGGGGTGGAGAAAAAGAACAAAGCCCATGGCCTGGTCCATCAGGTGTCAGATTTCTTCTTTCCTCGTTTAACAGTCATTTTCCCCATCCTTTTATCCCCAGTTACAAAGTTTTCCTCCCCGGGGTGAGAGTATGGCATGATTTGGGTGGAGAGACGAGTGCAATTGTCATATATGTCTAGCTAAAATCTTCATTAGCACACACTGAGATGTCAACTTTAATATGCATTTCACAGGAAATGAGACAAAGATCAATCACCAAGCCTGGTAGGGTCTGGAGGAAACAAAGAATGACACAAATTTTCCTTTATCTTGGTGTCACTATCTTTGCTCGATGAAAAACAAGGCTTCCTTGGCTACCCAAGTGTTACCCTTTTGTTTGTACATCCTGAGGTAGCCAGGCCAGTCTTCACTCCCCTGGATTCCCCAGGAGATAGCAAAACCAGCCCTAACTGCTCCTTGAGCACCGATGCTTTGCCTCATCTTTTGAATTTCACACGGTTGCACATTCAACTTACAGTGACTGCATGTGTTTGTGAGTCCTCTGCATGGGCAGCACCATGGCAGACAGAAAGAACTCCTTTCACCCTCCCCATGGAGCCCTCTGCTCTGGGTTTCAAAGGCCTCTGCCCCAAACATGCTAGGTCATGACAGCCATAGTAGGACAATATTGTCTTGAAAATCCCATAACATACAGCTCTGCCTGTATGAAGTGCTTTACAGGGCAGCAGAGAAGCATCCAGCTGATAGACCAATAAAAGGCATTGCCAAGAAAAGCAGTTAAAATACTATGAATTCCTCCCCTCTAGCTTCCTTTCAGTGACTGATCATTAGCAAAGGGTAATTTTCCACCTCAGACAAGTATTCTGCTGTTGAAATTATATTTAAAACTAAAAATGGAGAGACATTGGGGTGGGACTAACCTGGAGCACCACCAGCTGGCATGAAACTGAGTGAGACAAAGCAAGCAGGGAGGAAGGGAGTGAATTGGCGAGTGAGTGAGTGAGTGAGTGAGTGAGTGAGTGAGTGAGTGAGTGAGTGAGTGAGAATGAGGCAAAAGAAATGAGGCAAAGAATGAAACAGAAGAGTGTGGGGGAAAAAAAGCAACAGTAAGAATTTTTTCATTGGTGTTCATAAGAGTGGTGGCAAAACATTAAAAGAATGCATTGTTCAGTCAACCTGTTCTCCAAAATACCAAAGGAAATAACATAGGAAAAACCCCTCAAATATCTATATATAAAAATCAGAAACCAAAAAAGCTCCAACACACAAAAGATACTAAAAATTAATAAAGGATGTTCACGTCTTCCTTTTCACCTTCTTGAACACAGCTGATAATGTGGTTCATTGTAGAAGGTATGAGATACTTCTTTTTGCAGCTAGCTGGAATAGGTGATATTTTTTTCCGAAGGGAAGTGCTTATATTTCGTTTTTGATTGGAGTGTAGAGGTTAGCAAACTAGAGAACTGTGTACTTTCCTTTCTCAGTGCTCTGATAAGAGAAAAAATTCCAAACCATCTCATTTTAAAGTGAGAAGACATTATGAATCAAACATAAAACAAACAAGCAAAAATTACAAATGGTCATAAACAAAAAGACCCAAGTGGAAAATTTCTGGCTGTCTCTTGTCATTTCAGATCGCTTCACTGTAAAGTCAAACGAAAGTGTCTTTTTTACTGAGTTTTGGATTGCTTATCCCTCTTAGATAGGCTTACATTACCGCCAGTGAGAGACAATTGTGCAGTTGCATTGATCTCACTGTTGCCTATTAAGCTGTTCATCTTGAGATTTGGACAGAATGTCCTTTATCAGGATCTAATTCTATTTCTTGTAGTTTTGCCTCCTACAGTCAAGCTAACCAGTTCCTCTTCCTCCTGCACAGATTATTGTCATTTCCCTCCTTCAGTCATCACTTAGATCATTTAGGACTTGCTTACATTATGGAAATGTTCACTAGTATAATTACATCAAAACAGTACTCCAGCACAAGCTTTAATAGGAGTGAATAAAGTGAGATCAAAAGCAGCACAGCTTGATTTGGGAAAGTCTGTTTAAGTCCTGAAAAACACATCAACTCAAGCAATAATTTTTTCTTTTTTAGATTACTTTTGCTTTTAATTTCCACAGAATACTGTGACTAATTTAAGCTTCCCTGTGTCTATAACCCAAACTTTGTGCTGTTGTCCTCATGCGTGAGAGAATGGAAGTGGACATTACTGGGGGAGGCTGAAACAGAACTACTGAACCTATTTGCAAAACTGAGAAGCATACTCTTTCCTTTTCTGGCCAATCACCTCTAACCTGCCTGCCCACATAAATTACTAATAACTTTATTATGGTGAAATTCTCATGTCTGTTCTACAAACATCAGTTTCAATACTAGAGCATGCAAAATCCCATTTGCTAATTATTGTAGTTATTCTAAGATTGGCACACAATATAATGCACTGATGGAAAACGACAATAATTAATTACTGCATTTGCTCCAAAATTACAATCAGTAATTACTTCTCTGAGACTGAATTCCATTCAGCAATATTTGGAACTTGTTCTTGCTCAAAGCAGGGCATCTTTTCAGGAGTTTTGCTGTGTTTGCATCTAAACGAGTCCATCTAGGTCACTAACGGATCTGCACTATTTGTCATGGGAGTGATACAGCAGCACAAGGCAATACCATAATGCTTTCCTTCAGTTCAGAGCATGAATTCTTCATTAAATCCCATGTCCCCATTTTTTTTTTACGTGTTAGATAATGCAATTATTTCAGAATTAAATAATGGATATGAAAGCAGCCTCCCATTTCTCATCCTACTGTGATGCAGTTGATCCTGGAATTCTAAAGTAAATTTTCAGAGGCTCGTGAGAACTTCTACCAATGACTCAGCCAGCAAAGACCCTGCTGAGTTGTCCCTATAGTGAAAAGACCAGGAATGTGACATCACTGTGTCACCTTCAAAGAGAGCCTCCAAATCCCCCAGAGCCCCAGATTTGAGTAGAGAGTGGTAGTTACATTCAGACACTTGACCAGCAAGATTACAGTGGGATCTCATGTGGACTATGCCATGAAAATTATCTGAGTAGATCAGATTTAGAGCTCTGCTGAGCCAACCAGTGTGAGTTTTGATTGCTGCAGTTCATGGGAAGCTGTAGTATCCTGAAAACAGTAGCCTCTGAAGGAATATTTTTCTTAAGTTCATCCAGCACGGAGATTCACTGGGCCACTGTGAGGGGGACTGGAGCTTCCAGTAAATCTGGCAAAGTGGAAAATGTAAGAAAATGAAAGGGTAGAGGTTTTAGGCAGGTGTAACTTTAAGTAAGAATCAGAGAGGGGAAAACCACTGGAGACACCCATAGCAAAAATGTTCCAGCAGTACCAAACATTGCAAACATTCCAATGAGGTATTTTGCTAAATTAAATTGGTGACATGTCAGACAAGTCCTTCAATACAGGGTTAGTAGGTAGGGGGAGAGCAGCATCCGCTAATGAGCAGATAGAGAAGCAGAATGTTACCCATATGCAAATGCAAGTACTTTCAGAGAGAGCAAAGGCCAAGTTGTTTGAAGCTCAGTGTATGACACCATAAAGACCTAGGATTTCAGGCAAAAGATGTACTTCTTAGAGGGACCTGTGCTTTAAGACTATCTTTGGTGTATTTAATCAAAAGGAAGCAACAGCATCATGAACATGCTGTTTTGCCCAGATGAAGCCATTATGGTCAGTATAGGTCAAAGGCCCTTTGGCCTAGGGAAAAAATGAGAGAAAGTTAATTCAGGAAAGTTAATTCAGAAAATCCCAATAAAGTCGAAGTTACAAGTCAGTTCCAATGCATGGTTCACAGGACTCGGGTCACTTGTGCAGCACTGATCAGTTGACTAAAAATTATCTGATCTTTTTGCCACTGATCTTTAAGAGCTAACACAGAACCATGAATTGAAGCTGTATGGGGCAGTGTTTGGCACTTACACTGTAAGTATAAAGAAAAACGAGGTTAAAAAACTCCATGAAATTTACTCTGCAGGGGAACTGCTACAGGAGTTGGCAAGAATCTTAATAAGGAGTTGCAGAGTGCTCCATCAATGTGAGCACCTTAAATTGATGTCCTTATGGTTTGGAAGGCATATACAATCAGCTGCACTAGAACACTGTTTCTCATTCCCACTGTTATACCTAGTGATATATCAAATGCAATAATTGCATATTTGAATAATTCATGGGTATGGTAACTTTGGCCAGATACAAGTGAATATCAAAACTCTGGTCTCTGAAGTGTTTGATTCCACTGCAGCAGGGAATTGAAGGTTTACAGTGTAAACCCCATGTCTCAGGCATCTTTCGTCCTGCCCTGTGACTGCTTTTAGAGATCAGACAGCTTTTATTTCAAATGGACCATTTATCCACTTTTCTGAGCTCTATCCCACCTTTTTGAAACATTAGATAGAAGGCTGAGCTGGAGGGGAAAGGAGAACAGCAGTCAAGTCTTTTCCCAACCAAGAAGCAGTGAATGAAAACTCAGAAGTCTGCCTGGAGAGCTGCTAACCACAACCATGGTCAGGCAAAGTTCTCAGGCAGCATCAATTACCAGCTCCTGTGAAGTCAGTGAAGTGACATTGATTTATGGCAACTGAGGATTCAGACCCACTATTACTTATTTAACTCCAAATGTTCTCCTACCTTAGATGTTTCAATTATTTCTAATTCTGAGGAAAGACATAATGTCATCTGCTGGCCACTCTGGTTCTTTTAGAGCAGGGAGATGCTGGAATGAACATGACTTTTGCCAAACACATGCCTGTGAATTGTTTTTAAAATCCTTTTATACCACAATAATTAACTAACAAAAAAAATATCTTCCATGCCTGGAAAGACAGAGTTGCACATCCAAGTGATCCACTTTGGAAAGCACATTTCTCCCATTATTAGGAGAGAGATTTTCCTTCTCTGCCTCTTTGGCTATCCCTTTTTTCTCTGTGTAGGCCAGATCCAACAGCTGGTTTGACTGAAATAGCTTTTCTATGCAGAGCAGAGCAGTTCTCTAAAATTCTCACAGCAATGAGGTGCCTCCTTTGTGATTTCTGAATCTGTGAGGCCCAGTCCTTGAAAAAGAAAAATCTTTTCTTGATCTGAGCATGCCAATGACCAGGGCCCTGGCTGTCATGGCAAAGTGTTGTATCACACTATCTGTCTCAAAAAGCAGGTTGTTTCTTTACCTTGATTCAGGTGTTTTCTTGACCTTGATTTCTAAGGATCTGGGAATGATTATGAAAACCCCTACATTATTCAGTCAGCTATGAATTTGTCTTTGCCAGATAAGATTCTCATTTTTTCTCCACTCTTAGAGTATCTCTGCTCATCAGTAGGAGCTGCATCCCATCTCCTGTGACATATGACAAGTGAATGCTTGCCATGGTCTTTATTTTCTGTGCATTATTCTTGGGTAGCACACATTGGTACACTCAGCAGACTGGTCACTGGGAGTGGGAGCCAAGCAGGTATCCCAAAAACTGCTTTAGCAAAGGGGTTTTATGTGCCAATTCTTAAGATATACAATGCTTTCAGAAGGGGTTGTCTGTGAGTGGTTTCTGTTTTCTGCTCCTAGCTTGCAAGGGCATTATTCCTATGTGTCTTTCTCCTGTTCCCCAAAAAGACAGGAGTTAATGCAAACTAGAGAAAGGTGCATGTTTCCTGACCAAGAGTAAAATAATACCTCACTCCTGAAGAAGCATTTCTAAACTTAAACCTCAATGTATGAATTAAATTCTTGTCAGATGACTTTGCTGAGGAGCATGCTGAGGGCTTTAGTGAAGGCACAAGGACTGGCACACTGTGGTGGGCCTTGGGGTCTTTTGCCTTTCAGCTCAGCCCCTCCTCCTGATAGGTGTCTGAAATTCACTGGAGATTCCTGAAAGTATTAAAATGAAAGTAATTTCTTCCTTCTTCGAATGCTCTGGAATGGGTTAGCCTGGGGATCACAGGTAACTGGAGAAGTGCCTGGCTTGCCTTTCACCTGTGAAAAAAAATAGGCTTTAACAGAGCGATGATGATTTGTGCCAGCCAAAGGCTTGTTGTGGGATTTGGTCACTTGCGCTCAGGGAGTAGAAATCTGCTTTTTCTCTTCTGATCTTTCAAATTGCCTCTGTAATTTTTCCCCAAGTTATGTGTGCTCAGTGTGTTCTGTCGATGTGAAAAGTGGTAATGTCACTCTGCTAGGAGTTTTATGGTTCACAGAAGGTAGGATTTGTATTGAGACAGACAGATAGATGGATGTCTGGTGCCTGAACACAACATATTACAGAGATTGACCCAAAATTTTCAAGACTAAAATCCCAAACGATAGACTGTGGGGATCTCTGCCTGAGAGTTTTCAGACGGATTTTATCTCTTTTCTCTGATTAATACAAGCTCTTAAAAGCACATCATTCCTGTGCCTTTGCCCAAATAATTGGAGAAGATCAGAGTAAAGACAGATCAATAGCAAATAAGTAGCCTACAATTTCTCAGGTGTCAATGTGAAGGGGGTCAGGGATGTCCAGGAAGGGGAGGATACACTGTCAGTGGGGGTCTGTTTTACACTGGGATATGGACCATTACTTGTGACAATGAAGGAGATGAACCCATTGCAGCTGGTTAACACAGGAAAGGTAGCAGTGATGCTCAGGTCACACCATTAAGCCAGACTCTGGGCTAGACTGAGATTTGGGCTCTCTCCAAATATGGGGGGGGATGGAAGGAAGCAGAAGAGCCAGATGATGGGATCTGTAGGGACACCCCCTGGCTAGGCTGCCTGCAGAACATGGAGCTGCCTCCTAATGAACACAAGTGGCTGGTCACAACTGGTTCCCCATTTGTTTGTGCTCCTTGGAGTGGCGGGGATCCGCTCTCCATCAGAATAATCCAATTGAACAAAATGATTCATATTAGCAGGCACATCTGTCTGAGGCCAGAGCAGAACCCTGGTGTTAGTTTAATAAATGCCGTTCATTAAACTCAGCTGAAAATATAATCTGGAGAGACTGATGGGGTGAACAGAGCAAAGAATAAGCAAAAGGAGTTAGCAATTATCAGATGTCATTTGTTCTACTGGTACCGCAGAATTGGGGCTTGTTTGCTGAAATCTTAATTTCATTTTGCTGAGGCAGAATCCATCAGAGAAGCTCATGCTGCAGCTATGATTCCTGTTTGACAGGCTTTTGCAGGGAATGGGGCATTTTTCTTATCCCCTTTTCTACCAAACAGAGCAATCATGTGCTCCTAAGGGACACAGAGCTCAATAGAGAGCCCAAAGACAGGAAAGGTGGAGGGAACAGCTTTACTTTTTACATAAAAAGAGCCCCTATGGTCAGCACCTTAGATCAGGGACCCTCCACTTTTCCAGTGGACTAAGAGTTGTAGCTATTCCCAGAACGTCTGTCATTTTCCTTCCAAAGCAAAGGGGGTTATAAACAGTCCTCATCTGCCTTCAGGAGCATTGGTGCTGCACACTCCACAGATGCCAGGAGACAGGGCCCCACAAATTCGAAGATTTTCTTGTTGCTCCGGTTAGGAAATATCCTGGAGTCTGTGTACTGATGGCTGCCCGGAGTGGCTCAGCAGTATTTCATGGAGCACAGGGGAGGAGGCAGAGGCACTCACTAGCTCCAGGTAGCCCACACACATGTTCAGAGCTCAACCCTAATGGTCCTAGGCTGCCTTCTTCAGGCACAGTGCACTTCCCAGTGCACTGGCCAGTGCTGCCATAAGTCTTCACACAAAACACTGAATCTGCAGCACCCAGATTCGGAGGGAGAGCTGCCTTTCCCATTTCACAGTGGGCAAAGACACACTCCTTGGGCACTTGAAATTTGGCTGGGCTGGTTGTTTTTTGCAAGTTCCTTGGGTTTGGTTCAGTTCAAGCTTCTCCCCACAGACATTCAGATGGTCTTTGGTGTGTTAAAGAGGCAGGAAAGGAAAGCTTTTATATTTATAGACTTGCTGTGGCAGCACTCAAGTCCCAGCCAGTCAGAAAAAAATCAAAAGAATAATGGAGGAGAAAGGAAACCTCGACCCCATAAGCTTTCAGTGTTGATTAGTTTGTTGGTGTCAGGAACCTTTTCTTGTTCAGGGCATACTAGCTGTGAAATGATTTTTTTTTCCCCTTGTCTTTAATCTGTCTCCTGTATTCCCATGGGGAAAGAGGAGCAAGCTCCTGCTTTCCTGGAGTTCTACTTCAGAGGAAGCAACTGAACAAGCTTGCATACTAGTAGTGAGGGGCTTGGTTGCCTTTTTTAGAGTCACATCATTTCAATGTGCCCCTTGGCAAGTGTCTGAGCATTTCCAATCTCCCTCAAAATTATTTAAGAGTCAGTTGCAGATAGGATCTACTGTGGAAACGGTCAGTGGTTGATCATGCCCAGGAGTGAGCAGGAGACAAGAGAAGCTGCAGAGATGAGTATGTCCTTCTGACATTTGCCATGATCTTCACCATCACCACCAGGCTTCATTCACAGCCATGTAAGTGGGTGAGACATGCACTCAGTCCCTCCTCTACTGCAGCACCATTCCCAACTCAGGTAAATCCCTATTTTCTCAGTCTCAGAGTTAGACTAACATGGGCCTGTCATTTCTACGAGGCTTGTAAGAAATTTGCTGCCTCCATGGCAGTACAGAAAGCCCCATCTGACATCTCTGGTGTCCTCTGTGAAATTAGATTGTGGATCTCATCTTGTTGCCTCTTAAACACACGTCTCTAACAAGGCAGCCCTGACTGCCACCCAAGCTGGCAAATGCATTTGAGATCTAAGGACTAGACAAGGGAACTGAGAACTTCTTCTGTTGTTCTGAGTGGCCTCCCGAGGTACATAATCCAGCACAAACTCCAGTCTAAGACCAATGTAAGATAAGTGGAATACAAGACAAAATAAATCAGATTTTTATATATAGATCATAGTCTTGGAAATTATGAGTATTGATCCTCCTTGCAGTTCTTTTGAGGTACTTTGAAAGAATTTTAGGACCTCAGATGACTGCAATACTTTTCCAAATAGCATTAGAGAATGAAGTTGCAGGTCTGGGACAGGAACATCAGACACAGCTCATCAGCTTGTGGTCATAGCCACATTTCAACTTTTAGCTGCAGCAAGATCAGCTGGTGGCATTTCCATTTCCAGATGTTCAGTGTCTACCCCACCATCTCATCTCTGCCAGATGTGCAGCTCGTGTGATTGCTTCCTGCCATTTTTAAAGTCAACTTTACCAGCAGTGAGCAGGTTGTTTCAGAATGCAATGGGTTATAAACCAGAGCTGAGTGGAGGAGTTAAAGGGACCCAGCCTTGAGGTTCAGCTCTGTGAGACCAAGGGGTGAAACTATGTAGGACCAGTGCAGCCACAGGCACAAGGGGACAGGCTTCATAAGCATGGGCTGTCTGAGGTGACAGTGAACTGAAAATGCAAAGGACTGAGCCTGATCAGACTCTTTACGGGATGCAAATGGAATTTGGGGTTTATTTCTATACATTTTTCAAAGTACATTGAAGTAATCGTATGAGCCAGCCATCATGGGAATTAAGAAATCAGCGCTTTGATTTTCAGTGCTTTGGAAAAAATGGTTTTGTTCTGGATTTCTCATTAAATTCTCAGACAAAAACTTTTGATTGTTTTTCAAGCAATCATAATGTTTGACTGATCACCTGCATTTCCTACCAAGAAAGGCTTTGAACAGAAATGTAATCCTGCTCTAAATTAGAACCATATAAATACCTCAGCTTATAGCAGTGAAATGAGTCACATACATAAGTCACATACACAAGTGTTTTCAGAATCAAATTCTGGGATACTAAAATTTGCCAAGAGCTGTGAATTCTTCAGATGGAAACTGCTCCAACTGTATAGAGAAATTCTTATCTTTCTCACACTCAGAAAGAATCACCATTGCCTTAGGTTCATGCTTCAGAAACATCATACAGAATGTAGCTTCAGGAGGGATTTTTTTTTAACAAAAATTAATAACATTTAATAATTAATAGAACTGGGTAAGCTTATTGAGTCATCCTGGGCTTTAATCAATTTGAAATATTTGGGGCACCAATTTCCACCTTACTGCTCCTCGCTGGAGGTACATTAGAGTTTTAGTGCAATTAAAACGAAGCAGGAAATATTTTTAGCTAATTGCACTGTGCACCTTGAAGGTAATTTGAAGCTGCAGGCAAAAAAAATAAAATATCAGAAGGAGTAATTGAGTGCTGCAAGCTGGGAGTATGTGTTCCTGGCTGCATTCTGATTTAGAGGGGTGCGGAGGGTACACAAGGAGCTGAAACAGACTTTGCTGAGCAATGGACCCATTATATATTACTGGGAAGATGACCATAAAGCCCCAGTCTTCACATGGGAGATGCTGTAAGGTGATAAGTCCTAATATGCAGGACAGGACCACTTGTGCATAACTATTCGCTGCATTTGGTGAGTCTTTCACGATCATAGAGCCCAGGGTGACCTCATAACAGGCAGCCCAGGTAACTCCCAAGTACAGCCCTGCCTCCTGCCACTGGCATAGGACCAGTACTGGGGGAGTACTGCAGACCCCTGACAATGATTTGAGCTGGGAAGAAAGCTGGGATGTCCTTCTTTCCAGACATAACCAACACAAGATCCCAGTGAGGAATTACAGACCAAATTCCTCACCCCCAGTCTGGCAGATGGATATGTAGGCAAGTAACTTGGAGGTCCCAGGCAATGTAACCCTACATCCTGAGATCCATGAGCTGAGTTTGGTTAGAGGCCTTGACGATGCCATTGTTTAGTGCAGAGAAGAAAGATGGGGAATGGGCATAGCATCTTCATATAGCCCTCAGTAGCAAGAAGAGGAGAGTGTAACATTGAGTGGATCAGAATTCTGATAAGCTTTAGTCAATCTACAGAGGGAAAACAGCAAACCAGCAGAGACTGGGCACAGAGGCTTGCTCACAGCTTCCCAATTAGGCTTGGTTCTCAACCATGTACATTTTTTTAATTAAAATGTTGGTACAATGCTCAGGAGATAGCAAACTCCTTGAGGCCCTCTTGTAATAAAGAACCTTTCATTACTTGCAGAAAGGTAGCTACCACACAGCTTAATTTCATCTCCCACCTAATGTTCACCAGCAGCAAAAGCAGGAATGAGCACTCTTCATGAGGAAGGACAAATGGTCCTCGGGGCACAAGATGCACTGAGCTGGCCAAGAGGAGTGGAAGAGGCTACAAACTTTTCTGGAAAAGTAGACATATAATGTACATATGATCTTTTCCATCGCTATCACCCACCTTCCCAAAATGGCCTGAGTTTATTGCACTGACCTTTGTTTTCTAAGCTCTTGGTTGGTAAACCATAGATAAGAGAAAGGAATAGGGAGCCATGGCTATGTTTGCATGAGCAAGTAGATTCTGGATGTTGTTGAGGAGAGTGACCAAGGTTGTGACTGCTCAGCCCTTATCCATCGATCCCTACTGCAACATCAGTGCTAGGTAGACCTGAGGTCCTCCCTGAACCTTGCATCTCTACTCTCTTCCACCCCAGGCCTGCTCATCCTCCCACAACACACTCCAAAATTTCCTTCAGGCTTCCTGCCCCACTGGGCCCACCTCTGCTGCCACCCCTCATGGAAAGGGTGACAAAAGTCAACACTGAATGGAGAACCAGTGACATTTCCTGACTGTCTGGGCTGGCTTCTTCAGGAGCAGACGCTCCGTTGCGGTGCTTTTTCATCCACTGCTTGAGACTAATGGCTCTAGAAAAATAGATAAATCAGAGGTGACACAGCTATTGCTGCTTGACATTTTTTCATCAAACTGGCTGGGGGAGGAGGGGGCGACCAGAAAGCAACATTTTGACCAAACTGGATGTTTCCACAGCAAATTTTCATTCTAGTAGATTAAAAAAGAAATGCCAACAGCACAAAACCCAAAACTGTCTTGATTAAAAATGTTGGCCTTCAAAACACTGAATTCGTGTTAAAAATGGACTGGATTTCAGATTGATTAAATGAAGACAAAAATTAATCCATTCCTCTGGTTGCCTCCCCCAGCTCAGATTTGTTTTGCTTTTTTAAGTGAAATATTCACAGAAAAGGAAGCCAAAATAATGACAATTTTCCCTTGGAAAATAATTGTCATTTTTCAACCAGCCCTTAATGTAACATAGTTAAATGAGAACAATCCAAGTAACAACACTGCACAGCAAGTAAGTCATACCATTATTTGAAAGAAGGGCATTACAATTTAAAAGCTAATTTTTATTGCCACCTTTAATTTATAAATAAGAAAAATGAGGCAGGGCCATCAAGCATCTTAAAAAAAACCCAACACACACAACATGGAAAATATTAGCATTTGAAATGCTGGACTCCCATCTCTCTGTTAGATCACATTAGCTCTTCTGTCTGTATATGTGTAATTGTCTCTGTTGATATGTATGTATATATAGTACCTCTGTACGTATACATATGTATGATATGTATGTATGCCTGTTCATGTAGATAAGGGTTCATATAAAATATCTGCCTCCTTTTTAACCTTCAGATGTTACAACTGAAGCATCTTGCAAAAGCATACTTTTTTTTTAATCTTTTTGTTTTGCTTTGGTTTGGTTTTTTTTCTTCCTAAATATATCAACCCAAGACTCCAAGTAAATGCATTGTTTTCTGGTGTAAATTATCAGGCTTTGTTGAATCCCAGCAGGGATGCAAAGTCTCCTTTACCACACAACCTTTCCTGCTCTCAGGTACATGGGCTACCAATCTTGGACTCCCCACAACACCCTCAGTAGGAGCTGTCAAAGGGATGGAGCCCATTTTGGAGATTCCCTTTCTGGAATTCTCCAGATTCTCCAGTTCAGGCAGGAGGAGTGGAAGGGGAGATCTGTGCGGGCTGATTTCAGAGTTCAATGAAGAAGAGGGCTGAGGCAGAAGGAAAGAAAACCCATCCAGAATTGTAAGAAAGTCAGTGCAGGGGCATAAAGCAGAGAGAGAAATTGCTATAGAAACAAGAAGCAAGGCAAGAGAGAAAAACACAGATTGGAATTTTAATAATATTGATCTGCCTCAGAGGCAATAGCTGTAAAGATCTGTCACCTGTAGGAAAAATATCTCCACTGCCTTGCTGTAGGAGGTCTTGGGCACAGGATTCAGCAGATGAAAGGACAGGATTCTGACTGCAATTTTGGATGGGCTCACAAATGCATATGCATGTGTGTGTGCATTCCATAAAGGTAAAGGAACCTATATAGGTGATGGGCAATGTTTAGCTGCTTAGGTGTGAGTACAGAAGGTTTCCACTTTGGTGCTGGAAGTAGCAATAGCATTTGAATTTCTTCAGAGAGATGTTCCCTGCCTCCAAGGGAGAACAGAAAACAGGACAGAGAGACTAGGCTAGAAAGGACATAGTAGAAATAGATTCATGTAGCAGGAGAACTTCAACCAGGTAGTCCATCATGACGGAGGTGGTGTTCAGTCATCCTGTGAAGATGTGAGCAATCTCACACCTGTAGCTAGTTGCATTTGCAAAGCTTAGCAGACAAGTTTTTTCCCTAGCAGCTGGCAGATGCCCTGAGAGGTATGTGCAAGATGTTGCACAAGCCTAGCAGCTCTTCCCTTTACGGTGAATGTCACAGAGCACAGGAACTGCGAACTTTTTTCAAAGGTCATCTGTAGTTTCTCAGTTCATTGAGACTTTGGGAAAGGCTCATCTTTCTCTTGCTCTCAGACATTTGTTGTACAGACAGGCACAAACCTTGCTACATGTAACAGCTTGACTTTGACACAGAGATATTCACTAGTGACCCTTCCTCTGCTGAATCCAAGGCAGTTTGTGGCTAGCACCAGCAGGATACAGGGCAGAATCCTTCCATAACGACTCACCAGGCCGGTAGTGTAAATGGAACCAAAGCTGCCTCAACATCTTCTTATTCATCTGGAAAATGACCCAGCAGTCTTGAGATACAGAACTCTGTGTTTATGGCCATTAGGTCTCAGCTAAGACTTAGCCCTGGATGGAGCAGAAACACAGATGAAGAGCTGAAAAATCAGAATCAGCTGCAAGGTACATCACAGCTCTTTAGAATGCACATGCATGTAGAATGTACGTGGAAGGTATGAAAGATGGTCTGTTAAATGTCTCAGTTATTATCTGGGGCAACCACTCATGCAGAAACAATGAAAGAAAGCAGAGAAACTTTCAACAGGTTGCTCACTTAGCCAGGCAGTGTCAGGATGAGACTGAAGTTATGTTTGCTCTAACAGAGGCTTTAACTGATATTTATTTCCCCTTACATTACAGAACTCCAGTGTCACTGCCTTCTTCTCAACTCAGAATCCTTGTTCTAACCAGTAAGTGGAGGGATGAGTTCCTTCTGCTCATGGTTTGCAGTCTCAACTTGAAAGGTCAAGTAAATTGGGACCTACAAGTCTTGCCTGTCTCTACTAAAACTAGCTTTTGTGATTTGATGACATGGAGGTGTCTGCATCTTGAATCCTATCATTAAGACTTTAAGCCATTACCAATGTCTAGTCAGTGTTCAAGGAGCAAATGCTTAGGTTCTACTTAAACGCTTTGAAGAAGAAACTGCATTGGAGTGATATTGGCATTTACCAGGTAGATTTGGTCAATGGTGCAAGTTCTTGGTCAGCATTACCCATAACAAAGATATTTGCATGATTTACAGACCCTAACAGCGTGGGAAGCATGCTCCTTCTTTATTTCCAAAGCACCACATCTGAGCTAGGCTGAATATACTTGTCTTCATAACCTTAACACTTTTACTCCCAAATTTACTCCAGCAATACCCAAAGTTTATACCTTTTCCTAGCAAAGTGAATTGCTTTTCTTAAACAGATGACTTTGGCTGGTGTCCAGCCTATCTAACACAGATGCCTAACTTGCCTCTCAATTTCAGGCCACTGATGAAGCAGTCCATATAAGATAGGCATCTAACTCCTCTGCCTAGTCAACAGAGAGAGGCATTTGTCTCTGTAGCTCCCTAGAGGAAAAGTGAGTCTGCCCAAGTTTCAGAACTGAAAAAGGGATTCTTCACTTGAAAGCTTTTTTCATATAATTTATTCCATCAACCTAAATATATTACCTTTTATTACAATCCTTGCCTAACCTCTGGTACATCAGGTACCTGAATGAGGGCAGAATACATCCCCAGAGACCATCAAAGGATGTTGTCCTCTCCACTGACTAGGTGGGTGCTGTAGACCCAGCTTTAGAAGGACAGCTTCATTTGTTTCTTGAAATACAGATTAAATTTTAGCAGTCATTACTTTCATGTAAAACTGCTTTTTCTAGGGTTTTTAAAAATTCTTTTAGCCTCAGCATCTCCAAATACTTCACCTGTACAGATACCAATGTTTGTGTCTCTGTCCATGTATGTGACATCCACAGTGTCTGAATGTGTGTGTGGAGGAAAGGATGCTAGTACTCACTCCAAAGCCAGTGGTCACTGGCAGGACTGCCTGAGCCTCTCTGCTTTACCCAGGAGAGACAATGTTTTCCCCAGTCAGAGCTATGTCCAAGAACATCTCCTGAGCTTCAAGGTTGCCTATGACTAGCATAGAAGAGCATGTGCCAGAGCCTATTGTCAACCACTGACATGCACGTTGCTGAATGTGTGGCCACCTCTCACTCTGCAGCCAAGAGCTGTCCCATAGTCCAATCCCAGACATCTGGGAGTTGCCACTTCTCAGCAATACAGCAGGATGTTTCTTGTTGTAACATTGTCTCCCATTCCTGCTGCCTTCTTTCTCCATTCAAGGCAGCAAAGCCTGTTAGACCTTCTCCTCACAAGCTTAACCTGTGCTGTGGCACAGCCAAGGTAATGAAAGATTCAGGTCTTGTTATCATGGTGCTACTAGCTGTCATACCTTCCCACCTGCTCTTTTCCTTGTGGTGTGACATAGCCAGAAAACCCTGAGTTGTGAGAGGTGTGCTAGTGGCCTTTTCCTCTTCCATAGCATGGACCAGTTGGTGCTACTTATCCTTGAGTACCCAGGGGCACAAATGACAGCAGCTCAACACTGGGCCATCTTCAAAAAAGACAGTTTTCTCCCTTCTGGCTTATGAAATGATTGTTGACTTAGATCTTGATTCTGCCTTAGGTTAAAAGTCTGTTGCTTTCACTCAGACTCCAGGAAGCTCAGGCTGACACTTATAGCACATCAAAGGACAGGGCATTAAGGTCAGGCCATCAAGAATGAGTTGGCTCCAACCAAGAAGGCAGCCCACTATGGAAAGTGTGAAGACAAAGGCAGTACTCAGATTAGTTCAGCATTGTCTCTTGTCAGCTGAGTATCACATTCTAAGGTTGTTTTCTGGAGAAAAATAGGAAGCAATAAAAATAAAGAATAAATAAATAAATAATCTAGAGAAAACATTTTCTTTAGCCAGCATGTGTAACTTCAGTAAGAGACCTTCCAATACCATGACACTCAGATATGGGGAGAAATTTCAGTCATGCAGTGACTTCCCAGAAATAGGCTGGGAGGAGACGTAGAAGCCCTACCATGGGGTAGAGAAGCAAAACCCTAAGAACCGGGTATAGCCCTGCAGACTGAGATGAGTGTACTGTTGTGTACAATCACTTTTGGTGCTTACTGAGGCAAAACTCCCTGGAGTAGTAAAGGGACATTTTTGTAACAACCAGGCCCTCCAATTTCTTGCTTCTTTATCCTTTTATAATTTACTTTTTTCTTATTTTTAAGATCTCCATTTTCCTGTTCTCTTCTCTCCTCTTCTCTCCTCTTCTCCTCTCTTCCCTTCTTTCTCTTCTCTTCTCTTCTCTTCTCTTCTCTTCTCTTCTCTTCTCTTCTCTTCTCTTCTCTTCTCCTCGCTTCTTCTCCTCTCTTCTTCTCCTCTCCTCTCCTCTCCTCTCCCCTCCTCTCCTTTTCTATTTTTCCATTGTTCTTTTATACTCAAGCTTGACCCTAATACCAAAAGAGTAAATGTCCTTCTTTTAATGATGCAGATTTAGGGGCCATTGTATCATCTGAGTCCTCCAACAAGTCTGCTTCCCACATCATACCAGCATTGCTGTGTTTTGGAGCTCGCCGTCCTGTGAATCACTAATTGGACATGCAGCAAACAGCAGCAGTTTCTTTTGGTTTTCCTTTTCTTTTTCTTTTCTCTTTTTCTTTCACTTTTTATTCTCAATAGCCAAAGCAACTCTTGGTCTTTTACTCCCCCATAATTTTAAACTTGGGATGTAATCAAATTAGAGCAGTTTCTGCTCCAGAGTCCCTCTGAGGAGATGGAAAGATCTTGGAGAACTTTGACTAGCCATCCAGCGAAGCCCAGGATGCTGGGGGTGGTGCGGGAAAGGCCGGTGCTAACAAAAGCATTCTGGTTGGCAGCAAATGTATTTATTTTCCAGACTTTGCAAACCAATCTGTGTCTGCGCTCATTCATTCAGTGCATGCTCTCCTCAACAGCTGCTGCATAACGTTCTGTTACTGTTCACTGTTGACTGTGTGTCTACATTTAAGTGTGTGTTTTACGTGTGTGTCTCTGGCTAGGCCTCCTTCATCCTATTTTTCTTCCTTTCTTTCTTTTCTTCTCCCTTTCTTTCTTTTCTTTCTGTTCAGTTAGTTCGTTTTGTTTTCCTTCTTGTTTAATTTTCTATAGTTTAATGGCAAATATTTCCATTAGATCTTTTTGACTGATGCTGTGTTTGTAACTTTTTTTAATTATTATTTTTATATATATCTTCTTTACCCACCTTTCCCTTTTTCCACACTATATATAAATATATATATAAAAAAAATCTTTTCTTCTTTTGTCATTCAATCAAATTCCAACAAAACCAACCAAGAGCCAGTCAAATCCACCACAGTCTCGCGCTGAGCTAGGAAAAAAGTTCACGTAATGACATGAAAGTGGAGAATACAGTCCCCCAGGCCGTAAGTTCAAATCAACTCGAAGTTGAAAGTGTGACATGATGGCGTCATGTAACAAGCTAAGAATTGGTTGCATGACATGCCGTCAAGTTTCGTGCAGGTGCCGTGATTGAAGCATTTTTCTTGGATGTTGTATCAGTTGATGATTGGCCAGTCATGATCACATGTGCCTTTTTTGACTTTGTGCTGCCACAATTTTTTGCTGTGCTCATTTTCGTTTCGTTTTTGGTGCTTGCAGTGGTTTCTTTATTTGTCGTTTGATTTCTCGTCAGCGTTTTATGCTTCTCTAGATGTCACATAGAAGGAAAAAAAAAAGATGGATTCCTAATTCTTTAGAAAAAATGGGATTGTTATAACTACAGATAATTTGGAAAAAAAAAAAGTGAGAGAGTTTAAAAAAAAAAAAATGTGTGGTTAATTTTTTTGCACTGAAAATCTTGTGATTTT
The DNA here is from genome assembly GCA_013400935.1 of Turnix velox. Classification (NCBI taxonomy): domain Eukaryota; kingdom Metazoa; phylum Chordata; class Aves; order Charadriiformes; family Turnicidae; genus Turnix; species Turnix velox. Next base: position 111,856 of record VZTY01029597.1, read on the forward strand.
ATTTTTTTCCGGAGAATTGGGGGCCTTTTTCAATTGACACATTTTTTTGCCCTTAGGATATTTCAAATCACTCTTTAAAAATTAAAAAAAAAANCTGTTCAGTTAGTTCGTTTTGTTTTCCTTCTTGTTTAATTTTCTATAGTTTAATGGCAAATATTTCCATTAGATCTTTTTGACTGATGCTGTGTTTGTAACTTTTTTTAATTATTATTTTTATATATATCTTCTTTACCCACCTTTCCCTTTTTCCACACTATATATAAATATATATATAAAAAAAATCTTTTCTTCTTTTGTCATTCAATCAAATTCCAACAAAACCAACCAAGAGCCAGTCAAATCCACCACAGTCTCGCGCTGAGCTAGGAAAAAAGTTCACGTAATGACATGAAAGTGGAGAATACAGTCCCCCAGGCCGTAAGTTCAAATCAACTCGAAGTTGAAAGTGTGACATGATGGCGTCATGTAACAAGCTAAGAATTGGTTGCATGACATGCCGTCAAGTTTCGTGCAGGTGCCGTGATTGAAGCATTTTTCTTGGATGTTGTATCAGTTGATGATTGGCCAGTCATGATCACATGTGCCTTTTTTGACTTTGTGCTGCCACAATTTTTTGCTGTGCTCATTTTCGTTTCGTTTTTGGTGCTTGCAGTGGTTTCTTTATTTGTCGTTTGATTTCTCGTCAGCGTTTTATGCTTCTCTAGATGTCACATAGAAGGAAAAAAAAAAGATGGATTCCTAATTCTTTAGAAAAAATGGGATTGTTATAACTACAGATAATTTGGAAAAAAAAAAAGTGAGAGAGTTTAAAAAAAAAAAAATGTGTGGTTAATTTTTTTGCACTGAAAATCTTGTGATTTTATTTTTTTCCGGAGAATTGGGGGCCTTTTTCAATTGACACATTTTTTTGCCCTTAGGATATTTCAAATCACTCTTTAAAAATTAAAAAAAAAAAAAAACAAAAACAAAAATCAAAAAGAAAAATGAAAGTAACACTAGTTCAAAAACTGTAGCAATCAAAAAAAAAGAAACCCCAAGAAAAGCCTCATTTTAAACCTTTTCAAGAATTCCTAATTCTAAGTTTCCGTTTTACAGCAACTCCAGCCAAAATTAATTGCTCAGGGGGAGGGAGGGACTGTTTTCAGTGGGAAAAAAACCCCATCCATATCAAAAAGCAAAATGCATCTTTTTGTTTACAACTGAAAAAGGGTCCTTGACGAGTGTTTTTTATTTTTTTATTATATTATTATTTTTGGTGTTGTAATTGTTTAGACTGCTGTGTACGGTTTGCTGTTTGTTGAACCAACAGTGTGAAAACCTGCCAGCATGGATTGATATTCCGCATGACACTTTTCCACCAGAGTGGACCTTTTGCAGTTTCTAAGTTTCTTGATGTAATAAATCACCGAGTGTATAAGAAGAACCTGCTTGCTAGAAAGAGATAAGAGCTAATCCTTAATGATTAAGCATCCTACTTAAATGTCAAGCCTAGTCGGATCATGATTACATTTTTTTAAAATAACTTTTTTATTTAAGAAATGTTAGCTTTACATTTTTTTTGCAAAAAGTTTATTCTAACAGTCTTTCTTTTTTCATTTAACCTCCCATAAATTGCCTGTTCAAAGTCCTACTTTCCAACATTCACAAAGGAGTAGATGTTAGTGGCAGCTGTGTCTCCACAGAAAGTTTATACACTGTTACACCCTATTAAAATGAAGAACTATTCTTTCTTGATGCCTTTCACACCCCTAAAGCCTGCCAAGCCAGACTGTGATCTGGTGTTGTAAACTGGCACTTAAAAATAACCAATATGCGGTTATCTACACATACATACTGATACAGATTTATGTAGACACGCCCCTACTGCTTTTTACTGATTTATTATTTTTATTATTACTATTGGGAAAAATTGCATTTTTTTCTATCATGATCGTGACTACCTTGCTCACTCTGGGCTTGATCCGGTTCTCACTGAAGTCAAGGCAAATGTTTCTGCTGACATTGAGTGGGAGCAGAATCAGAGCCAATCCCTCCTAAAGCAAAACACCAAAACAGAAGCCCCATCCTGCCCAATTGAAGGGAGAAGAAAACAGCCGTTACTTTCAACAGGAGCAGGATTGGGCCCAAAAGAACAGGTTTATTTTTAATTTAATTTTTATTTTTTAGGTCTTTCCCCCCCATCCCAAATATTCCCACCTTCCCTACTTCCCCCTCCCCCTTTTTGATTTAATTTGCAATGATCTTCTTCATTTTTTTAGGGCAGCAGCTGAATGGGCTACATTTAGAGAAAAAAAAAGTATATATATTAAAAAAAACACAGGATCTCTTGGATTACACCTTTGACATATCAGCAAATATCAATCAAGCTGAAGACTTCAGACTTATTCTCTCTTTGATTGTTTAGACTGTAACATTTCTTCAAGAAAAGTATCACATCTGCTGACTTCGAAGGACATGCGCTTGAAAACAAACAAACACATAAGTAAAATCAGAACAGGAACAAGAAACAACCAGGATTTTTGAAGAGACACTGATATCACCACAGCGGCTTTTCTTCAAACAGGAGATGCAAACCTGGATACTGACAAAGGAGTGCCTGTTTGCCACCAAGGATGCAGTTACCATGCACGACCCATGGTAACAGTCACTGAGCATCTTTAACTGTCATTCCTTAGCTATATAGGGACCAAAGGACAAAACTTTTTACCGCAGACTTGTAGCTGTATGTAAAATACGGAAGTTCTTTCCTTTTCTCTGAGCTGTTCCTAAAACAGTTTTTGAGAGCAATTATATGAAATATGTAAAAACTAAAAAAAAAACCTAAAAAAAAGATAAAAATTAAAAAAAATAATAATGCTTAAATGCTTTTAAAACAGCAAGATAGTAGTTCTTTGATACTTTGGGAGGTTCTTTGGTTATACATTAATTAGAGTCTATGAAGCTTTCATATGGTTTTCTGTATAATACGTAAGGATCGCTCTGTTAAAGCAGGTAAGATGGATATCTATGAAAAGCAAAAAAGTAAATAAATAAATACATAAATAAATACATAAAAAGGCATAGAAAAGAGAAAGGAAAGATGGTTGATATTAAATGGAAGACAAGAAGGTTTGTAAATGCTTCTAACTCTCCCCATTTAAAATCCTAATAGTTGTACAGAGTTTAAAAAAGAAAGTTTAAAATACCTATATAATAGAAAAAATTAGACAACATAAAAAAATTTAAAAAATACAAAAAAGCAAAAAAAAATAATACTACATAGAAGTTAGCGTTAATGCTAAAAACAAAGATGTTGTAGAACTGTAATTTTTGTAGAGTTTAGATTGAGCATAAATTCCTACTCTTTGCCAATTGCTGTTGGATGCTGTTATTTATTAAGGAGATAAAGGAGATAAATGGCTACTTTGGCAGCTTTTTTAACTGCGAGCATTCCAGCTATTAAACAAAAATAAACAACACACAACTCAATTCTGTAGACAATGCAATGGGATAAAAAACAGCTGTCTTTTTATCAGACGTTAGTTCTAACTTGAACAACAAAACACAGCTAAATGCTTCATGTCTTCATGATCTGCTGTCCGCAAAACTCCCATCATCCTATGCTTAAGTAGCTTCCATATTTGCTCTAGAAACTTTCAGGGCAAGTGATTAGCCTAGAACCTTAATCTTAAAAAATTAAAAAAAAAAAAAAAAAATTAAAAAATAAAAAAACACAAAAAAATACAAGCTAATAACAAGATAAAAACAATCTCTTTGAAGAACTTCTGAAACTGTTTACAAGGAATTTTGAAAAACAGGGGGATGTTTAAAAAAAAATAAAAATAAAGATGCTGGCTCTGTTTCTCTGTAAATAAATTTGCATATTTTGTAGGACTTTTAATTGTAATGATAGAGAAAAAACAAGGAAAACTATTTAATGAAAGCACGATATTTATCTTTGGTAAATGACTTTAGAGCAGTTAAAAAATAAGACATTGCTTTAAAAAATCTGACTCAGAAAAAACAATGAATTATTTAAAAACACATATATTTTAAAGTATATCATATTTATTTATTTTCTCAGTCTTAAAACTTGATTTACATCATTCTCACACTTGTTTGCATCAACTGAGCAGTGTGATAATTGTTTCTGATTCTTTATTCAGTTTTACTCTGATTTAGTGTTCTTGTTTGGTTTCCTTAGTATTTTTTATCTCAATCTTTCTTCCTTTCTCTTTCAATTATTTTCCTTTTTTTTTTTTTTTAAGTTTTATTGTAATTTTAATTCCCTATTGGGCCTGTTTTTTTAGTCCTTACTCTACCAGAACNGTTTCCTTATTTTTTTTTATCTCAATCTTTCTTCCTTTCTCTTTCAATTATTTTCCTTTTTTTTTTTTTTAAGTTTTATTGTAATTTTAATTCCCTATTGGGCCTGTTCTTATAGTCCTTACTCTACCAGAACTCCCACTGGGATGTAGCGGGTATTTTGCCTGAGTAAGGACAGCCAGACTGAGCCCACAGCTAGGAAGTACAGATGTGTAATGCAGCTGCAGTTCCATACAACTGCTCTTTCACTCTCAATTCCCTAAAACTCCTTGTAATCTTCTGTAATTATTGAATGACGCTTTCCAGCTTAGCCCTAAATAAAGCACAGTTTAAAAAAAAACCACCTTGTTCTTTACTTCTTGATGGCTTTCCTTAATGTGTTTGCTTTGAGAAGAAAATGAATCTATTTCAACTCTTTCATTAATATACATTGTTTGAGTATCAGAACAAATCCCTTTGTTATATAAAACGTATCTCATTGGATTGAATTAATGACACTGTTTCATTTAATGTCTGCTTGATATTCCACTGTGGTTTACCTTAAACCTAGTAGGTTAGGAGATCTAATAACGGTACATACAAATTAGAGTCATTGCAGCTCCCATTTGAAGCCTGTTGTTTGATTTCACGCTCATGGTTTTTTCATACTGATAAGTATAGAGGCCAAAGCTCAGAACATTGCTCCTTTTGTTGCTTTGGGACAACTCTGTGAAATTCAACAGTCTCCAGAGGCAAGGTTCATTTTCTTCCTGAGCATCTCTCACAACTCATGTTTTGAGCAATTGCAATTTTTCTCCCTGAAATGGCTGTGCCAGATCAGCAGAGCTGAGGACAGGGCTGAAATCAGGAGGCTTCACATTTTCTTCCTGGTTCTTATGCCGCGTCTGCATTTGGACAAGTTGAACCAGCTAAATCCATCTCTAAATGGGGCTAATGGTGCTTGTCCATAATTTGAACTCCACAGATGGAAGGACTTCTATTAGTAGAAACTCCTATTATTACTATTATGAGTTACTAATGTCTGTTCAAAGCTATAGAAATAAATTAAATGTAAATCAGGTGATGAATATAAGGAGGGAATATGGTCAGTATTTTCTTCCCGTCTGATGCCAAAGGCAAATACAGAAGAGCACATATGATAACCTTATCTCTGCCTTTGTCAGGAAAGATGCTCTATAGAGAGAGGACTGAGTAGGTGAAAGATGTAGGAATTGGCCTTGAATGCCATTGAGATAGAAAATTAAGTCTAGGTCCAGTGATATTTCTGCTCCAAAAGCCATTCAGTGTTCTGCTCTGAGCTGTGGGGATGACAGGGACAAGCAGAAATATATCCTCTGACTTGAGTCATCAGGAGGGTTAAAGGGAGGACTGGTGAAGACCATCGTTTGAATAAGAAGAACTCCATAACATATAGGCAAGGGCTAATTTACTCAGTGGTACAATGAATGTGTTGTCTGATTCCTTCCCCTGAAGTTGCCCAGAGGTCTTCCTCACTTCTTTTGTAGTAAGTGCTATGTCTCTATCATGCCTTTGGAAATGTGAGGTACGTACTTTTGTACCTACGAGGATATGACCATATGGTCTGGGTAGGGTGGGCTTCATCCCTGGGGTATCCAGCCAGGGACTCCTCTGGCCACTGAAAAACAGTTGGGAGCTGCTGGTTGATGACTGGGGGATAAGATTTCAGACTCCTGATTTAGATACCCTGCAACACACAGAGGACATCATATTCAATGCTTCAGAAGCATCAGCTTCCAAGGGAAGGCCAGAAAACACTCTTAAATCTGCCCGCATGGCCCAGGACAAAATCCCTAAAAACATTTGACTTTGCAGGGACACTTCTGGGGTTACTGAACTGGAGAATCTGACTGTGAGAACCAGCAGGGACAACCAATGAAATAGGAGGGACTATGCATGATTCACACCTTTCTGTCAGAACAAGCTCAAAGAGTGAGAAAATTTTTCAGATACAGTTTCCAAAAAGAAGGGAGGCCTCCCATTGCTGTCAGCCCACTGGAGTTTCATTTATGTTGGTGAGCTGGGGAATAAAGCTCTTCTGTGATCACACTGGTGTCTGAACTAACTGACATTTACTTGCCACATTCAACCCTCTGGTCATGTCAGAGACATGGACTAAAACAGGATGAACTGAAGCACAAATGCAGGTATGGCCTTATGGATGATATAAACACCTTCTGGGGGCTGTACAAACATACCAGCCCTGATTTAAGATTTAACTGGTTGTCATATGGAGACCTCATCATTCCTCCTGAAGGAAGCGCACCCCTCTATACCTGCTGTAATGCAAAACAAATAAAGCTTTGCAGCACAGACCTGCTCTGGCATGGGATTGTATTGCTGGGTCTGGCTAATAGCCACAGAAAAAGCTAAGACTGAAGTAATGAAAATTACAAGAGAGGCCATGGCAAGCTGAAAGCCTGCAGCTGCCTGCTCATGTGCACCAGGATACAGCCCATTGGGAATACTTACAGAGGTATAAACACCACTGGCTGTTTGATGCTGGCTTCTCTCTCTTAGTTGTAACTCCTAAATCACATTGCACAAGACTGAAAGTTTATTAAAGATCAGTTATCCATCCTTCACCAAGGTGCTCCTTGGCAACTGTGTGATTACAGTAAACTGCTATCCCATTCCCATGAAGAGCTGGGAGCAACCTTTGGTACAAGTACACGGCATGGTTTGCAGTCATTCTTTTAGACCGCCATGGAGACACCTCAGCCCCTAATCACATTTCTTTGTCACTAAGAAATGAGTAAGTCCTTTCCTGGGGTTGCTTTTCCATATCAACATTTCCTGACACAGTCACTATTCATTTGTACACACAAATGTGTACAAAAAAGTGGCAATTAGTTTTCTTCCCATTTCCACCCCATTCCCACCCCAGGCAGATGTCCATTAGACAACTTCCTTTTATTAAGAGATGACCTGTGCTTTTAATGAGACTACAGAGCTTTGCCTATTGTTCCTTCATTTAACTAACACTGCGACACAATTTGGGAATGTCTTTGGGAAGAAAGGTGAGGACTTCTCTACCCTGAATATTCCAATTCCTGACAACAAATTTCCCTCACTCCTGAGCAGAGCAGAACAGCAACCACTCCAATGGATCTAGAAGCATGGAACATGTTGGCATTTGTGGTTTCAGGAAGGACTTACACATCACAGGGTTTGGTAGATGGGGAAACACATGCTCCTGTGTGCTTCAGCTTGATGTGCAAATACTACCCAAACAGACTGTGCAATCTTGGAGAAGGAAGCTGCTGTTGGTGTTGCCTAGGGAGGTCTCTTAATAAACTTCTTTTGAAACTAGCTGGCTTGTCCTTCCACTTCAAATTTGATGAACAGGCCACAGTCTCAAATCAGCCAGATGTGGAGTCTGAAATTGCTTTTTGGTATAACACTCCTGTCCTACTTGTCGAGGAAATCAGCCCTTACAATCCACTTCAATAGCACAGATTCCCCCTCACTAGAGTAATCACTCACAACAGGGCAACCACAATCGAGTAATCACTCACAACAGGGCAACCACAATCAAATAAAAACATTTCAAAAGTACAAAATCATCTCCATTTATTAAGAGAATGTGGTCACTCTGATGAGTCACAGAACCACAGGGTAATAAAATGGTTTGGGTTGGAACACTGACCTCTCACAGAACCACAGAATGGTTTGGGATGGAAAGGACCTTCTCATCAAGCCCAGCTCCCCTGCACTGAGCCAGATATCTTCATCTAGACCAGGTTGTTCAGAGATACATTTCTTTGGACACCTAAACTCACCACCAGTATCATGGGGGATCTGTTTGTGCCCATTCTGCTTTAAACCTTTCCACACTTCTGATGAAGAACCTGTATATCACAGCTGGTGAGCACACAAAGTGTTCTGGTTGTACAAAACACCTTGGTAGCCAATATCTTGTCTCCACCCTGAACTCTGGGTATCGATTTGTAAAGCTCTGAATGTGACATGGACTACCTCAAGCAAGCCTGGCCTGGGAAAGGAGGTTCCTGCATACATACAGGTAAGTATCCCCTTTTCCTGTGAGCAGCAGGATGTGCATTGCATTCATATCCAATACAATAAATGCAGATTCAGGTTCTTCCTCTGCCCAGATGGAAGTTTGGATTAGTTCCCCAGTGCTCCAACAACACAGAAGATGGCCCTGATTATACAGTCATGGAGGAGTCACAGCTTCTCTCTTTGATCTGCCTAATTTTTTGTAAAAAGTGGAAACAGAAATGGAAACAGGGAGCCAATTGCTGCAAAACCTATCCTAGGAGACCCAGGCTTCAAACACAGCTCCCATGAACATGATATTGACTATACAGCACATAGGACACCTCAGCAGGAGACAGGACACAGGCTCTCCTCAGCTCAGGGCATTCTCCTAGGCCGTATGCATCGCTGGGTTGCAGTTATGTCTTTCAGGACTTCAAAGGAAGTGATAGAACATGCATGTTCGCAGGCAGCTGGTGAGTGGGTGGGCTACCTTTTCTCAGTGGAGAGCCACAGCGTGACATCCCAAAAACAAACACTTCTCCTCAAAGAGATAGAGGCTCTAAACTTCTCCTTGTCCTCTGAGGCAGATTGAAACATGGGGTTTAGTTTTTCCACACACAACACAGAGCACAAAAGCCCAATTCAGTGTTGTGAGTCCTGGCAGACAGCAAAGCATATGCAAATTAGGCATCATAATGTGATTCTCCTTTGTGGAGTCCCACCCCCAGAGAGTAAGGGAGACCATTCCACTTCACTGAGCTGCAGAACAGACTCTGAAACTGGAACGGTTGTCTGTAGGCACACAGTACACAGATCTTCCTACCAACCTCCTACAAGAAAAAGATTACCTTCTTTCCACTAGAACAAAGAGCTATTAAGTGAGACAATGGGCCTAGCAGTACTGGTGAACCATCTGTCATCAAGAGTTAGGCATTAACAATATCTTTTTTAAGCCAAGCCAATGGAAGCCCCCAGACACTGTTAAAATGGCATATAAGCAGAGATGAAAAGTGTCAGCCCAATTTTTCCTTGTTTTAACTCTTTCTGCTCAGTGTGTTCTGCGGCTCTTTCTTTCTGGAACACCCGCAGAGCACACTGCAGCAGGCAAATCTCACACCACAGTCATCAAAGTAACACTTTACATCACTAGAGTTGTTTCTGGGGATCAGCCTGGCTGAATCTGAGGGCAAGCATGCAGGAGACTGACGGAAAAGACATTCTTGCCCCTCCCAACCTGGCTCTCACAATTTCAAGGGACAGCTATCCAGGATATCTGTGTTCTCATCCCACAGCCAAAACCCCCAAGAGTGAGCCTGAGCCCTGTGCTTACCGTCACTAGCTCATATGCAGCAGGCAGACAAGTTTAGAGTATGAGAAATGCAAAGATAAGGCAGAGGCACATAGCAACCTGAGAAGAGCAGACTGGCCCCCACATATGGTAACAGTTATTCTTCACCTCCTCTGCCCAGACTGAGCACCCCACATAGGACATGGCTTGGGGGGGTGACATCAAAACATCCAGACCTCTGTTCAGAAGGTTGGGTTGCCCAGAGCAGTCCAAGTCAAAGCAGTATAAAGAGCTAGAGAGCTACTTGAGCCTGTAGATTAAGCTTTGCAGTTTAAGCAGGAGTTGTCCTATATCTAGCTTATTTATATCTTTCAGTTTCCAGATCCAAAGCCTGATCTTAAAACTTTGCTGAGTAAATATTTTCTCTCCTTGACTACTAAGCTCTTGCAGTACTGGGAGAAAGCTGAGTTTGGGTGAAATACTAGACATTTAAGTTGTTTTATTTTCCTAGAGGCTGGAAATCCACGTAAAGCAACACACTTACCTGAAAGACTTACAGTCCAGATCCAGTTTAATCGGAGAGTGGGGAATTTTTCCTTCCATGAAGGGGCTGAAATCACAGAATGCTGAATTTTAGGAAGGGTTTTCATCTGTCAGATTTACAGGAGCACTCCCTCCCCTCTAACTGCAAAAAGTGAAGAAAAGTGGGTAGAGGTTTCTGCAGCCAGGGATGGCTGACATGCAGGACAAACTTGATCTGACTGGACCTTTCTTTGTCTTCATGCTATGTCACTGATTATAACTACTTGCCATCCAGCTGGTTAGTAGGCCTTCCTATGTGAAATTTTTTTTTAAAGTCTTTGATCAGAGAGGTCTATATGAGAGAATCTTCTAATAGCTTTAGTTGAAAGGGGCTTTTCAGGTCATCAAGCTGAATCATCAACCCAACTCTGACAGGAACATTAGCTAAAGCATATGTAAGCACTATGTCTACCCTACACTTAAATATCTCCAGGGGTGATGCCTCAACCACTTCCCTGTTCCAATGCATGATAACCCTTTCAGTGTAAAAATTCTTCCTAATATCCAGTCTAACCTTCCCTTGGCACAGCTTGAGGCCATTTCTTGTGCTATATCATCTGCTACTTAAGAGAAGGCACCAACCCCTACCTCTCTTCAGCCTCTTTTCAGGTAGTTGTGGAGAGCAAAAATGTCTCCCCTCAATCTGCTCTTCTCCAGACAAAACACCTTCAGTTCCCTCAGCTGCCCGTCATAATACTTGTTTTCCTTCTCTGGATTGGCTCTAGCACCCTAATGATTTTTTTGTGGTGAGGGGTACAAAACTTNGCAAAAATGTCTCCCCTCAATCTCCTCTTCTCCAGACAAAACACCTTCAGTTCCCTCAGCTGCCCGTCATAATACTTGTTTTCCTTCTCTGGATTGGCTCTAGCACCCTAATGATTTTTTTGTGGTGAGGGGTACAAAACTTGACACAGGGCAGTAAGTACTCAAGCACTTACTGCTCATTAGCCCAGCTGGTGCTTCTGTAGCAGGTTTAGCAGAGAAGCCAAGAAAAGAGTGAGATCTCACTTCTCAGAGATTAGTCCTTCAGGGCCTGCGCACACAGATTCACCTTCTCCGTCCCATGGGTGATGAGCTGACCGCACATTACACCTGGCTGAATTAGGAAACACTTCACTTTGGCGAGGATGAAAACCACTGAATTCCAGCTGAGAGGCAGTAACTGAGAGAAGCCAAGTGCAGTGGGAAGTAAAACAGATTAGCCATGGTTTGTACTTACCATTTGAAATAGCCTCAGAGAGGGCACACATGGTCAGGTCCTGTGTACTGAAGAGATGGAGTTTCTGAGCACCTCTTCCATGAAGAAAGCAGTAGCAACTTCCAGCCAAAAGGCTTGAGGTTCTTTAAGAGGAAAAGACAGTAGAACCTTATAAAACATGTTTCAGGGCTGTCATTTTGGCTTCTCCTGCCCAGAGAAGTTATTTCAAAGATAAAAACAAATACAGACTACTTCAATGAAAAAAAATGTGGAATATGAGCTAGAAGGGGGGGTGGGGAGCAGTTATTGTTCATTCTCACTCAGTAGGAACAGAAATGATATGGAACAGGGACTTTGAGAACTTCAGCCATTTGACTGCATGACTAAGCTGTACAAAGTGACTGATGTGGAGGCTGAGCAGGTGTGACAGTGGCATGGATAATTGTATGTGCAAAATAGATAATGTAGCTTTTATGTGGCCTGCTCTGGACACTGCGAAGTTGCACAATTTTCATGGCACCTAGAAATGCAAATGAAAAAGGCAATCTGCTCCTCACATTTTTTCAGTGGCTCATGCTTTGTGAAGCTCCTTCCATGCTTCTGCAAGTGGCATTGTCAGAAGCATTCAGCAATGGCCTCTGTCTGCAGCAAAAAAGAAGTTAATAACACCATTTACAACTGCTTTCAGTGAACACCTTTCAAAAGTCAATGAGAAACTGTAATTTCTTTCCAACGTAAAGGTCATTTAGCACTGGATACAGGCATTTCAGTGTGTCAAAGAAGCCAGAATATCCTGTCCCAACATGCCCATCTTTTACCCAAGAAAATCCATGATTGGTGTGACAAGTTGTAGCAGACCAACAGCTATGCTCTGCCATTCTTCTGTGTGAAAAACCCCACTAGCCCCTTACTTTATCAGGCCTAAAGTCATTTCTTTGGCAATATGATCAACAGAAAGCTCTGCATTTCTTTTCCAACAGTTAAATTATTTATGAGCTTTGAAAATAATCCCACTTTGTCTTCTAACCCTAGTTTTGCATATATACATGTCTTTTTCCATGTCGACCCCTGTGAATTCTTCAGTTAAAATATGCATTCATTAGAAAAACATTTCAGGGTATTTTTTTCTCTCCTCTTTATCTGCTTGTTTGAATATGTTGTAAACTTGATTAATGTTGCCTTCTAATCTCTTTTTTTCTACAGAGAACACCTGGAGCTCTTTTAACCTGCCTTAAATAAAAAATAAAACTCCAAAGCCAAGCAACCCAAGTTGCAATGTCACACATGCACAATATTTTCCTTCCTCTGGCCATCTATTGCTCCTCTGCAAAGAGGGTGGGTACACGGGCAAAACTTGTGTCAATGAACCCACAGAGTCCTGGACTTCCTGTATAGCCCCCTTCCTTATGCTCCCACTAACCTGCTTAGGTTTTAGCCTTTCTCTGTCTAGAATAGTTTGGGGAGATTTATGACAGCAATTCTTCTGATTCCTTTCACAATGTATTTTCCACTATTCTCATCTATCGTTCTGCCAACATGCATCATTTATTTAATAGCAGTCAGTAGCCACATTAAACTTTTTTTGAGGACATTTCCTCCTGTACCAGAGGAAACTGTACAGGTAAATAAAGTTTGAGCCAACATTCTTGGCCCTGCCTTTTCTGCCTCCATCCAAACCCTTACGTGGGCATCAATCATCCTTGAAGTAGAATTCTTCTCATTTTAATTATACTAATATCACCATAATTTCATTCTCATTAACAGCAATTGAGTTTCAGTCTCTACAGATGGTGGTGCTGGACAGTTACCAAGCCACATGCCATCCTGAGAGGAGTGTATGGGCCCACTCTTACCCTATGGTAGTGCCACTCATCGTTTCCAGGTTGCATCAATTCACTTTATGCATTTGTGAAACGACATATGTCTTTGCCTCTTCTTGGCTTTGAGGTTTACAAAAGAGGTGCTAAAAAAATTCAGAAGAGAGCCCTTAGCCCAACTAGTTCATTCTTGTTAAAATACTACCTCACCTGCTTTGATAACTTCAGGTGAAGACTGTAGCTCACAGAATGTCAGGGATTGGAAGGGATCTCAAGAGATCATCTAGTCCAATGCCCCTGCCAGAGCAGAAACACCTAGATCAAGTCACACAGGAACACGCCTGGGCAGGTTTTGAATGTCTTCAGAGAAGGAGACTCCACAACATCTCTGGGCAGCCTGTTCCTATGTTCTGTCACCTCTTCAGTGAAGAAGTTTTTGCTCATATTTCTGTTGAACCTTCTGTGTTCCAACTTGCACCCATTGCCCCTTGTCCTGTCATTAGAAGAGCCTGGCTCCATCCTCCTGACACTCATCCTTTTCATATTTATAAACATTAATAAGGTCACCCCTCAGTCTCCTCCAAGCTTAAGACACCCAGCTCCCTTCAGCCTTTCCTCAATAAGGGAAGTGCTCCAATCTCCTAATCATACTATGGCTCTGCACTGAACTCTCTCAAGCAGTTTCCTGTCCTTCTTCAACTGAGGGCTCCAGAACTCTAGATATGGTCTCACTAGGGCAGAGTAGAGGAAATACGTTAATTATTTTAAGTGTGTCTAGAAAGAAAATGGAATCCCTCTCTTCACAAGAAGTCATCTAGGGAAGACAAGGGAGAATAGGTTTGAGTCACAACTAGAGAGGTTTCATCTCAATTTAAGAAAGAAGTTTTTACAGTTAATCAGTGTAACAGCCTCTCTAGGGGTGTGGTAGATTCTCCAATCTAGGTTTCCAAGATGCCATCAGATGGGGTACTGGATAATCTTAACTAGGTTCCCTTTCTAGCAAAAGATTGGACCAAGTCATCCTTCTGCCTAGGATGCTTCATGATTCCACCGTTACTACAGTTGTGCATGTTTCTGTTATAGACACCATTCCTCTTAACTTCCCCAACAGAGCGGGTATAAAACTAAATTGAAGGAATGCTGGTGGGAGGGAACTTCTGTAGTATTCTCATCCACCATCTTGTTCAAAGGTCTTCTGACCTTATTTTCCTATGAAATAAAACCCTCAAAGGCTTTACAGATAAATTTGCACAACCTCAATTATACCTTCGTTAGATGACAGCCAGCCAGTGCAACCTTCTGTTCACCATTGTTCGACCCAATAGAACTACCAGGATTCACTACACCTCTTCTCTGAGCTGAGTTTCTCTTCAGGAAAACCAGTGTTCTACCCAAAAAATTATAGGGGTGTACAGATGGACTAGGACTTCAGTGCACACTGTGGGGAACTACTCTGTCCCACAAGGAACTATCAGTTCCACCCAGTGCAGAAGAGGTAGTTCCCCATGCACATTAAATAGCTTACCACTGGCTTCCCTCACCAGAACAAGTCCAGCCTTACTAACTGTGAACCAAAGCCAGAGCATGATGTATGCACAACCTTAATACTAAGGCTGTGCATTACTATTATGCAATAGTAATGCATTACTAAATGCATTACTATTTTAGAAGGTAGAAAGCACTTCAGAAGGCAGAATCTCTCACTAAGCGAGGACAAAGACCTGTAAAGAGGTTACAAGCCCTTTTGAAAGAGGGCATATTGTACAAACAATATGTTCCTTGCTAATGAATATACCCTTGAAGAAGAACAGAAGGCTGACAACCAGGGTATAAGCCTCTGCAGGAGGAACTACGAACAAAGCAACAAAGATCTGAAAAAAATGGGGGAAAGATACCAGTGCTGTTGCAGACTCCAACCACTGGCTCAATTAGAGACAGACCAGAACTACTCACACAGTGTACTGGAGCATAAGCAGATTAGCTAAAGGTCATTGGAGCTTTAAAATACAAGGGGAGTCTGTGCTAACCAGTAGAAATTATTATGACTAGGTAATAGCCAATAATTAATATTAAGGGTGTGTATTTCTATGTTTTGAGCTGCACAAATATTCCAAGGAGTTTGTCAGCCAGCACACTAGTACTGTGAATTACCACCGAATACAGACCTCTGCAGAAATTATTTAGATTTATACCTCTGCTCTGTGCATAGATTGCCATCTTGCACACTGTGTGAACAATACCATTTTTGGGGCCAACACTGGAACTCATCTCTAAGCTGAAAAAAAGGTGTCTTGAGAAATAGGAGCTATCCCTTGGTTGACATGCAGAGGGAGATTGAAGTCAGATCTGGGTGCTGCTCAAAAATCAATACAGTTGAACTCATTAAAGGTGAAAGAACCAACTTTCTGTTCAGTAATTTCTACATGTTGTGCAGAAACCTGTTCATTCTTAGAGTGATAAGACCAATGTGTATAGTCCATACCAAGTGATTTTATGCTCTTGCTTATACTGATGCTGTAACAACCAAGGTCAGTTAATTTTGTGATTCCTTCCCCTAAAGGGTTGGAAGAAGAAAAGCATAGAGCTGTTCCACCTCCACAGAGGATCAGACAGGAGAGGTGATCCAAAACTGACCAACAGGTTATTCCATCTCATCTACCCCATGCTCAGAACAAAAGCTGAGGGATCAAAGGGTCACCTGTCTTTCTACAATGACTGACATCCAAGGAAGATGCTGTCTGTTCATTATCAATTCCTGAATCCAACTCTGGAATCTATTTCCCACTCGTCACTGAGTCCATCCCCAGTGATTGTTAGAGACATCATCCTGGGAGCTTAAGTCTTCTTGCACTTTATACTGTATCTGTTTCATAATTTTATTTTTATGTTTCATCATTTAGATTCTTTTAAACTTTTAAATCTCTTCCTCCCATCTCCTTCTTCCTGCATGTGCAAGAGAAAGGAGGGGGAGTATCTGCCTCCAGACACTGGCCAACTTGGCTCAAATAGTAACAAGAGCATAGACCAAACTGTACCAGTTTTGCAGGAATTGCTTGACATTGTGACTGCAAGCATGAAGAATAGAATTACATGGATTCAGTGTTTGGGTTTTTTTACTGAGTACAAAGTCTGGTGCAGCTGACAGAAGTTATGATGGACTACTTCAGCCTTCTAGGCTTTAGGACACATTAAAATTTCTCCAGGACATGGTATCTCACCAGGTTCTTATGCAAGTGTTCCCTTTCCCTACTCCAATTGACAGCTGACCTACCTGTAAGCTGCACAACAGAGGTAGATATGAAGCAGTCTCTGACAGCCTAGAAGAGTCCCTGTCTTTCTGTCCCACTATACTTAGAACCTCCTAAATCGAATGGCAGTCTAGGATCTCAGCCAGGTCTACCTCCCCCAGGCACTGAAGGTGTGTGGAACGAAGAAGCACTCTATCTGGAAGGATGAAAAAGTTTCACTCAGATTTTGTGTAGCAGCAAGTCTTATGCTGACACCTTTAGGGTATATTTTTAATTTGTATCAAGGACTTTGATTTTCTTTCATGATTCCATACATTTTGTAAGCGAAACACATGCATTGAGAGAAAACAAATGATCTACTGGTGCTTAAATGCAGCCATATGAAGAGCAGCACAAAACAAACCCCTTTGTGTCTCAGTTATAAACCAGTGGAACGTGCATCTGCACTTTGAGGTAGCTATTTTGATGGGAAATTAAATAAAACATGAGAGAAAGTAACCATTTAAGGGCAAAAGGTTCTTGAATTCTGCTTGCTGATCAGGTTGACACCAGTATTTATGCTGATGTCCAATAAGGGTGTTTCTGACTCCATTTTAATTTCCAGAAAATATTAACATTACCTCACAGTGCATTCTTTGAACCAGCACACGTTGCCAGAGGTTGAATAAGACAGTTCCTCCACACTTCACGACGGAGTACCAACACTTACTAAATTATGCTGTTAAATACTGTAGTATGGCCATAAAATACAATGAAGGCCCATGGAAAGATGCCAGCCCTTTTCTGAGAAAGAGAGAGCACTTTTTGGAACCCTGCCTGTTGCCCGTAATTTTCACTTCCTCCCACTACAACATGAAGTGACATAAAAGGACTTGTAAAGTCAAGTCCAGGAGACTGGTAGGGACTTGAAGGAGTAAAGCTAAAGTTAGATTATTGACGGCAACATTTGACCTACTTGAACTTTTGGAGAAAGACAGAGAGAGCCAAGTCTCCCACACATCTCCCTAGCAGAACTCAGTGGGAAAACAAAGCTGAATTCCATTCTGCAAAACATACATTTTTCAGTCCAGATGGGGCAAAAACATTTAAAATACAGAAACTTTTAGTGGAGTGGGCTGTTGATCCACAACCTGTAAAAGTTTCCATGAAAGCTTGTAACTGGCAAGATATTTCAGTATTTCACGAGAAATGGAATTCATTGAAGAAGCACCAGTGGCAAAGGATGGAAGCATGGCTCCTGTTCATATGGACCATGTCAATTCACATGAACTATGACCATGAAACCAACAACAAAGCCTTTTAGGTCCTGCAGGCAGAAAATGCAATTTTTTTCCTTATCAGTAACCACCAAGGAGGTGAAGGATGAAGGAGGAGTCAGGACTGACCTTTCTTTGTAGAAAATATTTCAAAAGGAAAGATGTGTCCTTTTCCAGTGGCTGTAATCTGACTTGTAATGCTGTACAGGTACCTAAAATTCCCCACTGCAGGAACACAAGCTAAATTATGGTGTCTGACCCACAAAGCTTAAAACTAACTGCTAACAGCAACAAAGACCCTAGATGCCAGCAATTCAGGCCAGCAGAACAAAAACACATGATAATTCCTGACAAACAACAGATAAAATATGCTGTCTGCCTGTCTGCTACCATAGTTCTAGGGAGGATGGCTACTTTATTAGTGAAAGAATGAATCAGAAATGCAGAATTATGCAGTGGAGATGGGTGAGCAAAATTCCACAGAACTTGTCTTCCTAAGTGAATATCTTAGCTTCATGTTTTCCTTATGTCCCTTCACCTGTAAATTTATTCAAAAATCCATCATCCAATCTATATCCGGAAGCAGAACAGCCACTCAGCTTAAAATGGGAGTCCCCAGTGGCCTCGGGTCTAGTCTTATTGCAGATTTTCAAAACTAGAGAGCAGCAGAATGTTCTTAGTCAAATGTTTAAACAGAGGTGATCTTAGACTTGCCCAAAACACCTTCTGTACACTTGGTGGGCTGGCTGACCTAGCTGGAGTTGGGTCTTCATCAAATACTGTCTCTAGACCAGGATTGAGGCATGATTCCCAAATTCATAACAGATTCAGAGCAGCTCTGAGGGCTGTAGAAACTCTTCATGGGATTTATGTCAGTGAAGCTCAGAGTCTCCTTATTCCAGCCAACCTACTTCTTAAAACTGTCCAGTCTGGGCACATGCAGACAGTGATTTCCTTAAATACTCCTCAGGAAAAGCATTTGAAGGGAATTAGCAAGGTTACTGATACAGGGCAGCTGGAGGGCTCACACCCAGACCCTCCAGTCATTATAATGTAGGGAAATAGCACTAGAAAGGGCTAGAGCCTTAGAACCAGGATTCCTAAAACATCCAGAAAATGTGCACATGCCATGCAGGGAGACATCATCATCTAGCAGACAATATAGGACCTAAAATGCAGCAAATGACATTCAGGACGATGTTAAATGCTGTCAGCTCCTCCTCCTCCCCCCGGCCCCTCTAAAAAAAAAAACAAAGTTAAAAACAAACAAAATTTCCCATGCTAGCAGTGTAGGAGTCACCTTTCCTCTCTCTTTTTAGCTTTTTTCTCACCTCCACTGCACTAGTGGAGCAAAATCTTCAGCACAATTGTCAGAGAAGTTCAGCTGGGGACAGAGATGAGTATCAGGAGAGTAACAAAGTATACAAGAGGGTCTCTTTAACATTTTCAGAGACGCATTTTTCCCCTTTCCCTTAGGCTCCATCACATTGATTTCAAGTGTTACCTGCAGACGAAACTCCTACAAGTAGCACTTGGAGAGCAAAGAAAGGGGGAGGGGTGTCAGAAAGCTGAGCTGCATGTATGGAGCAGAACAGGGAGCAGGGGCATGGGCAGATGGGCTCTGCAGACATTTTCACAGGGTCCTCAGTTCTTGCTGTATGATCCTGTATCCTCAGTCCCTGATGTCAGCTCCCTCACAAGTGGTAGATGAGGGCTCTGGAACGCTGACCAAGGTGAATCGATGAGAGAGTCAGAAGGTTTCCCTCTCTGCTGCAGGGATGAATGGCTGGTAATAAAGCCCAGGGGATAAATGGCAGCACCTTCCATCACTACTGCTGTCTACTCCATGGGCAGCTGTTGGACCGTGGCAGCGAGGGCAGAGAGAGGGATTTAGTGAACAGCTATAGCCTCGCTGACAGCATGCATCAAACACACTTCCCAATGCCAGCCATCTGCAGACAGGACTGGTCTTGATCCGTGGTTTGTCTAGCTGTAGGATGTCATTTATTTCTCTACCTCACACTTCCCAACTCGACAATTTCCTTTTAGCAAGAAATCTCTTATCTCCACCTCCTTCTCCCCATTAGAAATAAATGAGTATGTGTGGGGGTTTTTTTTATGTGAACTCCCATAACTACCAAAAATAAATAAATCTCTGGACATAAATCCCTTTGGCTAAGGTTTCCTGACAAATCATGGAATCATAGAATAGTTTGGATTGGAAGGGACCTTAAAGATCATCGAGTTCCAACCCCCCTGCCATAGGCAGGGACACCTTCTACTAGATCAGGCTGCTCAGTGCCTTGTCCAGCCTGGTCTTGAACACCTAGCTTTTCTATACCACTCACACCTCTCTCTACAAACTCTCAGCCAGAGTTGCTTCAGACTCTTACCTCTTCCTGAAGCATTCAGGAGAAAACACTGTACTGGAAGACACTGTACAGGGCATGAGAATAAATCCTCTGCCTGTGGAGGATTCATGGGACATGGCATCTGAAGTTCACTCTTCCTCAGTAAGTATTTTGATTTCTTCTGTTGTATACATTCCTACAAGCAAAACTAGGATGAAAATGGTCCCATCTAGCTTACAGTGCCTACATCTGAGCCCAAGGTCTACACTAGTAGCATAGAATCATAGAATAGTTTGGGTTGGAAGGGACCTTAAAGATCATCTAGTTCCAACCGTTTGACTTCAGGTTGGCCCATGCAATGTAAGTGTGTATCCGAGCTCTTCCTTCTGCTTATAAGAGCTGGTAATACAGAAGAGAGAGTGAGAGAGGAAAGGAAGTTCTCAACCCAGCATCAAGGGCCCACAAGAATTTCTCAGTGTCCAAGTGGAGCAGTCACCTGTTTTAAATCACCCACTAAAATTTAGACTCAGCCTCAGTGGCACAGATGAAGGAAGAAGAGGAAGAGTTTTGTCTGGGACTCACCTGCACCTAAGTTCAGGACAATGAATTAAGGAAATACCTAAATTTCCTGTCTACTCACAAGAGAGGAACAAGTGTTTTTCATGGCTTGGGACAGACCTCTCTTAGTTATGCTGACAGACAGCATCTTGACAATACAGCCACTCCAATGGCTGCCTAACAAAAGTCAGTGCCTCGGTGGGGGCAGTGCCATCACTAGCTACATATAATACCTGGAGCCTATGCCAGTCAGACCTGTTAATACTCCACTTTTGTATTTTAACCTCACCAGAAGTTCCAGTTACAGTGAAATATATGGGGCAGCAGAGCACAGCAGCAGAACTAAAGCCCATAGATCATGGAGTTAAATATCCTACTGTGGGTTAAAAGTGAGTGCATACAGTTTCATCCCACGTGTTGGTTGAAGTTATGAGCACGCGAGAAAAGGGGATTTATAATGAGAATGGCAATTCAGCCTCAATTATAGTGTGCCACTGTCTGCACACTATAAACTGGAGGTTTAATAATGAGGCAAGTAGGCTGAAGGAGAGAATTTCATTGTGTCTGTTCCACAGCCTGGAATTCTCACTAAATTCATCAGATCACTTGAGTTCTCCTGACAACTGTAGCAGTATAACTAATTTTAAAGGGGCTTACTGTACATTAAGACAGCAACAAAAGATATAGGCACAGAAAACCTCACAGTGAATGAGAACTCCAGATTGAGGACTATAATGTATATGAGATTTGAAAGAAGTAAGTGCTAAAACATGTAGACAGCAGTTTTTCAGGGTCCTTAACCTTGATGAATAAATGAATAAAATCCCTTAAAAAATTGCAGTGTTTCTTTCAAGTGATTTCCAGCATGTTAATGATCAAGAGAAGCTGAGAAAATTGCTGGGAAAGGAGATGACTTTCCCCAATATGCTTTTACCACAGAGACTATGAGACAGACCTGAATTGTAAGCAAATAATATGCATTGCAAAATATGACAAAGGAAAGGAAGAACAGAGGCTCTTTAGCTGTCCGTAGTGGATTTGCATACAGGTGTGTTGACTGCAGGACTTTGTGATGTTGCCAAATCAAAGCTTTAATGGAATCTTGGAGCCTTTCAATTCTTCCCTATCCAGCTACTTAGACAAAGCCCTCCTGTATCATCTTTGCTTGCCTTACTATCCCAAAAAATTGAGAATAGAACCCAAATTAAAAGAGGGTGCAGAAAACACACAGAAGCCTTTATCTACCAACCTAAGTACCCCATCCACCATGTGCAACCTCCCATCAGCTAATATGGCTGACAAAGGACTTCAAGTTGCCCACCCCCTAATTCTATCATCAGAATCTCCCAGGTAAGGGAAAATATAAAGACACATCAGAAGAGAACACAGTATCTCAGGAAGCACCACGGATGGAGGAAGGTGCAGCAGACATGGGGAGCATCAGGCATTGATGGGCAACTTGTCTGTTGGAAACATGTTTGCTCCCAGGTTAATCAAAAAGAGCAAAGGAAATGGCAAATGGTGATGAAGACATTTTGAAGGTATCTACTTCAGCAGTGTTTTCACCTCTTAATTTTACTGTCTGACAGCATTTACAGTGCTCTTGTTTCTCCCCTCCCCAGCACCCACATCACCCACACATCCCTCCTGGCCCTGCCAACCTCTACCTAATAATGCAGCTGATTAGATCTTTCATCATTTTTATTGTTATCCACCCGTAGATTAATAAAACAGTGCTCTGGCTGTTTCTGGCTGACCACGTTCTCTAATTTATCATAAAGGCTTCGCCTGGAATACTTCCATGTGACATGTGAAGAGAGCTGCAGTCCCTCACAGTCAAGCATATCTTCAGTAGGGCACAGCACGATGGTCCTCAGTGATATAGTCATATTCTCACCACACAGAGCAGAAGTTAACACTCCGCAACCAAGCTGCTAGAGAAAAATTACCAGAGATTGGTACCAGAGGCACAGAGGTGGAAAAATGAGGAGTTAAGTCCAGCTCACTGGAGCACAATGCTTCATACCTGTACCATCTCTTAATACAAGGGAATCTGCTTTTAAAGCACTCCAAATTTTCTTCTAAAGACGGTAATTACAAGGGTGACTTAGCATGGCCTGAGGGACTATCCTACAAGAAATAGAAAACTTGATCCCTTAAAAGTCAAGAAGCTGGAGGAATCATGAAACTGCCAATGGATATTTTTTTACTAACTTTCTTCTTCTTCTCTCACCTCCTCTCCATTCCTCTTTACCTTGCACTCCCTTTCCCTCCTCTCCTTTTTCTATTCCCTTTTTCCTTTTCCCTTTTTCTTTTCCCTTCCCTTCCCTTCCCTTTTCCCTTCTCCCTTTTTCTTTTTCCTTCTCTTCCCTTCCCTTCCCTTCCCTTTCCTTCTCTTCCCTTCCCTTCCCTTCCCTTCTTCTTTTCAGGGTACTGATTTAAAAAAAAGTAAAGATCTAGCATCTGTTAGTCCAACAGGGAATTTGAGCCCAGAAGTTCAAAAGCAATCCCCTCAAAAATCGTACAGAGCTCTGTTGAACTAATAGTGCCATCCATTTACTCTGAGCACATGGTGTTCACTAGATGAAGACGAGTTCATCTTTGCATGGCTAGGGTTACACTAGGGACAAATGAAACCTATTTATTATTTTCCAACACAACATAAGAAAAAAGGCTGAAAACTTCTATTAGCTGGATGTTGTTGCAGGATTTTTCCTTTTTTAAACTGAACAACATAATTTTCAAAATACCAAGAGAGGAAACAAAACCAAATGGTAAAAAACTTTTTATTAAATAAAAAAATGAAAACTTCTGCAGAATGATAACGTTCTATAGAAAGATTCCATTTAATCAAAAAGTCCATTTTCTGATGAGAAATATTTTCAAGGGATACATTTCAGTCAGAACTGTCAGCTGTTACATGCCTTTCAATCACCGACTGCTGCCCTGTCTCACATCTCCCATGCTTAATCCTGTGCAAAGACACAGTAAGCAATCTTTAGCTTATGGACCTGGGATTCAGTTTTGGGAACAGCTGTGTGTAATGAGAAGTAAGGTGGACATGCAATAATGGGACCCTAACCCAAGAGTAGAACAGTTTTCCTTCCAGACAGCTCTGCCTCAGATGATTCCATATGAGTGGCCTCAGAGAAGCCTTCAGTGACTGTCTTCAGTGGGATCTTAAGAAAAGACTGAACTGAGAAAGGATTGATGACTTGATGCTACCAAGAACATGCAATGAGGACAAAGCAGGAGCTGAAAGACTCCAGGGCCTTGGTAACAGTCATTGGATTTTCATAGTGGGCAGATATAGGAGTAGTGAGCTGTATCCTCCTCTCAGACACACGCCCAGCTGACTTGTACTACTCCTTGGTAAATCCAAGCATCCTTATCCTGTGTAACACAAGACCACAGAGAACTGCCATGATTGCTGGTCTCTTCAGGAAAAGGTGAATATATCTCTGTGTGAGATGAGAAAAAGCAGGAAAAGCTGACAGAACTGTCATCCTCTACCAAGAAAGAAACTATTTTTTCTAATCCTCAGATATACAAAATAACACTTTCACTTGTATCAACTTCCAGTACAGCTGTACATGACTGACCTCCTTTGATTTTAATCTGTTCCCTCCTCATTACCACCTGAGCTATCCACAAGAAGATTTTCTGAAGAACTGAAGAACCAAGACTGATTTCCCATGACTTTACAACTCAAAGCAAAGCTCTTCTGCGCATGTGGGTGTGTATACTCATGTATGTGTGTGTGCCTGTATGCTCACCCTTCACAATCTTACAGGAATTCTGTGCTTACCATGGTAGGTAAGCACAAGAGAGTTGGGATTGTTACGCTGGAAAAGAGAAAGCTCCAGGGAGACATTCTTGCACTCTTTCAATACTTAAAAGCATCTTGTAAGGAAGATGGAGACAAACACTTTAGCAGGTCTTGTTGCAATAGGACAAGTGGCAACAACTTTAACTGAAAGAAGGAAGATTTAGACTAGGTATAATGAAGAAATTTTTTACCATGAGGCGATGAGACACTGGTATAGGTTGCCCAGAGAGGTGGTTGATGCCTTATCCCTGGAAACATTCAAAATCAGGTTGAGAGGGCTCTGAGCAATCAGATCCTGTTGGAGATGTCCATGCTCATTGCTGGGGGGGGGTCAAGCTACTCTATGATTCTAAAATCTGTCTTCAGGAGAAGACAGAGGAATGGTATACGTGAACATCAGTAGCAGCTTAGAAGAGACATTTTCTCCATGCAGATGCCCATCTTCACAAAACATGCAGGAGCTTAGTATCTTTCAAATCGCTTGGTCTTCCACCTGAAACTCAGTCAAGGGATTTAAGCATTAAAATGAGAGATGCACTAAGCAGCAGTACAACTACACTAACCATTCCATCCTTAAAAAGCCAGACCTTGATGCCTGCTACTGTATCCTGCCTGACTGCCTCTAGATAAAAAAGATATCATATATCTCTGCTAGCCTCACCTCATCATCCCTTCCCCTTAACCTCTCCAAAAGCCACTTAAGACAGAAAAGACCAGTCAGAAAGATCATTAGGACATGGTTTCTCAAACAGAAACCCAAGCAAGATGTCCCTCACAAACTAGTGATACTCTGCCCAGTCTAAACCAAAGGAAACCCTGACAAAGTCAGCCTGCAGTGAACAAAATGTAGTTTGTTTTAGCTTCCCCAGGCCAGGGAGGACATGAGTCTAATTTGCAGCTCACAGCTCAGCTCTGCAGTGACAGATGCTGCTGAAACTGAAGGAGAAATGATGATGCAAGGCCGTTTCCTTCGAGATGCCATTCTGTCACCATGGAGGCAGACAGCACACTCTCAACAAGTTTATCTGCAAAGTAACATGAAAATTCCTCACAGCAGGAGAGATTTGATGGGACGTGCCTAGCACAGCTTTATAAAAAGGTTTCTTCAAATGCTTCCAAATCCCATGCATCTTTTTCTTGCTTTATCATCCTTTTCAACATCCTTCTTTCTCTCATTTTTCTTTTTTCTAATGCCTCCACAAGGCACGTTTATCAACATCAAAGCCCATTCTCATGCAGTTCTTTTTTCCTTCTCTGATTCCACTGTTGCAAAAACCAAACCTACTAGTACTCTCCAGCAGCCACCCACTTCACCAGGAGCAAAGCTTGCCTCTGTGCACTAAATGTCCTTCAAGGGTTGGGTAGTATTGACAGTCTAATATAGGGACCAAGATCATTTCTACCCAGGTGAGTTCCTCTGAGACAGAATATCTGGTTTTCATGCTCCTGCAGACTCCATTATATTTTGATAGCTGTCTTTTCCATATGTATTTGTACTCTTCCCAACTAAACCAAAGGTGCACACCAGGGTATATTTATAGGCTGCATTCTTGATGCTCTGCACAGACAATAAGTCCTCTGCCGCTGTGCTGTTATCACCAGAGAGATGCCTAGGGCTTGATTCTACAGCAAAAACACTGCTCTACAGGCAGAGTGAACTCAGGAAACCCAAAAGTCCTCTCTACCATAATTACCAGCAACTGTTATGTCCTTCCAAGTATATTTCATGTCTGATCACAGCACACTCAGCCTACCTATGCACAAAGACTGAGCTGAGTGTGTGCTGAGGGTTTTGCTACCACATATTTCCTTTCTATGCGGTCCCCACATTTCCTCAGGTGACAATTCCTCTAGGAATATGTGTCTACATAGTGGATGTGGAGGCAAACTTTGCCTCGAAGGTCTCAGCCTATAGTCCCATGCTGAACAGCAGACACTCAAAGCTGAGTATCTGTTGTTAAAGCTACTCCTCCTCTCCTTGATTTCTTCCAGTTGAAGAGCTTTTGAAGCTTGAGCATGTTTGTACGGCATAGGCAGGAAGATTTTCTGATGTTCAGCTCTGATCTGTAACAACGTTGCAAATAAAACCACCTCACACAGGTCTCCTTTTGTAGTGTGTTGTTATTGTTAAAACACCAAGGCAAGACCTACAGGACCTGTCTTTAAAACCTAAACTTGGATCCAAACTGGATCATAACACAGCCTTCATCCCCAAAGGCTTCTCCTCTGTCCTGCTACCAGCACAGAAGTTGGCTTTATCACTCTAGTGTCTTCATCCCAAGAGAACTGGTCTCTCTTCCTATCATCCTCGCTTAGCAGAACTTACATCTCCTCTCCTTGGCACTGGCACTGTTGTGAGGAAAGGCTAGGCACAGAAGCAGCCTCAGCACAGCTCTCTCCACCTTTTTGGCAAGTTTCAGTTGGCAATTGTCCATGGAAAGATGGAAAATGAGCTAACGGATGTATATTCATTTTCCTCAGTGCGCAAAGGGCTGTGTGTGTTGGGGTGGCAATGGGAGGAGAGAAGGTGAAAGGGGAGTTGGGACTGTGAAGTTTGAAGGTGAAAAAAGTCTTTATATCTGGATTAGTGGAGTCCTGGGGCCTTCAAAAATAGTTAAAATTCCCTTTTTTGAGTAATGGAGAAGTAGTTTGCATTGATCTTAAGAATTTGCTTATAGTTTTCCCTGGAGTTCAATGTACTGGGGAGCACAAAGCTGACACAGCTCTAAAGTTTTATGAACCTCAGGTAACAGCGTGAAAGGAAATTTTAATAAATATTACATTTATTTAAATTTAATTTTTTTCCTTGTTAATAATAAAAGCCAACCTTGGTCTTCTGGGCTTTTCTCATATGCCTGCTTAATACAGCAGCTGAATCATGGAATTATTTATATTTTAACTTCGTTTTCAGTAAATCGTCAATCATTCACCTTTCAAAACCATTAAATTCAGAGACAAACGGCAGGGGAGAGGGAGCCTGAAAAATAAATATTGACTTTCTGGGTTTGTTTGGGGTTTTTTTAAATGCAGGGTTAGAAATAGATGCTGTTGCGGGTGATGAGGAAAAGCACAGAAAAAGACATTTGTGCCTGTGGATTTCTCCCCATCATGGACCCGCAGCTCTGTTTCTACTCGTTTGCAGAAAGCCACAGCAGCACCGATGAGTAATGGCCCTTGATGTCTTAAAGAGGCACCAGCCTGAAATCTGTGATCTGGTCATCATTTGATGACTGAAGTTTCTGCAGAGGACACCTGCTACTCGCCATAGATACTAGTACTTTGAGCAATAGCCGAAATTCCAAGGAAAACCAAAATAAAGGAGGCATGGTAGAGTTGAGAAATCCATCAGGGCTGCCACGTGGTGACCTTTATGCTATGCAGACATTTCAAAGACATTTCCTGTACAGATCAGCAGACCAATCAATGGCTGAAGATACTGACAGACTTTTGATATTTGTGTCTCCTGTCCCCTGGCAACAACTGAAGGACAACAGTCAGACAAATGTCTCCTTCACTGCTCTAGAACCCTTCTTGTAGGATTCTTGCCTTCCTGTGAATGAAGGCACCTCTTCAATGCCCAAGTCACAGCTGTGATATCCACCCTCCACACCAACTTGACCTACTTGAAATCCTAGCCCATGCAGGCTAAATCACAGCAAGAGAAGCTACCCACAGCCTGTCAGCTACATGGAAAGCAATCATGTGTTGTGCTCAAGAACACATCAAGGACCACTCTCACTAGACCTAAAAAAAGTGCAGCCTGAGGTCTTGGCTATCTTCAGTAGCAGCCCCACAGTGAGTCAACCAAGAAGTCTGGTTTAACTACAGTTGCACAATCTTGATTCAAAGGTATCAGGAGGTGAAATCTCTACCGAGGACTTTGACAGTTTGTTCCCAGAGATAATGACAAATGAAACAGGC
The DNA here is from genome assembly GCA_013400935.1 of Turnix velox. NCBI lineage: Eukaryota > Metazoa > Chordata > Aves > Charadriiformes > Turnicidae > Turnix > Turnix velox. The sequence goes on from VZTY01029597.1 coordinate 140,229, forward strand.
ACTTGGGCTCCTACTCACATTTATTTGTGTTCTGCTTTCAGGCACTAGTCTGTCTTGTGCCTTTCTTTCTCTTTTAGGTTAAAGAGTCCTTTTATAGCAGACGCATACACACAGCAAGCTGCCAGTTGAGCTTGTTGATGAGCTGAACAAATTGCTCTCTTGGAAACATTTTCTCTAGCCCACATTTGTGTGGGCTTCTGCATCCTCTTCAGTTTCTCATTGTCCCTGACAAAGCACATGTTCCCAAACTGAAGATGAGTTTCTGTTATCTGTGACTTACACAGAGATAAAATTAGCCCAGTCCTTTCACCAGTCTCCTTCAAGGTGACATTAGTTGGTCTCTCCACCATAGTGAGAATACAAATCCAGGTGAAGTACCTTCCTTTAGGACCTCTCAAACTTCTTCAGAGCCATTGCCTTCCAGGGGGGCAATGACAAAATATAGCATGCTGTAGACTGAAAACAGCTTTGTAGGGAATGATCAGAGACTCCTGGTGGACACTAAGTTTACCTACATTGAGCCAGCAATGGACCCTTGTCAAAACCAAAGCCAATTGCTTCCAGAGCTGAACTGGACAGGTTACTGACAGCAGGTGAAGGGATATGACCCTTCTGCCCTACTCAGCACTGGTAAAACAGATCTGTGTCCAGCTCTGGGTTTTCCAGTACAAGACAGTACAAGTCATTGAAGAAAGTCCAGCAAAGGGCCACAAAGACACTGAATGAATTGAAGCATCTGACTTGTGAGGAAAGACTGAGAGCTGAGATTCATCAACATATTGAAAGGAAGGCTCAAGATTATTTTTTCAGTATGCATAAATAGCTGGTGGGGGTGAGTAAAGAAGACAGATGCAGACCCTTCTCATTGGCACCAGTTAAAGGGCAAGAGACACAAACTGAAAGACAAGAAATTCCATTTAAATGTAAGAATAAGATTTTTTACTATGAGGTTGCTAAAACACTTGGAAATGTTTGAAACACAACTGGACATGGCACTAAGCAACCTGCTCTGATTTGCTCTATTCTGAGCAGAAGGTGTTAGGGTAAATGATATCCAAAGTTATCTTCCAAGTTATCAGTAGTGATCCTGCTGTTCACTACTCCATAGATTCAACATGTTCTCTTGGTTCCTACTCTCTCTCCTAATTTTACCCTGCGAAAACAAATACTCTACGTGCCTGGACTACATTCTTAAGCCATATGAAGCTCTCCTTCACATTTTAGGTTATCTTTACATTTTAGCCAGCAGAGCAGTTTTTATTTATTTCCAGACCATTGATGGAAACATTAAATTGAATCTAAGCCATGACTGCCTTCTCAGGAACACTACAGAAAAGTGCTCATTAAACAGATTTCCTGCTCATAATTTCTGTGCAAGATCTGTCAGCTACTCACTGCAAAATCTATTGAATATTAACATGTAAAAACCCCATAGATTTCCAGTTCATGTAATCCCTATATCCTTTTTCTACCCATTAACAGCAGCAGACACCTAGAAAATGGCTGCAAGAGCTGTAACACATCCACCCACTCCCCACACATTGTTCCAGCTTCTGATAGCTGGAGATTTAGGACTTCCTGTAGCAGTGGTAACAGTTGCGTCCTATGGTCATAAGTGGACCTGAATTAGCTTACTTCTTTTTAAATGGTTTGCACTTTAGTTGTTCATTGGTGTGAGGAATTCTCTAACAGGATCATATGCCCTGAGGAGAACTACATCACATCTTTTGTTTTAAACTTGCATGACATTTTCACTGGGTGTCCTTTCTGTGGTGAGAAGCAGTGAGTCATCTTGCCTTCTCCACATAATCTCTGCTGCTCAAGATTTCATAGCCTTCTATTCAGGACACCATGATGAGACCTGTCTGTCACCTTGTGGTAGATTTGTACCCAGGGTAGAAAGCCTGTCCTTCCCACTGCTTCCTCAGAGCTGGCATTGGACAAGCAGGGCTTCATTCTTTGCAGCCAAGGCTGCCACCCCACTCCACTGCCCTTCCAGCTCCAGCTGGACTAAAAGCAACCTCTTTCTGGGTTACACTCAGTTGGAGCAGCAAAATTTCCTTTGGAAGCAGGACAAGAAACCTCTCCTGTTCACAGGGAAACAGGAGCTGGAGCCCTTAGAAGATTCTGCCCTGCACAGAAAAAAACATTCTCCTTCCCCCGTTGCCCTCCCCGCACAGGCAGACAGTGTCTCACCATGAGAACAAGCAAGTAAAAGGGGAAACAAAAGTTAAACAGAGGTTAAAGGAATAGGAGTAGAAAAACAGATGACCCCCCGGAGTCTGGGGCTGAGTGGCATGAACAGTCGGAGCCCTTGGAAGCCAGCTCATCCATGCGCACTGCCCTTGCTGCCTTCCAGTTCCCAGGAGGGGGCCTAATAAATTTTACAAAAGAGCAAACAGTTGAAAAATGCTCGTATTTAAAAATATATTGGGAGAATTTGCATGTTGTTCCCTTTTGTGTGGGGATGGCATTTATACACCCCGACGTTTCAGCAGCACCACATCTCAGAGCACTTTACATAGCAATTAATTACACACTGGTAGTGGAGTGACTGTCTACAGGCAACCTCATCAGCCATTATCCACTCAGCAACATCCAGCATACAGCTGTGAACATTTGCATTAGCAGAAAGTTGTCTCAGCTGCCATTAGCAGGGTGCGGGAATGTCGGGGAGGATGCTCAGGGTCGGCTCAACCCCTGCTCCTTCCCAAAAAGCCTTTAAGCAGTTACCATCACAGCTTTCACCATCAAGCTAGTGGTGACCCTTCCCTCATTTCACCCAGCTCTGGACCAGGGAGGTGCCATCAGTTTATAGCACACTACAGTTCAGATCCTGCATCACAATTTCATCTTTTCCTAAAACATAGGAAACACTATCGGATGGAAGACTTCAGAGATAGCACATTAAAGCACACAAAAACCAAAGCTGTGCAAGGAATAGCTGTATGGTATGAACTCTGTCCATAGCCCATGCAAGTCTGTGCTCTGTATCCTTGGTGTGTAGCTCTTGTGCCCGCTTTCATCTCTCCCTAAATCATCCAGGGAAGACACTGCACAACTGAACAACCAGATTTTAACAGCTTCTGTAGCCTCAATGTCATTGTGAAGTTCTTTGCAATGCCAGATTCCCTCTCGAGTTCCTTTTTGCCTCTGCTTTGCCCTTGCCGTGGCCAGACCTTAGGTGTGACTGCCAGCAAGAGATTAGAAGAATCCTGCTGGCAATAGGAAGAATCCCAGGTAGCCCACTGGCCTTCAGGGCAAACCTTAGGACAAAAGACTCATCAGCAGTACTCACACAAAACCTGCACATATTCTAGCTAAAGCTATAACATAAACTACCAGGCTACAACTTCACCATATGACAGAACAGTTGCAAAAGTGTCCCTGGACATTAAAACTTGATCTTCAGTTTTGTAAGTTGTTAAAGCCCTACATGGCATATTTTTGGCACAGTCTAACTGCCATTTTCCCAAATGATACCTAGACACAGCCTGGGAATTAGCACAGAGTAGTGCCCATTCTCAGTAGGCAATTTGGATGCAACCCCCCCCCATTTTCAGAGGGTGAGAGAATTTAATAGTACAGATGCAGGATACCCTGTGCCAGCTGGCCTCTGCACAAGAGAGCAAACCCAGATACAGTTAATTTACAGGTATAGATGCAGCCTCAGAGTCCTGGATAATGTCCAGATGATGATTGAATACTCCTCCTTTCAATTCCATCAACCTGAAATGCAAAATAAAGCCACAGTACTTCTCATCTTTAATTGCTACTGTGTACTATTGAAACATCTCTGTCTTTTGATAACAGAATCACAGAATGTCAGGGATTAGAAGGGACTTCAAGAGATCATCCAGTCAAATCCCTCTGCCAAAGCAGGAACACCTAGACCAGATCACACAGGCAGGCATAAAGGCAAGGCTTGAATGTCTCTAGAGGAGGAGACTCCAAAACCTCATTGTCACCCTCACTGTGAAAAAGTTTTTACTTATATTTCTGTGGAACCTCCTGTATTCTAGCTTGTACCCACTGCCCCTTGTCCTATCATTGGAGCTCACTCAGAAGAGCCTGGTTCCGTCATCCTGATACTCACTCTTTACATATTTGTAAACATTAATGAGGTCACCCCTCAGTTTCCTCTTCTCCAAGCTAAAGACACCTAGCTTTTTCAGCCTTTCTTCACAAGGGAGATGCTTCAGTCCCCTAATCATCTTTGTGACTCTGCACTGGACTTTCTCAAGAAGTTTCCTGTCCTTCTTCAACTGAGGGCCCCAGAACTGGACACAATACTCCAGATGTGGTCTCACCAGGGCAGAATAGAGGGGATGACTGAATTTCTGCAAGTTAAGGAGTGTATGAATTCTTTGAGGTTCCTTTCAAGTGCCACAGGAGATGTGAGTGCAGCACAAAGCACTTGGGTCCCTCTTCTTTCCGTCTTATTTTTGTTTCATGTGTGCTAAAATATTCAAAACAATATTTAATTTTTCCAGACCATCATGTCTTTCTTGCTGAGTCCATTCAGCCAGCTCCAGTCTCCAGAAGACCACAGAGAACCTACAACCAGAGTTACTGGTGTCATTTAGCTGATAACAATTTTTATCCAAGTTGGAGATGTAAAAATGATCTACATATGTGGGTTGTGGCAGCACAGCTCTCTTCCCAGTTTATGACTCCTAAGAATGTAAGTTGGATGTATGGGAAAAAAACTGATGAACTTGTGAGGATAAATTCTGTCTTTTTGCAAGAACATCTCCACTGTGCAAATTGGTAGTCCCACTTTGAGCTTCCATCCACCAAAAGCAAAAAAAAGCAGGATGAGACCTGCATGAATGCAAAAAAGATCTCCCTGCTCATCCCTCCTATCTACCCAGGCCTAAAGGTGAGCAGATACAAACTTATCACTATCCCTTTTACAAAGAGGAAAAATGAATCAATATTTCAGAAACTGGAGAGGAGTAAAATTCTTCCAAGCAGCTGGTTTATAGCAAAAGCACAAAGTCTTTGGAAGCAGAATAAGGTAATCTCTCTGGGGTTTCTTTTATCTCGTCTTTGCTGCTAGAGGTAATTTCCTGATTCCTAACCCTTCCTTGAGATATGCACAGACACATTTTAATGAGGTTTTGGGAGATAGGGTACTTATCCCATTGTTAAGGGCAGTCTGGATCCCCTTCTGCACATGCCTACTGTTAAGTGTGGCTGCCTTTAATTACTTACTGGTTTCCTGTGTGACTTCCCAACATCTTCTCCAAACAGAACCCAAACCAAAAACTCCTTCTAAACCTTAGCCAACCAGCCTCAACTGCCATTTGAGGCTCCAGTGGCGTGTCACTCTTCAGGGACTTCCTTGCAAACAGTGAAACAAAGCAAGAAAATGAATTTTCCTGAAGAGACAGAGGAAATAAGAACAGGAAAACTCACAGCTATTGCTCTTCAAATCAGATGTCCATGCAGATTTCTGAGTAACCATCCACCAGGCTTGTCTAGCAACACTCACCTTGTCTTGGAGGTTTCAATTATCTCAGGCTCCTGGAAGAGTCTCTACATCCAAAGCAGTATTTTTCTCAGCAGCATTTTAAGAGCTGAGATGAGACTTGTGTCTACCCCTGCCCAAGTATTTACATGGGAACAGTGGTAAAAACAGTACAAAATTTTCTGAAAGCTAGTTTTGCCATAAAATGAAGTAACCTCAAGGAACCTGCACAAGGAAATCCAGTTTCCTTCCTTCCATTTTATTGCATAAAATGGCAATACAGATACTGCCAGATTCCAATGCATGTGACCAATATATTGCCCAAACTGATGCTGAATGAGTTTTGATGAAACCAAGTAAAGAGCAGCAGTGATGGGACTAAAACTGGCTTCAGTAGCTGGTGCCCATCAACTTTCTGGAGATCAGCACCTCCAACTAATGGGCTGTGAGTATGAACTACTCCAGATACACCAACTGCAAACCCCAGATACAGCATGTAGCAGTCCTGCACTACACACCATGTCTCCTGCTCTAAGAAACTGTTGGGGTCATAGACTAAATGCATGGTCATGGATTAAAGCCCAAGGTCGAGGACTAAATGCACTCAAGAGATGGCTTAGAGGGACACTTCACAGACTAAGGGAATGATAGAAAGACAGACAGACGGATAGATCAAAGATACATAGATACAGGGATACATAGATCAAAGATAGGGGAAAGTGGTGGTGATTAATTAGAAAGTGTAAGGTTTGGGTGTGGCATGGATGGTGTAGAACAAGATGTGGATAATGTCCAGGTTCCAGAAGGGACAAGAACTTTCACAAGAAACTGGGATGGGATACAGCCTGGATGGCTGACCCAAACTAGACAGAGGGGTCAATACCATGTGCCATATTTCCCTGTCTATAGCTGGGGAGCGTTCCAGGACAGGGATCACCACTCAAGAAAGGCTTGGGCTTTCTGAATCCAGTTGCACATAATCATGTTTGCATGCTCCTTTATTGGGACTATTGCTGTTGTTTCCCTCTTTTCTTTGCTGTTCTGATAAGCAGCCTTCATGTCACCCCACAAGTTTGTCCTTTTTCTTTTCATTTTGCCCTTATCTGGCTGCAGGGGAATCAACCAGCCTCTTGCTGTGGTATGGAGTTATCAGACAGCCATGTCACTCTTTGTTGGCAGCTGGGGTTAAACCACCAGATAGCCCTTTCCCACAGTTGTCTTCCAGACAGAGAAGGAGAGCTGAAGCTGCATTTTCTGTGATGCATGGACACGTACTGAGAAGCAGAGCTGAAAACCACCAGGTAATTTCACATATTCCACCAGAGACCATTTCAGTCAAGTCACTGGGCCTGATAATGCTGATTTACATAGTGATAAAGCTTCCCTCCCTCACCATGGGAATTGCTGGGTGGCATTCCCTGGCCTGTGAGGCTCCAGAGGTCAGGCTGCTGATCAGAACGGTCCCATCTGGCCTGAAAATCTATAAATTCAGATCTGGATGAAATTGGGCAATTTTGGATTTGGATAAGCATTTGTGAATTTAAATGAATAAATAATAATATAATAATAAATCATTCATCTCGCTGTGTAGCATGCGAGTCCCCTCGAAGACCTGCAGTTCAGATGCAGCCAAAGTTTGACTACCTCTGCAATTAGAGACAATGAATTTCAAATAAGCGGGGAGGGAAGGGGAAAAACCAAGAGAAATTAAATGTTTTGGAGGGAACATTCATCAAAAGTGACTTTGCCCTCCCTGCAGTCCATACGAGGACTGGATGCTAACAAACTCATGCCACTGCTGGCCCAGGGTAGCAGTGCCAGTAAAAGCCCCCATTCCCCACCCTGTGTAGTCAGGACAAGCAGATCCCACAAACCCTGCTAGTCTCAGGTCTGCCTCACCAATAGAAAGCTAGTTGTCTTCATAGGTATCTTCACTGGACTACACTCCAAAGCCCCTGCTTCAATACCAGGTAGCAATTTGGGGCGAGTATGTTTCCTTTCAGCTAATTACTATCAAAAAGAATTTTAGGCAGAGATATGTGCTGCTACAGAAACTGTAATGCAAGGGTGTCCTCGCCAGGCTACAGCAATGCTGTGCACTGCTCAGATTCAGGCTTTCCTCCTGTTATACAGGTAAATTTATGGGCAGTTTCCACAATGAAGAAGAGGGGAGACAACAGGCTGGGCTGTGCTTATCACATCCAGCCTCCATAGCTGATCTCTCCCTACCAGGATCTGCCTCTTCATTCCTACCAATGGGTCTTCACCAGCTGCTCACTGCAGTCCAAGCACCTGGCACTGCTTTATCCTCCTTCTCCTCACCCTCTCCCCCAGCAAGCCATTACATCGCCTTGAACCATTCCCAAAACAATTCCTGCCCGATTGTTCACAGTGTGTTTGTGCCCTCCCCAAACCTTTGAGGCTTGTTTTTTCACTAAACCAACTCTTGCAGCTCCCCCCAGTTTAGCCTCCTCCACTCATTTCATTAACGTGCTGTTTACTTCTGCTTGTAGATCATTAGCAACAATATTAAACAACTGGCAATTTGCCCAGGAGGCTGCTGCCTTTGGGGTTGATGACTTGTTTTATTTTCCCTCCCTGAGAGAGCAGCAAAAGCTTCAAAGATGGGTGGATGCGGATAGGCTTGTTCCACAACCAGAGATGAGAGAGGTGGCCTTTCCTCGTAAATCTCCTGCTCTGCTTTGTCTTTAAACCTCTCAGTCAGGTCTTTCTCTCCTAGACATGTTTGGTGAGACCTTTATATGAATCTTTTGCTTTAAATGAGCCCCTACTGCTCCTCAGACCCTTACAGTCTCTTGATTTGGAGTCAATGAGTCTGTATCTAGGACTGAGATTAAATGTATTCTCTTTCCCAGTGCTTTGTATTACAGTTCTACCCCATTTTCCTACTAAAAAACTGAGTCAACAAACTAATTGGCCAATTCCAGGACACCACCTAACCCACTCTGGCTCAAGGTTCTTAATCTTTGCTGGAAAACACAATTCAACACAACTCTATGACTCAGACTCCTGAGATTTCCCTGTCCTTTCTTCAGGAAAATTATTCTGAGGTGCAGGAAAAGTTTAAGAACTCAGGAAAATCTTCAGGAACTCTGAAAGTCTTTTTAGTAACCCAGACTGAGTACAAAATGAACCCAAGGCAATCTGTTGAGAAAGGATGAAGCTCAGACAAGTGTGAGGGGGCTTAATGCCCTGCAATAGCTCTTCTGTTGTGAACAGAGCAGAGAACTGGCTGCAAATTTTCATTAAATATTCATCCCTTTTATTTCTAATATGATTTTTCTTTTGTCCAGGAAAAGCTAGAGGGAAGGAGATGTGAAGGAAAATTGACAAGTTCAGAATCCTCTAACATCTGATAAAAACGTCAACAGAAAATTCACTGGAAAATTCCAGTTCAGACAGTACTCATCATCTCTGGTCATATTTCCAGTCCCACCACACTGGCCCCTTGGGCTGTTGGTCATTGTGTCTTTGCACATTGCCATCCACACAGGACTTGCAGGAACATGCTGTTGAAACCATTCAGCTTATTACTGCCACAATAAGTTCCAATTCTAATTCTGAACCTTCAGAACATGCTGCTTCTTCACTGATACTGTTTTCAAGACAAGGCTGTTGCCAGTCAAACACTTCAAAAGGCTGGAAAACTACACTTAACTTCCTCATTCAACTCAATACCAGTTTAAATCAGTTTGTTTCAGTTCTAACACTGACACAAAACTCTTCTCCACCCCTCTGCCCCGAAAGGGTACCTAAGGGGAACCACTGTATCTCCTCTTTGCCCCTGGTTAGCTATGTTAATCAAGTCATAGTCTTTGGAATCTCTTTACCTGATCTGTTCTGACTCTCCAGCTCAGCAGATCCTGCCTGTAGGAACTGACATGGCGCATTTTGTGAAATGTCTCTTCTCCCAGTTTGATGCAGCTGCTTCTAAACATCCCTGTTCTGATCAAGTAACTCCCCTCCTGATCTGCTGGAATTTCAAATGTGTTTGGTAGTGTTTTTCACTCAAAGGCTTTCCATCAGAGGCCATTCACATGAGGTAGGTACGTTTTTAGTGGTTTTTGCATTTCTTATGATTTTTTTTCTCTTCCACGTTGCTGATAGCCTTCCCAACACCAGCTTGGCCAAAGACATCACACACTGTAGATGACTGCTACCACGTCTACCATGCTATGGACAAAAACTTTTAGCTTTTCGTGGATGAGCCATGGGACAGACATAAGTTGAATTTGACCTTCAGCTCCACCCCAGGCACCAAATTTCCTGATGTGGCCTTATATCTCTGCTCCCCTCCCCACTTGTATTCCTTCAAATGATTCCCAAGACAAACATCAAACTGTAATTCCCCGTTTGTCTTTCCAACCTCCACAAATCCTTTTATTTTATTCCTTCTGTCCACATCAGCCACTCTGGCTCCCCCTTGTTTTGGCTTCACCCACACATTTCATTAACATGCTGTTTACTTCCACCTCTAGATGATTAGTGAAGATATTCAAATGACTGGCAAGCTGCCCAGAGAAGCCATTACCTTTGTAGTTATGCCTCTTCTCTCAGGGTGCTGAGAGTGGGAGAGTTCAGGAGGTCTGGAGGCTCCTGATCCAATGGAGGGGGAGCTCTACATATCCCAGTGTGCCACCACTCCAGCACCACACAAAGTATGTGATGGAAAATCCCCAAGCAGTGGCCTCTTAACTGAAAGCAAGTGGAAATGAGAAAGAATGATGGGAGATAGCACTGCTGTCTCTCAGGCATCTCTCTACACCCTAGAATAGCAAGGAAGTGGGGTAGCAGCCAAACAAAAGCACATAGGACCTTCTCTAGTGCTGGCACACAGTTATCCAGCATCTGTAACAAGTGGGGAGTGATGCCCTGTGGCCACTCAAGGCCAGCCTTCAGGAGGCTCTGAGGAGCCTGATGTAGTGCAAGATATCCCAGCTCACTGCAGGGGGGTTGGACTAGATGGCCTTTTACGGTCCCTTCCAATCCAATGCGGTCTATGACTCTAGGACTCTGTGATTCTATGATGTGACAGTATGATGCCTGTAGGACCAATAAAAGTCTGTGCTTCTCCCTGGATGTACATAAGGGTGAAAAGTTTCTGCAGGCTGCTGGCAAGGCCAAGTGATTTAACTGTGAGCTGGAAGAGGTTCTTTTAACATTATATCAAAGAGACACCAATGCCTAGCTGAGAACTATGGAATTGGGTAAAATCCCTTCATAGTTAAAGTCTCTCAGCCTCAACAAGTGACAACATCAGAAGACCAAGATCCGACACATTCGTATGGTGGATGGAACAGTTTTACCAAGTTCTTTCAAGGGTCCTAACACAAACACAGAATCTGACACCCTGACTATTTCCACAAAGTTGCCTGAGATCATACTTCCAGGTTAATTCTCCAGAGAGAAAAATGCTTTATTTGGAAAAGCTAGCCTTCCCAAAGCATTCTCCAGCACAGAAAACCCTTCAGAAGGCAACTTACAGTGGGGATATTTGTTTTCTGATGGTCACCTCACTTAACTCAGTGGTCTTTGGAGCCTCTCAGCCTGCAAGCTTAGTCTGGGTAGTCACTGCCACACCTCAGAGAAATAGATTTGATCAGCAGCTCTTGAGTCCAGCAGTGGTTCCACACCAGAGCCCTTCTAAACATGAAGAGCCTCATTTCCACTATCTGGGTTGCTTCAGTGCAAGGACGATGCTGGTCACCCTTCCAAAAAAGCATTCTCTTTCAGGGTTTTTAGAAATATAGATCTTACCTGCCTTTTTACACTCCTTTAAAGAATGAGATGCAAAGCGATCTCTTCCCCAATGAATAAAAATCACTGAATTGAGAAAGGAAATGTACCAGGTGGCTCCCACTCTTTCCCACCTTTAGAAAAAGAAAAAAAAAAAAAAAGAAAAAAAAAGGCTTTGAGCTCTTCTTCAAAGGCTGTCTGATTTGCTTTGAATAATATAAAATGATGATGAAGGGAAAAAAGAGAATATTAAACTCAAGGCTGTAAAAGCTCAGTGCTCAGCCTCAGACACTGAAAAAGACCCACGTACACTTTCCATGAAATAAGGAGATCTGGGGGATCAGCAGCAATGCAGAACTGGGTCCAAACATGGCATGAATAAAAAAAGCCAGAGCACTTCTTTCCATGAGATGCTTCCTTTACCATTTATGTCCCCATAGGTTGCTGTGGGCTTCTCCACCAACTTTCCCAGAGTAGACCTTTCCTGGGGCAGACCTTCCAGAGACAGGAGATCACCAGATGCAGAGAAAGGGGAGAGAAGAGACACTCAGAAAGAAGGGGAAAATGAACAAAAAAGTATTTTCTTCTGAGCTCCCCTGAGAAAATTAGTGCAAAGCAGGAAGGAGCTGATTGCTGTCAAGTCCTGCCGGAGCCCAGATAGCTGCCTGCAGTCCCCAGGCACAAATGTGATAATAGCCAACAAGCTAAAATCATTAACAGTAACGATTACCTCCAAAAAGACCACAGCACCTAGGAGGAAAAACTGGTGACAGGAAAGGAAGGTAAAAAAAAAAAAGAGAAAGAAAAGGGAAAGGAAAAAAACCCTAATGCCCTCTCAGCATTTCTGCACTCTGCTTTCCATAACCCTCTGATACCAGTAAATACAGCCTCACCTAGTAATGGTTAAGTCTGGATTTCTGGTGGCATTTTGGGTCCCATGAGAGTTTCCTCAGTTTATTTGGTGTTGGGAGAGCACACTGAATGAGGGTAAGAGAGGAGATGGAAATATTTGGTGAAAATTACTATTAAATTGCTCATAATGATGGTAATAAATTTAAAATAGATATTCTAGTTCTTGGCTGAATGATCCCAGCCCCCCCGATAAACAGCTGGGTTGCCCCCACAACCCATGGCATGTTACATAAGCATAAGACAGGGAAAACTATTTTTTCCAGCAGATCTCTAGTATCACTTTGGAGGCCTTGTAGGTGGACCTGCAAAAGCCCAGTTCTGCTCATCTGGAGAGCAGATGAAATCAAAACTCAATGTAACACAGAGCTACACTGGCAAGAGAGCAGTGGATGTCATTTATGGTTCATACTCATGTTTTCAAGTTAGAGTAGACAAACTGGGTGTTGCCCAAGCAGAGAGGCAGAAAGAAGGTTGAAGTGCTGAGCTTAGAGTGTCACAGAAAAAGGGTGAGGTTATTCTTGGAAGCCAGTGATACATGGCTACTGCAGTGGTCCCTTCTGAGACCTGTCCCATTTCACTTCCTCAGCAATGACTTAGAGGATGCAGCAGACTTTGCAGACAGTGCTGCAGAGGAGGACCAGTGTAAGCTAAGCTGAGTCAAGAGGGGCTCAGGGTGGATAAAAGTAAGAACTTCTTCCCAGTGAGGACAACCAAGCACTGGAGAAGTCTACTCAAACATCCTATCCATCCTAGAGTCCATTTTATTTCAATTTCTAGAGGTTTACAAGATCCAACTTGATAAAACCCTGAGTAACCTGGTCCAAACTCATAGCTGACACTGCTTTTAGCAGAAGATTAGACCGGTAACTCCCAGACTGAATTATTCAGTCTATACATATATATCTGGATCAGAAGCTGATGCTTTTCCTCTCAGCCAGCACCCTGTCTCACACAGCCAGCTTTATCACGCTTGCACAGCCAGAGCATCTCTGTCCACTCCAACATACTGATGCTCTAGGGAACGGGTCTTTCACAACAATGAATTCTTCTGATACAACCACCATTAGTTTGAATGTTCCTCCCACTCTGTGTCAAACTGAAACATCCTCAGATTAGCCCCTCATTCAAATCTTAGATCTCATTTGAATCCTACACCTTTTGCAATTCATGTGCCACTCCATGAATGCTCAAAGACTTCCCTCTTGCTTCACAACTCCTTACCTTGTCCATTTTTTTTCATCCTCTTCTAGAGGCAAACTCTGTATGAGCAGCCATTGGTCAATCAGCTGCCACTAAGAGGAAAAGAAAATAACATTAACTTTTAAAAGTGAAAACAACAGACTTTGGCTCCAGCAAAATTTGTGAGAACATTTATCTGGCACAGAGGCCTGAGATTTCGTGCTTTATCTTGGTACAGTCCCATGTACCAAGCGGCTGTATCCCATCCAGGGGTAGATGTGCCAGGTGACAGGCAGAGAGAAAATTGTGAGGCTGCTTGTGAAGGGAGGGAGAGTAGACTCATCCTGAAAATCCCCAGTATAATGCAAGGCTACATTTGCTGTGTTCACTTTGGAGGCATTTTGCCTTTTTGCAGACAATTCCCCTCAAAGCCATGGCCGACATTCAGCAAAGAGCAGTGAAGTGGAGCACCAGGAGCTTTCTGCAGCAGCCACTGAGCCCGTAGCTAAGCTGCTTTGTGCAGAAGTTGTAGCAATCACATCCAGGGCTGATGCTCACCTTCCAGGGGAGCTGGCCGGGAGGACTGGATAGCCTTCCAAAGACTGTCAGGGCTCAGGAAAGCATTTAGCAAAGCCACACTGAAACTGTTTGGATGCAGTTGGAGTTTGTAAAATGGGGAATGCTACTTCCAAAATTAATTCCTGGCTTTGGATGCAAAGAGCGTAATTTTCCAGCTCAGAAAACTCTGAGCTGTTCTTCTAGTGAAGGAATGGAAAATGTCCCCAAGTCTCCCCACCCAGGACTAGCAAAACCAGCAACTCCCAGGCTGTCCCTGGCCTGGTTTCTTCCTACAGTTTGTCTGTCCCATAGAGCATCTCTGAATGTCCCTCCATACAGAATCCCAGACTCATTCCTGTGGTGGGAGAACATTGAACCAGCACCCACAAGAGTAACCAAGTGAGAAGCAGTGTAACCTCATAGCAGCGAAAGCAGGCAGTGACCTTCAAGGTTTGTCTTAGCTTCTCTACCACCTACTAAATGTCCTATAGAACATCACATTAGATGACATCTGTCCTTGGCACCTCAGCCTCTCAACAGGCTTGTCGATGAAGCACACCCTACTCAGCTTCAGAGACCCCACAAGCCCTCTCGGTGATCCCTGATGGCCTTCATGAACTTACATCAGCTGCTCAAGATCCCCAAAGTCCCCCAAACACTTGTTCAAGTCCACTCTTGGAATTTTTCAGGAGCTCCACAATGGCTTTGGGCAGCTCCTCCACAAGGTGCTCCATGTGTTGTCTTGCACTGGCTTCTTGACTATTAATAGGAGACATATGAGTGAGTTTTGGGGTTGTGTGGTGGTTTGTGGGCAAGAACCTTCCTCAGATGTATTTGCATGGAGAACAATTTGCTTTTGGGCAAGAACAACCTCATATATCAGTATAAGCTGAGGACTGACCTGCTAGAGAGAGGTGTAGGGGAAGGTAACCTGGGGGTAAGATGACCATGTATCAGCAATGTGCTCTTGTGGCCAAGATGGCCGATGGCATCATGGGGTGTATTAGAACAGGTGCAGACAGTAGGTTGAGAGAGGTTCTCCTCCCCTTCTACTCTGTCCTGGTGAGATCTCATCTGGAGTACTGTGTCCAGTTGTGGGGCCCTCAGTTGAAGAAGGACAGGAAACTGTTTGAGAGGGTACAGCACAGAGCCACAAAGATGATGAAGGAATTAGAACATCTCCATTATGAGGAACAGCTGAGGGAACTGGGTCTCTTTAGCTTGGAGAAGAGGAGAGCGAGGGGTGATTTCATTCATGTTTATAAATATGAATAGGGTGAGTGTCAGGAGGATGGAGCCAGGCTCTTCTCAGTGACCTTCAATGATAGGACAAGGGGCAATGGGTGTGACCTGGAACACAGGAGATTCCACAGGAATCTGAGAAAGAATTTCCTCACAGTAAGGGTGACAGAGCACTGGAATGGGCTGCCCAAAGAGGTTGTGGTGTCTCCTTCTCTGGAGACATTCAAACCCTGCCTTGATGTCTTCCTGCGTAACCTAGTCTAGGTGTTTCTGCTCTGGCAAGGGGACAGGACTAGAAGGTCCTTGAGGTCCCTTCCAATTCCTGATATTCTGTGATTCTGTGATTCTGAAGGGCTGATGGCATGTTCCTTACATGAGTGAAGGCACTCAAACTCATGAACTTCACAGAATGTCAGGGATTGTAAGGGACCTGGAGAGATCATAGAGTCCAATCCCCCTGCTAGAGCAGGAACACCCAGCTAGCTCTGGAAATTAGGGAAATTTTATGCAAATTTCATTGGAACAAAGCTTGAAAGAATTCCTACTCTGAATTCCTCTGTCCTGGAAAGGTGAGGTGGGCAGTTTTCTTCTTAAAAAGAAGTGTCCATGTTATCTCCATGACCCAGAGACACAGATACCCATCTTGAAGGTATCCAGTTTTCAGAAGAAAACAGAAAAGGAGAAATGAAAAGATGAAAGTAAACAGAAAACTTATTTTGTTCTTGAAACAGGAAATAAAATGTAGATGAATCCCACACCACCAACTGCATTCAGAAATCTTGACAAGGGCTATTTGACTACACAGTCAAGTAACCAATCACAGGAATAAGAATCCATCAGAAGCATAGACAGAGTTCGCATCACCTTGGTATCTAATTAGCTAAATGAGTCTGAGACTCCACTCAAAAGTAAACTTTTCACAATATTCAAAAAAGCTGTTTAAAAAATAAACAACCAACAAACAAAAGATCCCAGTAAAGGTAAACCAACAGGAGATCCTAGTCAAGGTGATAGGGGGCAAAAACTCCATCACAGCAGTAAACATTTTGGGGTTATTACCTGCAAATTACCTTCTCTATGGAGATTTGTCATCCCAGGTGAAAGATCTGCAATATTGATTTTTTTTTCTCAACCTGTGAAAGCTCCATGGCATCACTGTGGCTCTGTGCAGACTAAGATTGACTCCTTTTATAGTGTATCATGCTTCTTATATACCTTCTATTCCTTCACCAGAGAGCTGGAAAAGCTACCCCCAGTACAATCACATCCAGACTCAAAAGTCTGAGAGCTTGTCTTCATGAGGTTGTTCAGCCTGAACCAAATAAGACATAAAGTAAAAGAGATTAGTCAAACTACACCAGCAACTTCTTGGACACCCTCAATTGATGTCAAAGAGCCCTCTCTTACCTTTCAGTTCATCTCCTAAAATGTAAATTAAAGGGGTCTTACTTCAATTTATGTTAATTCTGAGTGGTGAAACAGGGACTTGCTGCAGTTTAATTAATCCCCCTTAAAAGTGAATTTGATTTAATTCTCCCACGCTTCTTGATGTAGACAGGTAGCCAGACACCACTACATGGCTTAATGTTTAGCATGAGATGAAATACTTTCAAGGTGAGCTACTAAACCCTATATGAAGATTTCATTTTCCCTACTTCTGGATGCTGGAGGAAATATTTTAATTCAGAGAGTGATTATGGGAAGCTCTGTCATGCTTGTTGTTAGATGGTGGGCTTTATGATGAGGTGAAAAGCTCACAGCTCAGGCAGTCAAATGGTAGGACAATATTCACTCCTGCCCTACAGGTTTACAGCTCCAACAAATACTGAAAAAAAAAAATCTTTGACCTAAACATATTAGTTATTTTTCTGAATCACACATTTTTTTTCATACTTGTGGTTGGCAATATAACATACAATAGCATCTGCAAAAGCACTAAGTACTCGCTGAAAAGACCAAATGCTTAGGGAAGGGAGCCAGGAAAATGTTCATAGCAAAATTTACCAGCTCTTAAATTTAATTACAAATCCAGAACTAAAACTGTGTTTGATGCAAATTTCACTGTGGTGGGCACAGTGGAGATGGGTTTGAGCCAGGAGGTAGGGAAGAAGCAAATCCAGGCCTCTGAGTCGTGTCTCAGGCTGGAAACCTGGAGGTTGATCTGAACTTCAGAGCTCAGAGACAAGACTGAAAAACTCAAAATCTGTGCACCTCTTAGTTTGGAGAACTCAAAGTATGTGTTGGACGTGAAGCTCCTTGGGTAAATAAATTTAACTTTGCCCTCACCCAAAGCGGGGGCACATTGTGAGAAAGTCAGATGGGACTCATCAGCTTTGGCTGCTTCTCACATCATCTCTCAATTTTCCAGAGGGATCAGCTGAATAGCAAAAACCATCTTCTCTGCCAAATTCATGATACACGACTTCCATTAGTCATATTGGTAGACACAGGTCTGTACTGCAACACTTTGACTCACCTCTAGCCTTGATGAGAAGAGCGTTGGGGTTTTTGTATGCCAGATGAAAGTACACAGGCATTCCATTTTGTCCTGTGTTTGGTGTCCAAAAGTGGAACTTTCAGAGATGAAGGATCCACTGTGAACCCAGGGCACTAAATACAATCCCTCCTTCCCAGAGGTGCCACCACCAATCTCCCATGGGAGCTGCACAATCGCTGCAAATTTGACACTCAGTGTCAAATGTGACAGCCAGGCATAGAGCCAGCAGACAAGTGAGATCCAGCACAAATGCCTGCTGACAAATGTTTTTGAACCAGTCATTGCCAAAAAAAAGTGACTTTTCCTGACTTTTTCTTCCTCTTCCTCCCCACAATCTGGTCCACCTCCCACTCAGTGGCCAGGTCATAGAATCAGAGAATGGGGACCTTAAAGATCATTTAGTTCCAGCACCCCTGCCATAGGCAGGGTCACCTCTCACCACACCAGGTTGCTCAGTACCTTGTCAAGCCTGGGCTTAAACACCTCCAGAGAAGGGGCATTCACAGCCTCTCTGGGCATCCTGTTCCAGTGTTTCACACCCTCACTGTAAAGAACTTCTTTTTTGTATCTAGCCTGAATCTCTCCTCTTCCAATCTGCATCCATTACTGCTAGTCCCGCCATCACATATCCTATTAAAATGTCTGACTCCTGCCTTTCTGCAGGTCCCCTTCAGGTATTGATAAGCTACAATGAGGTCCCCCCTGAACCTTCTCTTTCCAGGCTGAACAACCCCAGCTCCCAAATCCACAATGCTTTTAGTGACTTTAAGGAATTTTATCATCATGTCTCTCTCTACCGTATCTCACAGGGCTCTGGCACCCAGTGTCTCTGAACAGGGAAATTAAAACAAGAAAAACAAAAATCAAAGGCAGGTGTCCAGGAAGCCCCAGCTATAGATAAGCAGAAGGCACTAGGTTGTGTGCCATCCTGTTCTGGAGCAATTATCTAGCAGAAGTGACGTCCTTGCAGCTCCCTATGACTGTCTATATTTATTAAGTGAAACCACTCCGTGTTTTCTGCAGCATTAAAGTGAACTCGAGTACAATGCATTTACTGATCAGGAGTAAACATGGTCTGGACTTTCCTCCACCTCACCCTCCCCAATTCCTGCGTGCAGAGCACACAAGAGACACTGGTAGCCCCAGGATGGCCTATCCCCTGTTCATAGAGCTGGAGACCCAAAAACCGTGCCTGAACTTCTGTGGTTCATCACTCAGTAGTGGTGCAAATCCACAGATCAGGACCAGGGAGATGGAGCCACAGGGAGGAAATGGGGAGATGAGCTGGCAGTGGGGCCACTGGGTACAAAGTACATATCTACTGGAACTGGCAAGGAGGAGGAAATGGGATTAAAAAAAGAACAAATGGGGAAGAATCAGTGGAGATGTTGATGGAGGTACAATAGAATGTGTTGGGTTGGAAGGGCCATCTAGATGGCCAAAGGCCAAAGCCCATCTAGTCCAACACCGTGGCAGAGAGCAGGTCCATCTTGCACTAGATCAGGTTGCTCAGAGCCTCATCAAGCCTGGCCTTGAATATCTCCAGGGATAGGACCTCTACCACCTCTCTGGGCAACCTATTCGAGCACCTTACCTACCTCATTGTGAAAAACTTCTTTTGAATGACTAACCTAAACCTGCCCTGCTATAGTTTAAAACCACTGTCCCTTGTCCGTTGCTTCATGCTCTGGCAAACAGCCCCTTCCCAGCATTTCTGTAGGTTTCTTCAGGTACTGGTAGACCACTACAAGGTCTCCCTGAAACTTTCTCTTCTCTGGGCTGAACAGCCTCAGCTCTCTCAGCCTGTCTTCATAGGAGAGGAGCTTCAGCCCCCTGATCATCTTCATTGCCTCCTCTGGATCTGCTCACCCTTGGCTGAGCATCAGGATCAAGAGCAGGACTGAGCCAACAGCCGAGATGTCAGGAAGGTCATTTGCATTGCACATGATGCTGGGGACAGAGCAGAGGTCCAGATCCAGGCACAGCGCAAAAGTCTTTGTTATTGCAGCAGTGACTCCTACTTTGTTACTGCTCCCTAACACCCTGGGGACCTATGGCAGAGAAATGAGCCCCTGGATTTATCCCCTTTTCCAATTAGCCTCCTTCACTCTCCTCCTCCTCTCCCTCCACCCCACTGGAATCAATCCTCGTCCTGGCATTTTAAAGGGCAATGTGCACGTTTTATGGCCGTCCCCTATAAAACCATTCTACATGATAACACATCCAGCCCTTTATTAGGGACGTTTGGCAAGTTTATTGGCCAGACATTTTTCTTCACTGACAGATGAGGTCCTGCCATCACTTCTGCGAGCAGGAGGGGCCCTCTCCTGTCCTCTCCTCCCCTCCCCTGAGCCACCCAGCCTCTCACAGGCTGTGGCCATTCTCAGGCACCAGCCCCATGCCAGGGCAGTAGAAGACCTGGAGTGTTCTAAACTCCACCTCCTCTCAGGCAGGGCCTCCCCCCCTCCACTGGAGCATTCAGTTATCCCTACTGCAGATACATCTACCAAACACCAATTAACCCTTTAGAGACAGGGAAATGCTTTTGTGCCCATACACAGGCCTCCTGAGGGGCAGATTTTCACATCACAGTAGAATGGCTCTCTACAGAACTCTGGAACAGGATGCGCAGAGAGGCTGTGGAGTCTCCCTTCTCTGAAGACATTCAAAACCCACCTGGACACCTTCCTGTGTGACTTGATCTAGGTGTTCCTGCTCCGGCAGGGGGATTGGACTAGATGATCTCTTGAGGTCCCTTCCAATCCCTGACATTTTTTGATTATGTGCTTCATTGTTCTACAGGCTGAGCCCTGAGGAGCTAGAAGGCTTTAACATATCTCAAAGGGCAAATTGTTCTCATTATATACTAGGAACCCAATTGTCCTTTGCTGTTTTGGGTACTATGATGCTTTGCTGCACTCAGCCTTCATTCCAAGATCACCTCAAACATAGGCCCCTGTTCCTGCAGCCCTTGTTGAGAAGAAGAAACAGGTTGGGACATAAGCAGATGTTTATATGGGGCTCCACTTTCCAAGAAAGTCACAGTTACATTCCTAGAGAGGATGTATCTCTGCCTCAGTGTCACCAAGTCTCCATGCCCAGCTCCTCCTCCACCCGCCCACGGGAGGACTTGACATAAATAGCCAGCTGCAGGCTTTACCTATAGCCTTGCATTCAGGAAGCAGAGGGTCAGCAGAGCTTTAGTGAGAGGTGAAGGATTAACAACAGTGACCAAAATTTATCTAAGTGCTTACCTGGCACCTACTCACCATATGTTGTGAGTGCTGAGGGATCTGCTCCCCAAACACCACCAATGGAGGAGTTGGGTGGGAAAGGGCTGCTGCATTGGGAAGAGGAGGGTGACCCCTGGGGCTGGAAAGCAATTCCCACCCTGCAGGGAGATTTTGGCTTTTGCTGATGTTGTTCCACTGTCACTGGTTTAAGTCATGGCACCATGAGTATTGGTGGGCTCCCCGTGCTCACCAGACCCTGCCCTGCCACTGGTTCCCATGTCACATTCCCTGGCTGTGTTATTCTTAAGTGCTGTAAATCTCCCACTATTATTCTCCCACTTGATATAGTGAGCTGTGTCATTTTGAAAGGAAATACATAACAGTATATTAAAGAAATCATGGATCTCCTCATTCATGTTTAAAACAAATTTATTACAATGTAAGAAACCCTGAATAGCATGAATTTATTATAATGATTTAAGGTTCCTGGCACTTGAGTTAAAAATGTCTCTCAATAAATAACTTTCCCTTGAAAACACAGCAAATTAATATAGTTTACCATTTCCAAAGTTATATAAATCCAAGAGGCTTAAATCAACACTATGCTGGATAAGATTATTGTTGCTCAGCCAGAGCTTGGTATCACAGTTCAGAAGGAAGGTAAAAAACAGTGAAAAAAAGATTATTTTTTTTTTTTTTTTTTTTTTTTTTTTTATTCCTGGTCACCTTTCTGTCCCTTCCACCACCCTAGGCTATGTCTGCTCCCTGAAAGTCAGACTAATGTGAAATGGATGAAAGCAGCTGTGGCCTTTCCACACAGGTATCATTAAAACTTAGTGGTGGCGACTCCACCATCAGACCCAACAAATGCCACACTGGTGTTTCCCCAAAGTGTCTTTCACACACATGGTCCCACTGCTTTCTCTAGCTGCCTTTCGATTTGACTGCAAGCTCAGGAACCAAGATGTGTCCAGCTTGGCCACCTCCACCCTTGCGATGGTCTTTCAAGTCTAGAGCAAACCCAGGGCTCTTTCCTCTGCAGTACTTGGGTACTTAGTCAAGGTTTTCACTAACTGTCACCACCAGGCTGCTGTGTCATTATTGTGCCATTATTGAGGTGGGGCAGCATGCCACCTTGCCTTTTCTCAAGGGTCTCCAACTCAGGAAAACCAGAATACTGCGGCATCTCCTGTTTGGTAGAATATCAAAATGTATAATTGATGGGTTATGCAAAATGCCAGGCCGTGCAGGGATAGGAAATAGGGCAACAGTTTTAAACTAGAGCACGACAGGCTTAGATTAGGCTATAGGAGGAAGTTCTCCTATGTGGATAGGCTGAGAGAGTTGGAACTGCTCAGCATGAAGAAGAGAAGGTTCCAGAAAGACCTCATAGTGGTCAATTTGTATCTGAAAGGTCTACAGGAAATCTGGGGAGGGACTGTTTACCAGAGAATGGAGTGATAGGATGAGGGGAAATTGTTTTAACCTAGAGCAGGCTAGGTTTAGATTAGACATTAGTAAGCAGTTCTTGACCATGAGGCACTAGAAGTTGCCCAGGGAGGTGGCAGAGGCCTCATCCCTGCATACATTCAAGGCCAGGCTTGATGAGGTTCTGAGCAGCCTGATCTAGTGCAAGATTCCCCTGCTTGCCACAGAGGGGCTGGACTAGATGGCCCTTGTAGGTGCCTTACAACTCAACACATTCTATTGTTCTATGTTTCTATGCTCAAATACCCACCCACATCCAAGTGCCAGGTCTCCAGAGTAGCAAGTCAGGACAGATCAAGGGGACATCCCACAGAATCTGACTGCACAGGGGCAGCCAGTTTGCATGAAAGCAAACTGCAGCCATTGGTGAGACTGGCAGAGTTGTGGCCAGCAGAGATCTCACTCCATGAGCCAACCACGAAGTTCAGCAGCTCTTGGGGACAGCAGTTGGAGCACATCTGTGTGCAGAGGAAAGCACAGGTTTAGCACAGCCAGGTGCACAACTGGGTGCCACCACTGGACAGAAGACTCATCCTTGCTCCCTCTGCATGGACCTTCTCTCTAGGTCACTGTGCAGGCAACATCACTGGCTGCACAACCTGGGCCTCCTTCCCAGTCAGCCCTGCTCTCAGGACGGTTTTCTTCGGCCTTTTTATTTTATGAAGGTCTAAATTTTTTTTCCCCTTTACTGTCAGCGTGTCAATTTCTTTCCACAACGTGGCTGATGACTATTTTTTTAAACAAAGTACAGCACCAGTGACATTCTGACAATGTCAATACCGACACAGAACACCCACCCGAGCTTTTCAACATGGGAAGTGAGGGCTGTTAAGGGTCAGATTGACAGCCTTGGTAAATCCAAGTCCTCTGTGCAGCTGACGACGGGAAGTTATTAGATACAGACAAGGCTTTCAGGTCATCCAGTCCATCTCCCACCCCACCTTTTAATTGTCTCTCTTGCCCTAGCTATAAATATCCGACTCTTCTCATCTTGTTTCCTCATTATGTCAATTCCAGCAGTCCCTGATCATTTTTATTACTCCTTACTGAAATCCCTCCAATCTGCCAGTAAACTCCGTGGTAATGAGATCCCTGTGCTGAAGGCACCAGCGCAAATAGAGGGGCACCAGACCCGCTGACAAGGAGTCATTTCCTCTGCAATTTGGAGATGTCATTGCCTCCTCACCCACAGCTCAAGTCTTCTTGCCTGTTTTTGTTGCTATCAGCTACCATTGCCTTGTGTTTTGTTCACTCCCCCCATTCTGAAGGTTCCTGCTGTCTTGGCCTCTCCCCATCCCACCAAGCTTGCGTCTTTCAGGCTGTTTTCAAGGTGGCTGAGATGCTGTAACTCTGGCTTCATGCTCCATTCCCATTTTTTTTTCTTTTCCTGCCTGGTATTTCTACTTCACATTATTTCTTCCTTTCCAACTCTTCTAAATTTAGCAAGGTCTGCTGGTTTCACTCACAGACTTTCTGTTTCCAAGAAATACAGCAACAGGACCATGTTCCCAGTCCAACACCTCAAAAATAAGACCCCTGGAAGTGTCTAAAGGCAAGTACTGTGAAGATGAGGTCTTGCTGCCATCATTCACACCAACTGCACCTGTTTTAGTGTAACCCCTTCAAGATGCAGCAAGGATAGCTAAACACTGGAAGATTTGGACAAAGTCCTAAAATTTCAATGTAACTTTCCTACTGGAGAAAGAACCAGCTTTACTGCCTATGAACTCATTGTCCTTTCCTTGCGCACCAACCAGGTCTGGCAGAGGAGCTCCCACGTGTCCTTAATGCTCATGACAGTCAACCTTCGAGTTTGTACACTGATTTTAGTTAAAACCACACTTCATGTTTTTAAGGTAGTTGCCAGTAAGCAACCAGGAAAGATACTATCTTTCCAGCTTCTCACTTCCTTCTTGTCTGCAGACAGGAACAGGAGATCATAAAGAATGAGCTTGCACTCTAGGACTGGTTATTGAAGGCTGTGAGTGAATAAAGTGAGTTTTTTTCCCATACTCAGAATGGCAGCTGAACAAAGGAGACCAGGAATTTATGGCTCTCATTGCAGCCTGGCCATTGTCTTTTTTGCTGGGACCTCCTGGGACTCTCTATCCTCACATGGATCAGGGTCTCATCTTGCTAGTGACATCTGAGTTTCACCAGTTTAGTTTCCCAATGTCAAGCTGTGGAGAGTGGTAAGTGGATTTCCCAGAGCTAAAAAAAATCAAATCCAGTTCCCCCTGCCCCCACCCATGCGCTGCAGTTGGGATGAAGTAGCTTCTCCTGTGAAAAACTGCAGGAGTTGCCAAGCACCAACACCCATCACACCAAGACAGGTTTCTTGGTGTATCTTACCTGTCTTTTGCTTCTCAGCACCTTCCCTGGGGATCAGGGTGAAAGTTCTGCTACACGGTCATGTCTGAGATATTCCAGGTAACCTGTTCTCTCACAGCTACCTGGGACCACCATAATGTAAAACATTCATTGTCACTGTAAGTAAGCTTCAAGAGATGCAGGGAGCAGGCACAGATCAGGAGAGGCCTTTTCCAGAGCAGAGCCACCCAGTCAGAGCACGCTCCTCTGCTTCTGCTGGCTTAAATCACCTCATTCGATATTCTGTGTTGTCTTAAGTAGCATGCAGCTATGTAAATTTATAAATCATACACTAATTAGCACACAATTTCATAAATTCTTGAGAGTGAAAAAGGAGGTTTCTCACTAACCAGGCAGTGCTCTCTCTGCTTTCAGATGGCACAAATTCAAATGTTGCCTGGGGGTCGTATTTCAGAAAATCTCTGCTGCAACTGTAGAGTTTAACCCCGGGGCTCACGTGTGCTCCAAGGGATATCTTTTAGGTATCTCAGGCTCAATCTCACTCAAGCATAGCTAAGCCCTTTCCTCTCCTTCCTTAACACCAAACCTCCACAGCTCATTGGATTACTGTAAATTTTGCTTCGCTGTTTCTCCCTTATTCAGATTCTCACTGTTTCAAGTCCTTTCTGTCATTGAAGACCACACCACCTGCCCTTGCTAGCAATTAAATTCAGACCTTGCCTGGGTTGTACCTGGCCCCTCTGTCTAGCTATTCCAAAGGGCAGCAGCTTAAGTTAGGTCCCTTCCTTTCTCCCCTGATTTAACACATATCCTTTGGGCAGTATCTCTCCAACTGCAAGAAAATACTTTGAAAAAGGAGTGGGGAGTCATAAGCCCCTTTTGGGAACCATTGCTTGAGGACATTTGTCCCTCCTGGATATAAGCACAAAATTCACCCTCATCTACTTAATACATTTTAACAGCTCAAAGTTCTTAAACATTCTGACTCAGCTCCACTCAACCCACACCTTCTGCAATCCTTTGGTACAGTCCTCTGCCTTACATCATATAATGCATTGAGTCCAAACCCCTGCAGTGAGCAGGGACATCCTGGACTAGATCAGGTTGCTCAAAGCCTCAGCAAGCCTGGCCTTGAATGTCTGCAGCAATAGGACCTCCACCACCACTCTGGCCAGTGCCTCACCACTCTTGTGAGGAAAAACTGCTTCCTAATGTCCAATCTAAAACTCCCTGCTCTAGTTCAGAACAATTGCCCCTCATGCTTTCACTCCATGCTCTGGTGCATACTTGTCTTATCTTGTTTGTATCACCTTCCTTTCTTCCTTATTCTTTAATTCCATATTTTTGGCCCAAAAACTCTCCTTCTCTTCTCATTTGTAATTCTGAGACCTTTCCTGCACTTCAAGCTTCAAAGGAGGCTTTGCTCCTTCTCACAACAAAACCTGGAGAGGAAAAGAAGGCTTAAAATGAGTTCCTCATTCATCTTAGCAAACTGGATTCACAATACATACAACACAATAACATGTAAATTGGAACATGTTGTCAATGAAAGACCTGACATCTGAGCTGGACAAAACAAACCAGGAGATAAAGTCAAATTAAAAAAAAAAAGGTCTGGAAGATCAAAGGAAACCTCTAGATAATTTATTAGATTATAACCTCGCATACATATATAAATACACGCTCAAGATGGGATTCAACAGCGAGACTGGAGAGACTGGAAAGGGTGTGAACGCTGTGGGTACAAGGTGCACAAACACAATGACTACACAAACGCATGTGCACAAGTCACTCAGGAAGTGAAGGCAGGGGTGGGAGCCTTTGCAGAAGTCAAGTAAACCCACAAAGCCTCATGTAAAACACATCCCGACGTGCAGTTTGAGCATATTAACTGGGAACATTCTGGACAAACAATCTATGGTTGGACTAACTCCCCGGCGGCAGCTTCCTAATAGAGGAGCTTAAACTTAAAAGGACACTGTCAAGTGATTGCTTTTTCTAGTTTAATTTTTGCATTTCCTCTACTGTTTTAGCAGAAGGAAAACAATTCCCCTCCCAGTCCCAGCTACTGATTTTGTCCTTTCCTATTTGACAATCATTGATTTTTTTTTCTAAGGCTATAAATGTTTTAATAACTTCAACTTTGTAGTGCCTCGTGGCAAAATATCTTTGTTTGCAATGACTGCTAAACACGGCTCCTAATGTACTGCTGATAACCACAGCAAGAGCCAACATTATAAAAAATGATTTTTCATGGGGCCTACCAAATTAATAGCTTTTTTTTCTTCATCCACATCTCATAGACTGTTAAAACAGGCTGGTCTTCACTCATCGACATCTCAAGCACCTTAACTCTACAACTCAAAAAGGTGTGCCTCCTGTGTAGCTCCAACTGATGGACAGCACCTTGAGCCCACAGTCCTGACAATGTCCTTTTAAATCAAAGAGCTACTACCACAAACAATATCTTCAGTCAAAAGTCACCATTAGAATTGTTATGAACACAATAGACTGTAAGGAATTCTAAAGCAGCTAAATACCACCACCCCCAAGTACCAAAGAACAGAATGCTCCCACGCAGTGTTTTCGACTGGGTACACAAAGGCACCTCTCAAGAGATACACATGTAGTTTTTGCTGTTTCAAAAGGTCAGTTAGCACTTATTAGAAAAGGCAATTAAAGTTTCAGTCAACCTGGAAAAGAGAGAGGCAATTGGATCGAAATCAGAGAACTATTTCTTTATAAATGACAATCCTTAACAAAAAAAAATCCCCACAAAAACTTAAGAAAACTTCAGACCCTGCCCAAAAACCCTAAAATCCATGTGATGGTCTTTTCTTCATGATTTTTTCAGTTTTCCCACTGCTTCTTGTACATGTCATGTTTCTCTTCTTCCTCCCCTTT
Source organism: Turnix velox (assembly GCA_013400935.1). Lineage (NCBI taxonomy): Eukaryota > Metazoa > Chordata > Aves > Charadriiformes > Turnicidae > Turnix > Turnix velox. The sequence goes on from VZTY01029597.1 coordinate 167,803, forward strand.
ACCTGCTCTTCTAAAGCAGCAGAATGAGAGAACACATTTCCCCATCACAGAATATCAGGGATTGGAAGTGACCTCAAGAGATCATCTAGTCCAATCCCTCTGCCAGAGCAGAAAGACCTAGATAGGTCACACAGAAATGCATCCAGACAGGTTCTGAATGTCTCCAGGGAAGGAGCTCACTTGGGTTAGGGCAGAAAATACACCTCCAGGGCTTTGAGCAGAATCCTGTGCCTTCTCAGGCTCAAGGAGTAGAACAAGAGGGACTTGGAAGAGATGGGCATACTGGAAAGGACTATAACACTTCACTGACAGCAGGACAGACCAAGCGGGGCCTTTCCGCAGTCAACATTTTTCTGGTCCAGTCATGCTGCTTCACTCCTTTGAACTCCTCCAAGCAGCTTTTCAGCTGGGATGCAGGAGAAAGATTTTACCTCCTTTGTGATTAAGACTGGCTCTGAATGAAACAGCCTGGAATAACCCGAGGTTCATCCTTCCCCCTTCATTACCCTCTTCTTTTGCTGCTGTAAGAGCAAGGTGCTGCTCAGCATGCTATGATAGACATCCTGCCCTGATGCTATCACCAGAGATGTCTCATCACAGTCTTGCCAGCTCCTTGCAGAGCACCAAGCACTGCAGAGGAGCGAGCACACGGGAGGCAGGCAGCAGCAAAATACCCTAAGGATCAGTACAGCAACCGTCTGCCATTATGATAAGGGCTGCCTAAAGAGATGGTCAGAAAAGTCATTCTGACCCACCAAGTGGCGTTTGGGAGCAAATGGCCTAGAACTTGCCCATACCAACTCAATTCTACCTTTCCCTTGCTGCAATTTTACTGCGCAAAATGAGTATTTCAGCCTCATATTTCTAGGAACACATGCCAGTGGCTACTGTTACAATAAAATATGAACACTGCATTGTGGAGAAAATGACCATTAATCCTGTAATCTGCAGTCATTTTTACCAATTCGGCACATTTCTTTAAATAACCAAGTACATGCAGTGGATGGAAGTGCATTTAAATAAACTGAAATAGATACAGCATGAATAATTAAAGTCAGCAGGGAAATGTTCATTGCAAGCCGCTAGTGGAAATAATTACTGATTTGTCTTATTTACAGTGGAGGCTGAATACAGGATCAAAATAGTGCAAGTTAGTGAAAATGTTTTAAGACTGTTCTTAAGACTACCACTACTATATATTTCATCTTGAAAAGTACATCAAAGAGGCTCTGAACCCCCACAACATCTGACTGCTGTTTCAGGGTTAGGTTGCCCATCACATAAACTCTGTAAAATAGCACTGATAAAAAGAGGAAGACGTCTCAGATGGATGCTTTGTACATCAACCTGTGACATCATCTGATAATGTTATTAAACACTATATAGCTGAGCTTAGAAAATATCCCCTAAAAACCCAGCATGTTAAATATCAGGATATTGAAGGAAAAAAAGCAGATCATAAAATCACTGGAAAAAAAAAGAAGTACTAAAGTGCTTGTACCTTTATAATATGCCAGGTTTTAAAAAGACTTGTTTAATTAGAAAATAATCTACTTTGAATGTGGTGTTTCTTGACTCTTAGGCAGTTCTTGCAAACTGCTTTAGAGCTAAAAATCAATAACAAAATATACTTCTGATATGAGGCTGGCAAAACTGTGACTTCAATCTATTAGAAAATGTTGTAGAATAAAAAAAAAATTCTGTTTTGGAATGATTACTTGGCACATGAAAGGCTTGGAAAAAATAAAAAAAGGTTAATGCTTTCTGATTGGTCTATCCCCAAAATGTTCTTGCACCATGATTACTAAAACCAGAATGAAACTAGATGCTAATTATCCACGTTTCAGAAGAGGGAAAACAAGCAATTGTCACTCAAATAATTTAAGAAAGGTAATTTAACACAAACAAATCAGCAGTAAAAAGGTTCTAAAAATTCTACAGAAGGGCTGTAACCCAATGAGGCATATCAAATGAAGAAAATCTCCTCCAGCAGCCGACTCTCCTCTAGCTCCTCTGCCCTGCTTCTGGAACTGCAAGGGGTCTGGTACCAAGACAATGGCCTGTGGCTCACACAGTGAGGCATGTGCATTTTGTTCTTCTTGTGAGATTGTCTGCAGAGGTTTCCTGGGGCAGATATCGGACTCATAGCTTTAAGCAGGTCAAGAGGACAGTTTTCATACCTACAGAAACACAAAAAGAAAATAGAGCTCCATTAAATATCACAGCATCATAAAGAAAGCAGCACTGTGGAAAAGGACTTGAGGGCGCCAGTGCACAAACAGTTGAACATGAGCCAACAGTGTGTACTCACAGCCCAAAAGGCCAACCCCAACCTGGCCTGCATCAGAAAAGCCACGGCCAGCAGGTCAAAACAGTTGATTCTCCCTCTGCCCCTCTATTATACTCTCATAAGATCCCATCTGGAGTACTGCATCCAGTTCTGGAGCCCTCAGCACAAGAAGGATATAGAACTGTTTGAGATGGTCCAGAGGAGAGCTGCAAGGGGGGACTGCAATATCTCTGACATGAGAACAGACTGAGAGTGATGGGGCTGTTCAGCCTGCTGAAGAGTAGGCTCCAGGGGGACCTTTAAAGCAGCCTCCCAGTTTCTGAAGGGTCTATAGGAAAGCTAAGGAGGAGCTGTTTGTCAGAGCATGGAGTGATAGGATGAGGGGTACTGGTTTGAAACTAGAACTGGACTGGTTTAGATTAGACATTAGGAAAAGATGCTTCCCCATGAGGGTGGTGAGGCACTGGAACAGTTTGCCCAAAGAGGCAGCAGAGGCCCCATCCCTGGAGACCTTCAAGGCCAGGCTTGATGTGCCTCTGAGCAACCTGATTTAGGACAAAATGTTCCTGTTCACTGGATGGGGGCTGGACTAGATGATCTTTGATGGTCCAGCTCCCCAAACCAATTCCACAAACTGAAACTGATTTTCCTGCATTTGTAACTCAGACTAGACCAGGATTTTTCTGGCAGCAGCCACCAGCATAGAATGAATTTCAGTATATGGGCTCCTATGAGGAATACCAGCACAGAGGCAGTGAAAAAGAGGTGAGTAAAGCATGGGTGCTCACATTATTTTATGCTGTTTCATCAGCTTTGCCATTTGAGGTGTGTGATGTCTTAGATGCTCTCAGGAGATTGAAGACAGGCTTCAGAGATATGGCAGCCAAATGCACCAAGTAAGCACAAGGCTGACCCACACAGGGAATGGCAAAGTGACTTATACAAATGCTGCACTTTTTCGAACAGACCTCTGCACTTGATTTAGTTTCTCTGGGATTTGAAAACAGCGGGAGACTTTATTATTATTGCCACAAACTACATGTGCTTCCTGTAAATCTCTGTGCTCTATAGGGTCTCCCAGTGGAAGCACTGGAGGAATATAATCTAGGCAAGGCAATACAAAATCAACATTTTAGGCACCAAGTGAAAAGCCAAAGGTGCTAAACATTACTCAGGCTGTCCTTTAAGTGAGAGTACAGATGTGGAGGAAGGTTGTGAGCCAGTGGTGGCTGATAATGCATACTGAATAATGGCATCTACTTCAGACAGAGACTTCCTATTAATATTCACACAAGACAAGAGCTGATCTAAATACCAGCACAGGATTGATCATTACAGTATATTTTCTCCTGTCCAATTTTAAATGTCTTAAACAATATCGTTCCCACTGCTTCCCCACAAAGGCAGTTCTCCAGTCTGAGATATCACTCAAAATTTTCACCTAAAAGTCTCCTTCATTCCATCCTTTATTTACCACCAACCTGCCTGATGTTCTCAGCACCAAAATAATTCACACATTCATTGACTTACATGGACAGAATATTAGTAACAGCACCCAACCCAAACCAAGTACGGCTGCTTGGTTTCTATATGTTCCCTCTCTTGTAAGCAGAAAGAGCTCATCCATGGCATGATGAAGCATCTCAAGATGCTTCCTGCTTTTATCTTCTGGGACAGTGGAAGCATAAAAAGACTAAGCAACTTAGCCAGGCAGCTGGGGAAGTCTCCTTAATTCAGATGGGATGAAGAGTTCTTAAGTACAAATGTTGACAACAGTTTATTCCTGGGAAAGATCAGCAGTGGCCAGCATGTCTCCCAGAGGCAGATTACAGCTTGTCCAACAACACAACACAGCAGCAGTGTTGCATGGCTAATAGTGCCAAGCAAAATATTCTTCATTAGCTTCAGTGCTGAGAGTTATGTTCCCACCACAAGAAAACTGACTTGTAGTTATGTCTGAGACACTTGTAGTTATGCCTCTTCAGCTCGAAGCAGTTAACTGTGGTAGGGCTGGGTTAATACTGATGTTAACAGCAATCACTGGAGTTAATCTACAATTGCTTGGAAAAGGAAGCTCTCATTTCCTTTGATTTTTACCATTTCTTCCATTCTCATGGTTGCCATCACTTCTAAAACAGCCCAACTTACGTGACTGCCTCACCAGGCTCCCCCCTCCTCAACTTCACTATCTTTAGACTTTTTTCCTTCTGATGTACTACCTTGCATTTCACACAATCAGAAATCAGAAATCCATTTTCAAATTTCTTTCTCACATTTTAAGCTTGTCTGTGTGTCTTTTTATTAGCTTTCTGTTTAAATCATGCCTGACAGCCAAAAATTAGTCTCTCAAACCCAAAAAATGCACCTATATCTTAGTTTCAATTGGGTCATGAGTGTGGCTATCTCTACCAAATGAGACACCTTATAGTTACCCCAGACAGGAGGCTTTTGAGTAACCAAGAAAGGCCACTTTAAATGGGTCTGTGGTTTGTATTAGCATTCAGAAAGTACCCTCTGAAAACTGAGGCTCCCTGAAGATACCCACAACATAAATGGAATGAGCTGAGCTGATAGAACTAGCACAGAGCTATATTAGACTTCTCACGTAGAGAAAGTTTTGGACTAGACTCTATATAGATATACACAGATGCTTTGAGCCCCAGAGAAACCCAGTTAACACATACACTGGTTTCATTAGCCACACCTAAAACTTCTTTTTTAGATTAATCTAGTCTAGCATACAAATGCTTATCTCCTCTGACTGTAGTGCTATCATAAAATTTCAATTTCTCCAGCAGCCACATTCAATCACAGATTAGGCAGGGGGAAACCAAACCAGTCAGTGCATTTATAGCAAACGTGCAAGCCCCAGATTTCAGCAGCACCTTCCAAGTTCATTTCTTTCTGCAAGTTTATCTAAGTTTTACAGCATTTCTGCTATCAGGAAGGCTAAATGATTTGGCAGATTACAAGCGCAGCAAATAGCAAAGATTATGTAAAAGACCAGGTGTTGTAAATCAGTCTATTTGACACCAGAGTTATATATGCAATAAAGTGAATGAACTCTGCTAACGGAGTGCTATCTGATAAAGAGAATGCTCCTCGCAGGTATTTAGTGTTTAATCCCACGATAATGGCTTGCCCTGGTTTGTGTAGGCAGCATCAGACAGCATCTGGCTGGAGGCAAAAGAGGAGACCTAGAATGGTTTGAAGCTTGAAAAGACTGTTTTCTCAACATTTATTTGTACCTGAATATTTAAAGAGACACAGTCAGAATGCTCAGCTTTCTCAAAAAACAGGATATGTATTCCTTGCACGTTCTGAATAAATGTGTAAGTAAAACCAGGCTTCATTATTATTATTATTAATATGACAGCTAATGGCTTCAGTGAAGTCAAAGCTGCAGGATCAGGCACTGGAGAGTCAGAACGTTTTAGACAGGAAAACTGATCTGGCAAACTTAGCTTGTGAATGCTCAGTGCTTGTTTAGTGCAAATTAACAGCCAAGGATGTTCTTGTGTTGTTCATGCTTCCCAAAGAGAAGAAATTCTCAAATGTGCTGTGGAAGTACCAGCTCCATGCATTAAGCTGCACAAAGGAATTCTTCACATATAGATGTTAAGCCAAGCGACCTAATGCCCCATAAGCACTAGATGCTTACACGCGTTTTCTTTGATGGGTTTTGCCCTTCCAACAGAAAGGAAAGAAGGTGGGCAAGAGTCCCTTTATGAATAGTGATTGATTCAGTCTGTCTTCCCCTTTTTGGTACACTCACCAGTGTGCTGGAAAGTCAATGAGCACCTCCACAACAGACTGGAAAACAATCTCTTTTCTAATTCTGGTTTTGACACTTCCCCCATGTATGTTTTTTCACCTAACTTTTCAGGAGCTTGACAGTCTGCATGTTTCATCACAGGAGAAAAAAATCTGCAAAGTCTACCAGAAGTGTAATTATTTACACAGCTGAAGTTTGGCGAAAGTAATCCCATTATGAAAACCACCAAAAATTCCACTGGCAAAGGGAACACAAAGAATTAGTGTACTGAGCATGAAGAAGGCAAAACCATGTGCAAGAGGATAGAGAAGGGGAGCAGATGTAAGCTCTGAAGATCTTTCAATGAGGAACTTTGAGCTTCCCTTGTAAGGTACAAACTGAAAATCCAGATGTGTCTCAGAGAGCAAGAAGGAGATGCTAAAACTATCTGAGAGGTAGGCAGCATCAAGATCAAGCCAGTATAGCCAGGTTGGTGCAGAACTGTGACCTGGGTGGCTAAATCCATCCCAAACAGGCACTGCATTCTCTTCATCACCTCCCTCAAGGCTGCTGGAAATTTGGCTCCTCAGCCACTAACATGTTATTTGGAATTTTATGGGAAATTTATAGTGCTGCTTTACAGTAAGATAAGTATTTAGTAGAGTTTATAAACTTAATGTAGAAGAGTTTTGTAATCCATCACTAAGGTAAACAGGGAATATCATAAAGCATTACAATTCAGAACAGCTCATTAAATGTCCATATTTTAAAGAGGAAATCAACACAAAAATAAACATAGGTTGGCATAGAGCCCAATCCTTCCTTCCACACTGTTTCTGTTTTGCTGCCAGTGCAGAAGGAATGCAACTCTCTGAGCATCTACAGGTGCATCTTATTTTGCATTGTGTTCCCAAATTGAAAGGGAAGTAAGCCTCCTGCATTTTTATGACAAACACACAAATGTGGGCTGTTGCTCTGGGAACCACAAGACCACTCATTCCCAGGATGGTTGCCAAGAAATCACTTGGAACCACTTAAGTATTCTATCTAATAAAACCTGCTGGGCAATTGGAGTTCGGGCAGTCCCACAATGTACAGTACCTAAAAAAATGGTCAGGTGAGATTGTGTAAAAGTGATGCAGAGAACTCATTACTGAAAGGGATATTAAAGAAAATGGTCCTCTTGAAGGCAAGCACAGAACATGCCTGCATCAATTGGACAAACAGTGATGCTTGTTTATTTATTTATTTAGACACTTGGGATATGTCATTGAATTTTTAATGTCTGTCTACTTCCCATTGCTGGTAAAATATATTTCTTACATGCTGTTCAATTTTTAAACTACACTATTGTGTTTTCATATTGTGCAGTCCCATTTAACTAATAATATAATTTGTTCCTTTCTGAAAAAAAGAAATAAATAGCACAAGACCACGTAAGTTTAATCTTTGGAGGAGCAGAAATTTCCCCATGAGGCAAAATAACTGAACTTATTAGAGTCGTAAATACTCTGGCAGTGAAATATATGTATATTTCTTTAAACAAGTAGCGTCAGATATTATTTGATCATGATGTTCATAGATATCTTTTCATTTACAGTCTCTGAAAATTTATTCTTCAGCCATAAATGTGTACAAAACACATGGAATGTCTCCTCAGCAAGGTGATGGCATTTCAACAAAGCATACTGGCAATACGGTTTTGGAGATTAGTAGTTGTATAGGCTTACTTTATTTAACCGTATATACCAGAGGAAATAAAAAGGTTTATTTTTATACTACTGCTTATATTTTCAACATAAAGTTCAAAGTGATTTACTAATGTTACATGAATTGCCTTTGAATTACGGTACAGTATTGTGCTTAAGTACAAAGCCTAACGCTATTTTGTATTCATAAAACACCGCCTGCCTCCAAGCACTTTACAAATGCTAAATACAGCTAAAAACACATTCAAGGGGTAGGGAAACAGACCCATTTTACTGAAAAGGAAACTGAGCTTATTACTATTATAAGGCAAATATCAAATTCCTATTTGACTGGAACAAACAGGGCTAACAAAACCAGACATAAATCAGATGCAGGTAAGAAGTGGCCTCAGCAGTCAAAGTACCCCAGACCTGAAGAAAACCATCTCAAAAATAACACAGGCTCTAAGGACAAAGGGCAAACCTCTACCAAAAGTAGAAAGTCCTAACCACTTCCTGCCATCTTTATTCTTGCATTTACAATCATTGCATTAGGAAGTGGGTCCCTGGATTGTCCTTCCAAGTAGCAGTCTGAGGTCAACAGACTCCCTAACTCCTTTTTCAATGTCCTGTGACAGCAAGTGCAGGAAGTTCACTGCTATTGAAGGAGTACTTTTAGTACCAGTTTAAATCAGATACCCTGCTGGTGTAATCAAGTGGGCTTTGAGGATTTACTGCAGTTACTCTCTCTCATATAATGTGATCTAGTGAAAAACTGTTGCAGTCTCAACTTAAACATCACCCTCACAGCTTTACAAATCCTGATAATTTTCTCATTCAGTCTGACACCAAAAGTACATACAGGGATCAAAATATGGGTACACCAAGGCTTCTGTATCCACAAGGTTTTTCTGATAACCCAAGCAGCTTTTAACTTTTTCAAATTTTCACCATCTCCTTCAAGTTCATGTAGGCATGGGTGTTGATGTCTCTGCCCAAGGTAAATTAAGTTTTTGTGCACTAATTTTCTATGACTTTTCAGAGTTTCCTTCTCTTGGCATGGCATTTGGCTAGCTGAAAGAACTTTGTACCATACAAAAAAGTATTAGGTCACCCAGAAGATTTTGCCCTGCCCTTCTTGCTCCAAGTCACTGACAAAGCTCCAGCCCAAAAGAAAGCTAACTCTTCTGAACTGTGAAAAATGAACATTAAATCCTTTAGTCACCAATCATTTAATGAGCAGCTCACCTATAAAATAATTTTCTCCAGTCCTGCAGCAACTTGATGCCTTTAACAAGCTTTTATGTGGGATCTTGGTTAAGGCCTTTTGAAAATCCAAATGCATTATATATATATATATTATCCAAATGCAAATAACATGTGAATTGATGAGAGGAAATGGGCTCAAGTTGTGCCAGGGGAGGGTTAGGCTGAATATTAGGAAAAATGTTTACACTGAAAGGGTTATCAAAACATTGAAACAGGCTGCCCTGGGGAGCAGTTGAGCACCATCCCTGGAGGTATTCAAGAGATGGGCAAATGCAGAGGTTAGAGAGATGGTTTAGATAAGTGATGGTTCCTGCCAGAGTAAGATTGATGGTTGGACTCTATGATCTGAAAGGTCCCATTCAGCCTAGGCAATTCTACGATTTTGTGTTCACTGCATCCACCCTGTGTCACCAGATTTCAGTGTTCAGAATCCATAGCACATGTCTCAGATTCTTTCACCTCTCCTACCCTTCTGCATTCAGTATAACTGGGTTTTAACTAAGATGCTATTTGGCCCATCAGGCCTGAGATTAAAATGCCAACAAGTATCAAAGACTGGACTTACATGTTAGGTTAGGAAATGAAAGCTGAAGAAGAGAAGCGGACTTCAATGTCATTCCCTAAAAGGCTACAAGTCAAGATAGGGGGACCTTGCTTTTCATGTGTGAACTGCATCTCCAGTGACCAAAAAATACCCTGGTTTTCCTATGTATTTCAAGATGCTGAAACCAGAAAAGGAACAGAGAGGTGCAATTCTTGAGACTGAAACAGCAAGAGAACAAGAAAGAATAAACTGAGAAACAGACACAAATGAACTGTGCCAATTAGCCTAGATTCCCACTTTACATCCAAGCAGGTTGGGACTCAGAGCAGATACTTCATTGTGGATACAGGAGAAATGAAATTCAGTGCTGTATATATTTAAACCAACTCCAGGAAGGGACATATTTCTTTCCTGTAATGGGTCTGTATTTTCCAAAGGCATTTCAAAGTTTCTTAATTCTCGAAGAAAAAGATCAGACTGTAGAATATTTCAAAGCAATTAAAAAAAGATCAGAGCCTTTTATTTAAAATACATCACACAATGTAAAACAGAATATATTTACACAGTGTCCTCAGCAAGGGCCTCCCAGAGTACTGTAAAATCCACACCCACATAATAGAGAGCTTACTGTATCAGAGACTTTTAGAAAATTCTCTCAGGCAGTATCCACAGAATCATAACCTAGAGAAGGAAAAGACTTATTAGATCATCAAGGCATATCCCTGCTGACGGAGAACCATTCCCTACAGTGTGCTGCCTCACATTTGTTGCTAACAATCAGCCTCTTGCTATTCTCTTTCGGAAGTCATTCCACAGCCAAATATATCTCATGCTATCATTACCATTATTACTTATTTATAGGCTTCCATATAACCTAAAGGGCCTTGATCAGGATCAGGGGGACCCACTCCACAATCACTTGTAAGAACCATCCTCCCTCCAAAAGAGCACACAGTCTAAATGGATAAGGCAAAGTCCAGGGGGAAAGGTATAATACACAATTAAGGAGATCAGAATAGCATGGAAAGGGCCACAAATGTTCCATGAATTTTGCTTTAGAGTTTGGTGTGGAGGAAAAGGTACATGTCACAAAAAGAACATGATTCTGATAGTCAGGTAGAGATAAAAAATAAAAGGATATTACTCCTCCCTGCTTCACACTATTAGTTATAGCTAAAGATCTGGTACGGTACTGAGAAATCCATCTCCTTTTTTGGTGCAAATGTTTCTTGAGTATTACATTTCTCCCTTCTGCTCCCATCTCAGTCAACATTTATGTGAGCCACACGCATTTTAATCTTCTGTCATAAATCAATACCTCTAGCACAGCAACAGATTTTCCCACTCTCCCCTGATCTTTGACAGTATCTTTTCAGTAAGCAACCACCCAGAAATGAGCACTGCATTCCCCTGGTGGGCTTACACAGAAGAAGTGGAGATCACCTCCCTCCAGTACTCATACAATGCCTCTCTGGGCAGACTCAGATGACAAAAAGCAGTCTTTGTGCTGCCACTTCATCACTCTGCAGGTCCCTCTCTTACATGTTTGCACTGACACACCACATAGCATCAAAGGATCGATGGCTAGCAGGTCAAGGGAAGCAATTCTCCCCCTCTGCTCTGATCTTGTGAGACCCCATCTGTAGTAGTGCAAGCAGTTCTGCTGGAGCCCTCAGCAAAAGAAGGGTATGACCCAGGTCCAGAGGAGGGCCACAAGGTTGACCAGGGGCTGGAGTATCTCTGCTTTGAGGACAAGCTGAGAGCGATGGGGCTGTTCAGCCTGGAGAAGGCTCCAGGGAGACCATATAATGGTCTACCAGTACCTGAAGTGGCCTACAAGAAACTTGGGGAGGGGCTGTTTGCCTGGGCATGAAGTGATAGAAGGAGGGACAATAGTTTTTAACTAGAGAAGCGCTGTTTAGATTAGACATTAGGAAGAAGTTCTTCCCCGTGCAGGTGGTAGGACATTGGAACAGCTTGCCCAGAGAGGTAGTGAAGGCCCCATTCCTGGAGACATTCAAGGTCAGACTTGATGAGGCTCTGAGCAACCTGATCTCGTGCAAGATGTCCCTGCTCACTGGAGAGGTTGGACTAGATGGCCTTTGAAAGTCCCTTCCAACCCAACACATTCTATGAAATTCTGTGATTCTGTGAAACAGAACTCTGTACACTGCAAGACCTACAGTTATTGAACTCAATGTCTTGTTTTTTACAGTTACCAACAATTATCAATAAACACATCTTGTTGAAAATTGAATCAGAGGTTGCAGCTTTGCAGAGGAGAACATGGAGACAAGCAAAAGAACTGAATAAAAAAATCAGTGCTTCACTAACTGAAATGAGCCATAGTGGACAGTACCAAAGAGCTAAGGACTTGGCTATCAAAGGGGCAGAGCACTGCTGGTTTGCCCCTGACCCTTTGCAGCCAGTGCACAAAAGGACACCAGACCCAGCAGCAGCAATTCAAAAATCTCGTGCCCTAAGGCAGGGCTGATAAGAGGCTTTTCCTCCTCAGCTTTCACGGTGGCTTCACCTGTGATAGCATCCAACTGGCTGTCATTATTGAAATAAGAATTACTGTTGCTCTCCTCCTTTCTTGCTACACCAACAGGCCATTTTCACTTACCTGGCAGCCAGAGAACATCTGACTCCCTCATATTCCCACACTCCTGACTCTGTGCTCCCAATCCTCAGTTATTCTACCTCTTTGCTTTTGGTAAGCTCAAGCTTTTCTATTATGTCTTCATTAGACTTTTGCCAAGATCCCCCTGCCATGTTACTAACCTGTCAAATACAAGTGAAAGGGCTTCTTCATTGTTTTTGTCTCTGTGTGCTGTTAGTAGCTACAAAACAACAACAACGACAACAAAAAAACCTAGATAATTTCTTTTAAGGTATGGCTGCAGGCAGCTGAATTGGGATAGCTGTGGTTGTTATAATTCCAGAAAGAGAGAAGTGAAAAAAGATGTGAGTGCTAGGAAGTAAAGAAACCTTTTAAATGAGATCTGCCAGCGAGAGAAGGAAAAAAAAAATCAAAAAACAACAGAAATGAAGTTTTAGTATAAAAGAAAGGAATTACAGAAACATGGGACTACCATGGAGTTTAACAACCACCTCTGCAATCACTGTGTTTGTATTGTCCTTTTCTTCCCTCCCACACCTCATTTCTGTCTCATCAAGTCTGAAAGCTCTTCAGATCAGAAAAGGAACCTCAGTGTATGTACAGCACCCGGGGCCTTGATTCTGCTGTGATATTACATAATAACTTTGCACTTCAGAGCATGCTTAGCTTTTATTCCCTTTAAGCACTCTGTCATCACAAGCGTATCTTCAACAAGATCTTCTACCCTTTATTGTTCTGGGCCAAAACTAAGCTGTCATCATCTCTTCTGCCATACCTCAGCTTCCTACTTCTCCCATCTTAACAGCCTTTCTTCTCATTTTTTTTCTCTCACAGTTTGTCCCCAAGCATCTTTCCCCTCAAAGCAAACTCTAATTCAACGAATCATCTTTAAAACTGTGCTTTTTCCTTTACAGTGTGCTAAAGCCTCTGACAAAGGGTTGCATATCTATGTCTCACTGCAGCTCTGCATCTCCTTTCTGACAATCCCTATGCTGCCCTTTACCTTTTACTTCTTTTCCTCATTCCATCTCCTCTTGCTAGCATGCTTTCAGCAAAACTGGGACATCCCATACTTTTTGGGTACTAAATAAGGACAAAACAATATTAAGGGGCATGGCTTAGGGGCAGAAAAAGAAAATGCTCACCACATATAGCTTACCGTCTATCACAAATTACATAGATTAGCAATCTGTCTTTTTTTCACAAGCTCACTCCAAATTCCCACCCTGCTAGATAATAAATCAACCTTTTGCCTCAATTGTACCGTCACTAGGAGATCTGCATAGTTTTAGGTCAAGCACTTATAACCATTTTATGATTCTGAAGTTTTTTACCTTGTCATTTAGTTACTGAACTGTGAGCTTTCATTGACTTTCTAACCATTGTGGCAAGAACTGCTACTAGCTGTGCAAGATTTAAAACCTCATTGAGCAGAGGAGTAAAAATCAGACTGCAGTAATTTTAAGTATATATTGAGGTGGAACTGTGACCCTGTGGAAGCCAATGGACGTTCTGCCACTGGTTCACTGGGGCTGGGCTTCTTCCCTGCCTGCTGGCAGTTGTTGTGTCAGGGTGAGTAAGTATTGCAAGCTCTCTATTTTACACCCTGGAAATGAGACGCCTCAGTGAATGCTTGGAAATTACTTGTTTTAACTTTTTATTTTTTTTCTTCTGTTCTGGTGCAATATTCTACATGCAGCCAACTGCTGTACCTTAACACCAGCTCTTCCTGAGGGTCTGCATCATCTTTCCTTTCCTCCTTGTCAGCTTAATTTCTTTTGCTGTAGCATGTAGTGCTTAATAGCAAAACCCATTCAAATCTTTCTGTTTCTTAATTATCTCTGCCCGGTCAGTTACATCAGTGAAAACACGTTACCATCAGACAGTTCAGATATCAGTAAACACCAACTTGTGATAAAATAGAGTCTTTTATTATTGTCATTATGCAAAAAGCTATTTCAGGAAGTTTAAAAAAAATTACATGAGCCTAGGACTTCTAAATGGCCAAAAATCTAAAGATATCTTAATTATTCTTTGATATCTTAATCATCCTGTAGAATCATGATCTTATATAATGGCCATTTAAAATGAAAGGTTTGCTGCTCTGCACAGTTGCCACTTCTGTCTAATTGTGAATTAAAGCATAATTTAGCATGGCTTTATGCCAGCATGACTAGAAAAATTTACAGACACTAACTCTGGTTGAAATAGCGAGGGAAAAAAGACAGTTAGATTTCTTTAAGTAATAGAAAATCACTCACCAAGTTGTACTTTAAAACAAAACACTAGAGCTTTAAGTTGACAAAATGACTTGAATTAAACCACATAAAAAAGTGCTTGCACTGTAAATCTTACAGGGCAAAAGTGATGGTGGGTTATCACTCTGTTTATTAGCATGCACTTTGGAGAGTTCAGGGCAAGTATGGATACGCATTCATTCCATTTTATGCTGCACATTACTGAAAACACATTCCCCATAAATAATTCATAAATGCATTGTCTGAAATTTCAGATTCAAAAAATACAACACGGTTTTCAACTTTATGGTTGCTTGGTCTTCAAAAACAGGAATAGACAATTGGATGGATGGACTTGGCAAACCTGATAAGAACCCATCAGTCAGAATTACATTCCAGAGGTAAAAGCAAACACCTCCCAGCTCCTGATTGTTGGGAAGAGCAAGGCCATGATGATAGCCCCCATGCATGTGCTAGCCATCCCTTTGTAGAGAACGGGAAGAAAAAGAAAAAGGGAAAAAGAGAAAGGGAAGCCTTAACAAAGCAGACAGAAGAAAGTGTTCAGTCAGATGCCTGACTTTAAAAAGAACATTTACTAGTGAAAAAAACAATGCCTTGTTCTTCCCTGTTCATGAGATGGGTGCATAAGTGAGAGTGTGGAGAGAAAAGGACAACTTAGAAGATGGTGTGGTGGGGCAAAAATAGGCTGAAACTGATTAGAAATATAGAGGATTTTAAATTAAGGTATAGTAGCAGTCAAAATACAGAGAACAGACATATTCTGCAATGAAAAAAAGCCTATTTTTATGGCCAGGCTGCAGAAGAAACTTGAGTTTCGCTTTTCATTCTCAGCTTTTACTTGCTATCACTTCGTTAATGCTAACGACAAAATAACTGGCATCATCTTTTATGCCAGCTGTGCTAGCATAAGAGAGGCAGACAGGATCTTGCAGCTGACATAAAGTCTAATTTCTTCAGGGAGCAGAGTGACCACAACACCCACTGAAGAACCTGAAGTGTGCTTCATAGGCTAAAGCACTTAAGCTTTATACGCCTTGTGCCTCTGTATCTCGTTGACATTATATATGTAGTTTATGCTCAGTTGCTTCTTTTTCCTTCATAACACAGTCAGAAGCCTCACATCAGATAGCAACTGCTTTTCAGCCCAATTTGCATTCACTTACTCTGTTTACCCTCCCTCCACTGACAGGTAAACACAATTTCAGGTACCTTATCTACTGACACCCTTGGTGCCCAGCCCTCAGCAGAATAGTCCACAGTCTCCCTATTTGCCAGCCCTTTATTTGAACTCATTCACTTCCATTTATCCCGAGAACAAATCTTGCAGCTGAGTTCAAATACTTGGACATCCCAACATATTGATTGCTTGGGCACAGACTGTACATGAAGAAACAACGTTACCATAAAAAATTGTACCCAACTGCTGTATAACTTCCTGCTCAGTGTGGAACGGTTGGGACTATCTGCTGCTCCACTCATTTCCAGGTGTGCTGAACCCTCTGGGGTAATCTTTAAATCAGCTGAGATTTCATACATCAAAGATGAGGATACATAATTCAAGAGAAGCCACTGAGATAAAACAGCAGCTGTAAGAAAAAAAAAAAAAACAGCATGCTGGTGGTGCCTGGTTCAGCATGTCAAAGAGGAGAGGCTGGCACAGCAGGCAGCGTTGTGGTGAGCTTCACAGGGACACTGGTGCTGTATGGGCTTGACTCTAGTACCAAGTCAGGAGGCACCCTGAAGAAAAATACAGCAGAGCACAGGGCACTGAGGCCCAGCATTCCCTTGGCTGTAGTCATGGCACGCAAACAACCTCTTTCAGAAACTTTACGCAGGTGGTGGGTGTCCCACTGAGATAAATTACCTGCTTTCGGCTGCTGAACAGATGGGCAGGGAAGCGAAATTTTAGTTTGTTCATTCCCAGCAGTAACTAGCAAAGATGATCTCGGGCTCTGCAGGATTACTTTTCGATAACCATACACCTGCGGACAGTCCACGCTTCTGTCAGAAACTACATAAGGTCACTGATGCGCCACAAAATGAAGGCAGGGCATTTAACGGCTGAGGAGATTCATGCTAACTTGCTCATTCTCATACTCTTCTGAATATATTTCAGGCTGAGAGGGGCCAGAAAGTGTACAAAGAGGGACCTCAACAGGCAAGAGAATTGGGCACACAATAATCTTACAGCATTCAATAATGCTAAACATGGAAGTTCTGCACTTGGGAAGAAATAACCACAGATACAGCAAATGCCAGGTCTGATTGCATGGAAGGAAGTTTTGCAGAGAAGGATCTGAACACTCACTGTCCTGGAAAGACAAGAGGAGGTGATTCTTCCTCTTGACTCAGCCCTGGAGTGCTGTGTCCAGTGTTGCTCTCTCCAGTACAACTGATGTGGACACACTCGAGCAAGTCCAGTGAAGGTCAATGAAGATTGTTAAGGATTTAAAGTACCTGACATGAAAGGAAAATCTGAAAGAGCTGAGAGTGGTAAGGCTGGAGCAAAGGCAGCTCAGGATGATCTTATCAATGTGTGTAAGTGCTTGACTGGGAGAGGAAAGAAGACAGAGTCATGCTCTTCTCAGTGGTGCCTAGTGAAAGGACAAGAGGTAATGAGCACAGGCTAAAATGCAAGTAATTCCATTGAAATGGAAATGAAAAAGCATACTGTGTACATGGCTGAACTCTGGCACAGGTTGCCCTCGGTGGTTGTGGAGTGTTCCTCCTTGGAGATACTCAAAACCTGACAATCACAGTTCTAAGTGGGCTGCTTTCAGCAGGAGGCCAGAGCACATCATCTCCAGGGGTGCCCCCAAACTTCCACCATTCTGTGACTTCATAGTGAGGTATTTCTCTTCATAAAATCACTAAACCTCACAAAAAGCATATAACAGAAGGGCAAAAACTGACAAGCAAGGACTGGACTCTGATTTACCCAGGCAGTAAAGGCAGGGTGTAACATCAGCCAAGAGCTTCTGCCTCTAAAGTCTGCAATTGATTTTAACAAGATCAGATGCATGGAAAATCTGATGACTAATTTAGGCAAGGAGTTTTCCTCCCTTCCACGCATACTTTACCAAAGCACTTACATCTATTCATGTAGAAATACATCATAATGTAGCACCCAACCCCACATATATTTTTTAAAAATTTTTAAATAAGAAGGTCATACCTACGATTTAAGAAACTTAGTAAAAATATTTAAAGTATACTCATTTCAGGCTTGCAAATATTTTTCTGGCAGAAGCATCCAGCTAATTTTACAGCAAGAGCTCTCAAAGGAAACAAAACTCTTACTTGGAAAAAAAAAACCACAAAAAAACTCCCACCACACTATAAAATGAATGTGACCCAGGGACTTACCCTTCTATGCAACAACACGAGCAGAGAGCACAGAGACAGTGAAGTCCGCAGGGCGTGAAATTAAAATTTTCACACAGATACAATGAAGTAATGATACAATGTTACAACCTTGGCACAAAAATCTTCTGGTTTGAGTAAAGTCAATGTCATGTGATGTCACGGTTTGTGCACTGGTAGAAATGGTCTGCTGCTAAAAAGTTTGTAACAAAACAGAAGGAGTGAAAGCAAGAAAATTGTACTGATAATTATAATAGGCTCATACATTCCAGTGATCTAGACCTTCCTTATGATGCTCATCACAGCAGTATCCAGCTGTCACTGGAGGCTGAGTTAAGAAAGCACACTTTTCTTTCACAGCCAGAAATGTGGGAACTGAGATGCCATTAGGAGATAGGAAAAAAAAGATTGAAAGAGATTTGGAGTCAGCAACAAAAGGGGAGGGAGAGGACATCTCTCTTACTAGGTCAGTTTGCTGTCTACAAATGAGGCAGATATGCAGGTCCCAAATTCCAAGCATATGGATAGGAACAGGGATGCACAGAGCAATTAACAGAGTCAAGCAGAAGCTGGGATGAGCAGCAGCTGGAGCACTGTTAAAGTCCTTCTAGGAATTGCTTCACCTGTTACAGTAAAAAGGTGGTGCTGGTACAACGCAGGCTCCTCAGCAAGGACAAGGTCATTGTAACAAAAGCAGAGCTTGAAAAATACCCAGCAGATCCATGTACAAGGCACAGACACAATTACAAGAACATGCCATGTTAGAGCAGGTTACAAACAGCACCCTTTATACTAACACATCTACCCACACACAGCAGATTAGCAGATAATCTGCATGGAGCAGGAAGCATTCCACTTCTGAGAATATGAAAAAGCCAGAAAACCCATACATTACAAAGCTGCTTGTATGTTATGATGTTTCACAGACACCTGACAGATTCCACAAAGCATATTTATAGGTATGAACAATGGGAGGAAAAAATAAATCTGAATTCAGTACTACTGCCCCTCTTAAACCACAGTTATGTGACTGCAGGCACAGAAGTTACACAGACAAGTACTACTGGTAACCTCTTTCCAGTTAACCCTTCTGGAAATGTAACAGAGAAGGTCAGTCCAACAGTGCAAAGGTCATTCTCTACCAGGTGTGTTTTTCACCCTGCTGATACAAGACGATACACACAGAGAAACACACAGCTAAATGAGACTTAATAAAATCTTCAAGTCTTCAGCTTTTTTTTTTTTTTTTTAAATTTTTCTCATTTCATTCCAGTGATTTCATTAGGTTACACTTCTTCATCTTTATTAAAAAATAATCAGAACTGAAATGTTTCAATAAACTCAATTTCTGTTTTAAGTAGCGAAAGATGATTCAATGCAGATGAAGCAAAAATGGACATTAAAAGTACAGTGGCATCAGAGGCTTTGAGGATCTCCTTTAAAAGATTTTAAACACATAAATTATATATTAGCACTCTGAAATGTCTTTGTTTTTTACAGAAACAAAAGAAAAAAATTTCACTATGTTCTCCAGAACTACATATCAAAACAGAATCCTCTAAAACTTAGGTGTGGGAAGAACCAAAGGAGAAAACCAACACTTTAAGCATCTCTTTTAAAGCAGACAGATCTAACTTTGTACAGGGCAAAGAAAAGAGATATTACGTTTTCAAATTATTTTCCCTCAACACATTCAGGCTAAAAGATATGATTTTTCTTTCTTTTTATATCCCCCAGAGGGCCACAAATGAAGTACCACCTAATAAACAACACAAAACAGATCAAAATTATGGTATGTGAGCTCAAATTTCCTGGGAGTTAGAAGCAATATGTAACACACCAATCTCTACAACTAAATAAATGGTGAAAAAAATCCTTAAGATACTGTTTTCCTTTAAGATTATCTAAATGTTGAGGAGAACAATTTTAGTGCTCTCAACACAGCCCACCACAAAGCCAAACTTAACAAAGTTCAATGTGCTTTTGAAAAGAAAATAAGGTCTCAGAAGAGAAGAATGTGACACCTACAGTAAAAATTGGTGCACTCAGCTTGAACAAAGATCTGTAACCAGGGACTACACCATCAGCTCCTTGTTTCCTTCAAATCCGTATTTGTATCAGAAAACTAGAGGGTATGCTACATGATTCAGAGTTCCCAAAAGCAATGTCAGAGAGTTTAAAAGCTAAAAATATATTTAATAGTTCAACAGTCTTTACGCTGAAACACTGCCATGATTTTCCTGTCTTAACATAGAAAGTACTTTGGTTATTTCCCTACCCTTCCCAGGAAACATCCTAGGGTCAGAATCTCCTATTATAATTTTTAAAGTCTTATAACAAATAATATTTTAAATGCATCAAAAATGGTCACTTTGGGTGTCTGCAAAAGCCAAGATGAGACACAGTTACAAATGAGTACCTGAGTTTGATAAGGCTTCAGGGGAAAGGCTCAATGAGCTGACACATATGCACTCTCCCAGAACTTAGGAAGAATCTGCCAGAAATCAGAGAGGGCAGGGTGGAAGACCTAACAGAAGTTGAAGTGTCATATAAATACACTGCAGAACAAATCAACAGAATGAACAGTAATAAATTGCTAGGATCAGTCGGTACTTGCTCAAACTTCTGAGGGAGTTCAAGTATGAAATAGCTGAACTATGAACCATAGTGTGCAACTAATTGCCTAAAACTACCTCTGTTCTCGGGCACAGGAAGTTGGCAAAGGTAGGGGTTTTTTAAAGGGATTTGGAGTGAAGCAGAAATGTACAAATGAAGAGGCCAGATAATTAGAAAAAGCAGATTGATAGAAATAATGATAAAAATTTATAAACTTGACATATTGGTGAAGAGTCTTTATATTAAGGGACCTCTGCTAGATTTGCTGTTCTGTTACGCATACAAAAAATGGAAAACAGTTTATATAGTCTAGCTGGAGTTCCAAAATCTTCCTAACAAATCTATCACCAAAGACTTCCAAGTTGCCTTAAACTAAGAGGAAAATCCATTAATGGAATTATAACTGCTTAAATACAGGAAACAATGAGAAGGCATTAAAATTGGTCTGCTACAAAGCAGCTAGGGGGGTCACCAGTGGAGCCTCACAGAAATCTGTGAGGGCCTGAACTCGTTAATGCATTCCTAAGTGGCCTAGAGAAAGGACAAATAATGAGATGGCATTTGCTGCTGATTCTGTGCTATTCATAGTAATAAAACCAAAAGCTGGATGTCTTTACTGAGGCAGAGAATTAGAATATCATGAAGGAATGGGAAAAAAAAAAAAAGTACATCTATAACTGGAAATGGGGCAAATCAAATAGTGTAATGCGCTAGTTAATGTCCTTAAGTGACAGAGAAGCAAGGATTTCTTTTGCAAGTAGGCAATTCATCAGCTGGAAATAACTGAGAAGACAGAGTTGCATCTGTCTGCTGCGACTACCTCCTGATGCACACTATGTATGACCAGCAGAGGTAGGAAATTATGGGTGTGAGGTACTGCTGAGACCTCAGAAACACAGCAGTATCCTGGTTATTCAAGTTACAGGGCATCACCGCTTCATGTCACTTCCAAAAAAGGATTCTTCAAAGCAGTGACAACTTCCATGCTTCCCAGCTTTCCATCATCACATTTTTTTATTATGCACATTGCCACAACTCAAGCTCACATTTCGCAGAGGAAGATGCTCTATGTTCACATTCACATATATCCACTCCGCTCTCCCAGGGCATTTGGTACTTACCCCTTTGATTTACAACACAAGCATTAAAACAGTGTTAATAATCAAGGCACTGACCGTGTGGCACACAGGTTAACCCTGCATTTGCCTCCAATCCATTATCAAAATACAAATGACAAACAACCTATTTTTATTTCCACACATTCAGCTACAAGAGAGATCGCATGTCAGCACATGTTACTCCAGGCTTATTTCACAGTCCATGGGAAGACAAGTATCACCAGAAGGTGATTTAGCTGATCCTAAAAGAAGTCATCGACCATAAAGGGAGCTGAGGGTAACTAGCTTGGTTGTCTCAAGATAAGCAAGATGAATTCCACTCTAACAAGACCAGCATCACCGTTAATCATCATTATTACAAGGACCAACCAAGCACGGAGATGCGCTGTGCCAGGATCCTGCCCTGAAGAGTTTACAACCTGAAAAGTCTAGGCAGGTGAAGAAGAGAGCAAAAGGGAACTTCATTATCATATAAGCAAGGTAGAAAAATGACAAAGCTGCAATTTGGGAAAGTGTCTTCTTGAAGGAAGATGAGGTTATTCTATGTGTATAAGCCCTCAATTCCTCCCATTTCCTCTGAAGGAAGAGCAGAGAAAGTGATTACAGTGGTAGGAAGAGAACTGTGCAGAAAGGTTCCTTACAGAAGCATGAAGAGAGGAACAAGACTAGACTCAATTTGCCAAGCTCTGCAGAAACTGCCATCACAGGAATCAAGAAAAGGCAAAAGCTGTGACAGAGCACTCAGATTATCAGCAGAGGAAGAAAAGACAGACAAATCAGCCCTATGGGTAAAACAAAGCACAGAAGTAATGTAGAAATATTTTTTCAGAAAAATATTTTGAGTTTAAGCTTGCATTGCTGTGATTGCAAGTGCAAACAGGAATCACATCCAGTGAATCAACATTCACTTAAGGTTTAGAGAAGTGTTTGAGAACATGCACAAGGGGTAAAAAAATGCAAAAAAAGTAATTATATAACAATGAAAATGACAATAAGAAGCAGACTTAAAGAGTTAAGTTGGCTTCATAATATGATTAGTACTCTATTTTCCTTTGCTTATTATTACTTTCAAACTACAATCAAGTTATTGTCATACCACTGAATGATGGAAACCTTGCCAACTGCTTCAAAACTGACACATTTTCTTTTGCACTGAACATCCCCAGAAGACATTTCCCCTTATTTTAATACAAAATCCTGTCAGATCCACAGAGCTGGGGAAAAAAAACCAGCATAAAGGATATGTAGCTGTAATAGACTTCGTCCAACCAGTCAACTTTGGAATAAAGATGATCAAAAAAGACTCAAAGATCCCGTGCTAGATTAATGCAAATATCTGCCTGTTTGCAAGTGTACTTTTTGATTAAACTGGCATACATCAAGTACAATTAGAAAGGTTATTTATAACTAAGAAATACATAATTCTGCATTTTAATGAGGGTGACAATTACAGCCAACGGTTGCTAATTAACATTAATCCCTTTGCACTGCAAGTCAGAATTCCCTGGTATGATTTTTCATTGTCAGCAGTGGACAAACCATGACTGCTACTGCAGAGCAGCTATTGGGCTGGCTCCTCTGACACAAATGGGTGCTCTTCTTACACACCATAAAGAGAAAACAGCTGATGACGTGTTGAATTCAATAACCTCAAATGTAAATGTGGAATGTCATTTAAAAAATGTACTTCATGTATACAACGCAAAAATATAATCAAGGCTTATCATTTTCACAGCTGAACCCAATTCCAGGTTTCCCAAGAGCCTGGGGGCACAGGTGAAATCTGATTTCAGCAGAAGCCTGAAAACTCCCATTGTTAAATGTGGATTTGATCCCAGTCCTGGCTTCACATCTGTTTTTCACTCCTCAGATTTCAAAGTATTCAGTGTTTGTAACCAAAAAGCATAGGTAAGAGGTAGTGATTGCCCATTCTTTGCCCATTCCTGGAGCAAAACTCTGGAGCAAGTGCTAAAGGTAGGAATAACTATTACTACTGATGGATTTGATACAGCAGCATAGCATTATTGCAAACTTTTTTCTTACACAGACTATGAAGAACAGTTTGATTCTCAAAAACACTGACTTCTCAAACCTAAGCCTTCCCAAATTGATCAGATGTTTTTCTGTTCATTGATTAAAAAATATTCTGTAAAACAAATGCCAAGTCTATGACAACTGCTGACCAGACTTAACATCTCTGATAGCCACAGTCCTCTTAAAGACAGACAATTCAAATTTGCTACATAGCAGATAGAGAATTTATCTCTGGTTTAGCCTCTTAGCTGTAGTCTTTCAAGCCCTAGAAAAATATCTCACAGCCACTCTTCACATTGGTCTTTAACAGGAAGAGAGAACTGGTCCAAACACCATCAGAGGCACAAGATCATAATGCAGCCAGTAAATAAAGTCTCTACAAGAGTGCTGAGGTGCTCACCATCTGGGTCAGGCAATTACAGGGGGATCAATGTCATATATAAGTAAATGAGAAGGCAGAAAAGGAGAATTGTGAACACTAAGCAAAGAAACCTATAATGCACTTCTTACAAAGCACTGTAAAATTCACATTTATTTTGTAAGTATGAGATAGATGGGTTATTTCTACATACAGAGGTGCCCAACTAAAATCAAGATAAGTGATATTAATGTCCTATGGTCAGTATTATTGAACCTCGAAAGCAATAAACTATGAGTCGATAAATATTACATTTGCAACATAGTTAACATTCTTCTACTGTCTCTGGCACTTATTACACATTGTAACCGCAAGTCTACAATACATTATTCATATTTGGGGTGTCACTGAGTGATGGATTGCTGTAAGAGAGGCTGTCCTTTAAATAAATCAACAAATAAAAATGCAAATGTTAACATTTTCAGCCACAACTTTTTCCATCTTGAATGGGGAATGAAAATTTCACATTATATCGACAGCCAGCAGAGAGAACAATTAACAACCTACACTGTGAATAAGAGAGATTAATTTGCCAACGTCTGGTTTTATCACTTGCATATGGAACTACATTGGACTTTTTGTGCTTCTGGCTCTCAGGCAAAACTTGAGTCTCACACCACTTTCAGCACTTAACTCACCACCCCACTCCAGATCCCTTTCAATGTTCTTAAGTTTGATCTGGAATGAAATCTCCTCCTTACCCTCCTTTTGAAACTTGAACAGAGTTGGATACTGAGAAGGACCCAAGAAATCTAAATAAATCTATTTCTTTGGCAGTGCTTGCTCACATTGTACAGGAGAAGGAACTTTGTTTTGTCATCTCAAGAACCAAATGGTACACATTTAAGCATTCAACATGCACAGATCTGAAAGGAAAAGTGAGGCAAAAGTTTAAATCTCACCACTGTTGCATTTCCTAGCCCTCAGCACAACACACCTACTCCAGGCTATTCCAGTGTGCGTTATTAAATATACAACTCTGCACATTATACTTCTACATCAGATATTAATTTGCTTAAAAGTCCCCAAATACACATTCACCGGAGATGTGCTGGGCAATTGGGTAAATAGTTTTGTTTTTAAAATGTCCCCAAACACAAATTTACACAATACAATCTGTTTATAAAAATTCCAACAGGCCGCTCTAGTCTAAGAGATAATAATATAGCTTGAGTATGATATTCATATTGCAGGAACTTCTAAAGCACTTATTTTAATGGCCAGAAGAAACTTTGCTCCTAGACAATGCGTTCATCCAGCATTAAAGCTCTGATTTTACTGCAACAAGAAAACACAGGCTTAATGCTGAAATCCCAGGCTATCACTCAATCCCTTAATTTACCTAACTGCTCTTAAAGTCACTTCTTAGGTGCCCAAAGTGAAAAATGTTAAAGGAGAATTATCTGTTTCCATGGTGAGTGGAACAGCCTTTGCCTGTGACTCTTCAAGTGCTCGATTCTCCGCAGCACTATAGGGTTCACAGTGCCAAACTTGACACTGCGACTGCTTCTGCACAGAGATTGCCCCACAATTGCACCACTCTTAAATAATAAAATCAAATAGCTTAATGCTTTGATTCAGAGCAGTTTCATTTCTGTTTTGCAACACAATACCTGTTTTGCTGAAATTGCTACCTGATTACACCTCACATATAGTTTATGTGGAAACTTCTTTACTGAACGAAAGCATAAAAATGCCACTTTTGCAGCTTCCTTCCAGCTCAGAGCCAAGCATAAGGATCTTCCTTCCAGGTAAATAACAGCTATGAAAAAGGTGCTCCTGGTCATCAAAAAGGGAATTCTTAAGATCATCAGAGGAACTACACTTTAGGGGTAAGAAACAAACTTACTCTTCCATACTGGCACAGCCTCAACCTTGCCTGTGATTTTTGGTCTAGGTAAACAAGCACATGGAGCAGAAAAGCTTTCTAGACCTGCTGTGGATGTAATTTCATGGGTCTCATGCGGGTGTAGACAATTGTATTAAGAACACTGGAAAACCAAACATGCAGTGCTTGGCTATAGCAGTGACAGGCACATACAGAAGCATGATGGGCAAACAGCCCCATCTCAGGAGGCCAAACTCAGAATGCCAGATCAAGAAATGCCATTTTTCTTACAGAGGTATCACTAAAACTGCTTTCATTCTGCAAGTCTGCTACTTCTAGAGGTTTAGCCCTGAAGTTCTCAAAACACGCACCTTTACCTTCTAGGGACATTTATTTCTTTTCCCTAGTATTATTCCCCAGTATTTCTCATTCTGAGCACTGCAATGATTCTTCCTCAAGCAGGAAGGAGTTGAGATACACCAAATCCTCCAGTTGAGCTCTGCCAAGACAGACTATCAAGCCAATGCATCTTCTTCCTGCTGAGCCTACTTCCACCTCACCAGTCTTCTCCCCCCAGCTCCCTAAAAGCCACCCTTACACCTTGATGCCTGGTGCTGGCAGCAAGCTTTTGTCATTTTCCAACGCCTTCTCCCTGGCAGTCTTTCCATTGCTGCTTCTGCCGAGTGCCAGGGTTCATGCTAGTTAAAGCTGCCACCAACACAAGTTGAATCTAGTCCTATAAATTTAAAAAGTCAAAAGTAATTAGGTTTACACGTCCTGCCGAATAAATAAATTTGCTCTTTGGTGAGGGCTTTGTGCTGCAAGCTTCAGGCCGACGCCAGCTGTTGTGGTTAAGCTGTTAAACCCCCCTCCCAAATCACAGATTATAACGAACTTGCTGACAAACCCTAACTTCAGTGGCACAAAAGCAGCAATAATTCTCAATATTGATTAATTTAGTTAGTTAAACCTGCAGTCTAAGCTTATAACCATCCAGTGATAAATTGAGACTGACCTGCTGCCCAAGCAGGTTTTTTGATGAAGGATAGGATCAGCTTTGGGTCCCCACAGAAATACTTGTCCATTTACCATTTTCAATTAGAGAAGGCCATGAGTAAGGGAAAGCACAACATGGCTGCTTAACCTGGTCAATTATACTTACGGCGCTGACAGAGAGAAAGAAGAAAGAGAGGAAGCATGGGAAAGAGCACCCCAGAAACGCAGGCTCTTTCATAATTTGGCATGAACTGGTAAAATAAACCTTTAAGGATGACAGCTAATCAGACTCCTTTTACTGATCACTTCATGCTGTATGATTTCTAAGAGCATATTTGAACAAATATTTTACTCCCCTCTGTGGAGAAGAATGGGCCATCAATCCCCTTGAATAAAAATTCCTTTTTCTGAGCAGTTGTTGTATGATGTGAATAATTATACCTGCTCCCTAGTGCTTGAATGGATCCTCAACTTATCACTATTAGACGGTATCAAGCAGTATCTTTACACACTCTTTATCTGATATTACCAGCTTGCAAAGGTAACCCTTGCTTCTAAGAGAAACGCTCAGGCAATCTTGTGCTTTCTGCTTGTTTAAACATATAGTTACTTGTGGGACACAGAGTCCAATCTATCTCAGTTCTTAAATCCTCGGAGAATTATCATCCCTTCCTTCAGAAGAGAAAAAAAAAGTGTTTCCATAGCAAGTAAGTACAAATTTGTCAATATTGATAGTGGTTTTTCACCTATTATATATCGCAAGTTCTCTCAGAAGATAGAAATAAACTGCCAGCTGCTGCCAAGAAAGCAGGGATGATATCAAGCATACATTTTCCTAGTCCACTGGGCCAAGAGAAGATTAAATCTGACTCAAGCCCTCTCCTTCTCCAAGAAATATTTAACTCTTCTTACAAATCGTCATACATTCTTGTCATCCCACTGCACAAAGTCATCTAACTAGCAGTGCAAAATACAGCAAATTCACGCATCAATCTGCATCTACTTTGTTGCTTAACTAAAGATTTTATTACAAGAAAATCAGGGATATGACAAAGAAAGTCATGGACTGTATGCTGTTTTTCTAGGCACTTACTGACAGAACTGTAACCTTGACTAAAGAAGGAAAGTTGTTTTTGGACTCACAAGTGTAGCAGCGACACTGTTCTCTGTTTCTTCATTGGAGCAGAAGTGATAATGCTCCTTTTCCAGTGCATTTAGTGCACATATATAGTATAAACAGGAATTGCTGACTTAATGTGATTTTGTTGCTTGTCATTAAACATAAAATAACTCTAGTACAAAAACATCTTAAAAGAAATGCCATTTGATAAAGTATGGGGGCAGGGGCGAATACAGAGGGATTAAAACCTTCAAGTGGATTTAATACCTAACAGGGGTTAACGCCATCCATTCAAATTACTTACAAATGTATTTAATGTGTCAGGACTCGGAACATAAAATGCTTTCTGTTTAAAATCTAAGTAAAATTAAAATGTTAGAACTTGGCATATTCCTGCTTTTCTTATCCTAACAGGCAATTTAAGGCTTACTATAAATGTCAAAAGGATATGGCAGTTTTTAGTTTATATTATCCAGCTCACGCTAACATGAAATATCATAGAAACTCAAACACTTCCCTGCATCCAGGAGAATTTGATGATGGTGTTAGCAGAATCTTAAACCCCAAATTACCTAGCATCTTACCGTGAAGCCTCATGCTGGTTTAGTGACATGGCTGCAGTTGCAAGGTCTTTCCTGCTGCTTACCAGCACAG
Organism: Turnix velox; assembly: GCA_013400935.1. Classification (NCBI taxonomy): domain Eukaryota; kingdom Metazoa; phylum Chordata; class Aves; order Charadriiformes; family Turnicidae; genus Turnix; species Turnix velox. The sequence goes on from VZTY01029597.1 coordinate 196,376, forward strand.
GAGACACGGCTGCATTCTTCCCAGGTCTTGAAGCTGTCCCTGTGGAATAAAGTGAAGACAAACCAGGCATCAGGGGCTAGTAAGTTTTAGGCAGGTGTTTCGTGATTTTCTATTATTACAGAACATTGGGACTAAAACCTGTAAAATAAGTCACACTTTACAGCCTCCATCTTATCATTTCTTACAATGGTTCACAGGACTCAGCTTGTTTCACAGATGCAGTTCTCATGGCATGTTACAAGATGGTATTTGTGCTACAAGAGTATCACTACAAGAGTATTCTGCTTTCAATAAAATAGAACTGTTAGCATCCCCCAATAATTCTTGAGTTATAAAATAACCTAGGTTGAAAGGTGAAGCCTGGGAGGTCACATGGCTCCAATCCTTAAATAAAACAAAGGCTAACATGATCAGGTTTAAAGCACTCATCCAGTAAATCTTTTAATGTGTCCAAACCAACCTCTCTGGCAACTTCTCTGCTTCCAGTGTTTGACCTCCTTCACACTGAAAAACATTTTCTATAGAGTTACTCAACAATTCCTGAGCTGTAACTTTTTCCCAGGGTCTCTTACTGATGAACTTACCAGAACAGACTAATTCTGTCTTCTCTACACTCTCTCCTCAGGTAGCTGAGGAGGTCTGTCCTGGAACATCTCTTAAGGTTGGATACACCCAGCTTTCTCAGCATGTCCCCAAGGGTCATATGCCTCAGCCCTTTGACTGTCCTGGTCGCCTCTGCCTCTACCTTTGCCAGTGCTCTTGCACTGTGGAACCCCAGACTGGACATAGCACTCTGCAGACACAGGTAGTCTCACCAGAATCATCAGAAGGTAAATGTCACTTCATCAACCTGATGACCATGATTTGGCCAGTATGGCTCAATACGAGGTTTGTTTACTCCTCCTAACAGGCACAGTGCTGACCCACATTCAGTGTACTGATCAGAAGGTCACAGGTCTTTTCTGGCAAGACTGCTTTCTAGGTCAGCACCTAGTTGGTCTTGTTATATGAGACAGGCCCAGCCCAGTTGAAGGAACTGGCATTTCCCTTTCTTGAACCTTAACAGGTCTCTGTCAAATAATTTTCCCAGCCTGTACAGGTCCATTGAATATCGGACCCTATTTTGAAGCACACTGACCACTTCTACAGTTGGTGGTGTCTGCAGATTTGCTGAAGGTGCATCCTGTCTCACTGTCCCCATCATTAAGCAGTTAACCACCTCCAGCTGTCAGCTGGACTGATGCCAACTCTTTGAGGCTGGTGGCATGGTCAGTTTTCCACCCACATTCCACCTTTCACCCACCCACTTGAGAAGTGGGTTTTATAGACAGGATTTGTATGGACAACTTACAGACAATAGTCAGAGGTAAATAGAACAGGCAAATAAGGAATAATCTGGTCTACTATACAAAAGCCTGTGGGTTTGGTCTTATTTAATCTAGCCTAATTAGCTCTGCCCAATCAACATCACTTAACTAAACAGTAAATATAGGGGAAACTACGAGTCTCAGCAAAAGCTAAAGTCAAATCAGTGTTTAGCTCTTTAAGAAATCCTGTCATGCCTAAATATTTCTCAGCTCTGTGAACAGTAACATTATCTACCATCCGTGCTGAAAGATGAAGCAACACAAGGTTGTAATTCCAGCTTCAGCACAAAATTTACAGATGTCCAAGGGATTAAGTTTATTTATAATACAGCATAGACTTAAAATGTATACAAATACATACAAAATAATAATGCAGTAAATCCACACGTTTTAAATGTGAATTAGAGGGAGGCTAAAAAAAAAAATGGTTTCTTATCACCCTGCTGTAAAGCATTGTGCTTCAATATCATGCAGTGAAAAAAAAATCTCTCCTAACAAAGAGTTAATTATCAGTGAAAAAATACTTAGGAATATCATGGGGACATATGTCGATTGTGTGTCCCTGGTAACGTGATAGTGTGCCAATCCATGATGAGAAGAGTGGGTATGCACATAAAGACTGAAAGTCTCCTGCCTAGACTTTTGGCTTTATGATGGAATGTGAAATATTTAGAAATTGCCTCATATGACAGTAGAATGAGGTTGCTTTATTTTAAGAAACTAATATCGAAGTAATAAAAAAGCAGAGAGCATGGTAGAATACACTCAATTCTTAACATAAGAAAAGGCTGTCAGACTGTCAGTATACTCTATTCAGAGCAAAGCAGAGGTATTCCTCAGAAAAAGAAAATATATGGACTCAGAAGTGACCGGAATACCCTCAAGGGGACTGTTCAAAGACACAGGTTTAAAAACATTGCCTGGGACAGGAACGGAAAGCAAGAAAAGAAACTGAGCATGAATATACTGAGGCTGTTAAAGCTGCATAGCCATAAAGCAGGGGTAGCAAGAAAGCTGTTAAGAGTATATAGGAACAAACAACTGTTTAAAAATACATCTTGAAAAAACACACAAGTCAACAGAAGGAACAGAAACACTAAAGAGCAAGAAGGTTTATGAATATACAAACATAAAATCAATAATGATCCTTAAATGGCCAAGCTACTAATAATTATAAAATACACTTTGAAAAAAAAAAAAAAAAGGAATATTAGCAAGTAGGAGATAATGAAGACCATGTTGATGTATAATACCTGCCTATATAAAGCTGATGAACAGAAATTATCAGGGAAAAAAAATGGTACAAATTCTTTAGTCTGAAGGATATATATTTCAGGGCCAAAGGGAATTAGTTAATGAATTTATGAAGTGACTGGTAATTATTTATGAAAAGTCATAGAGAACTGGGGTGGTACAAATGACAGCAAATTAATTAGATTTGCAGGTGTTAGAAGACAGTATGAGACTGGAGACCTTGCAGATGATCTAGAGAAGCAAGAAACACAGCAAAAGAATAGGCACATTCATCCTCTAAAAAAAATTTAAAAGAGGCTCACATATGTGTGCTAATCTACATCCTGACACCGATGGAGAGAACCTGGAGTAGTGAACAATGGCAAAAAGCAAACTAGATGTAAGCTTGCAAAGCAAGCTACCCTCAAAGCAATTATAGATGTCTTCTAAATGGTAATGTTAAGAATACTATTTTCAATTTGGTTAACTCAGTTTAAGAATGATTTAAAGTAGATTAAAGACTCATTTGAGAAAATTCAAATAGCTGTATATTTCTGCTTGAGAAACAGACAACTAAAGCATGAAGAAAGTGGGGATATACAGACGACTGCACTTTGAAAGGGTAAACACTAAGAATGAAGAAATACAGTTGAGGCTGGTTCAAGCAGTAATGGGATGAAAGTAAGCAAAGGGAAATCTAGGTTGATAATCATGAAAGAAATCTTTATGAATTGAATAATACTAATATTCATAATACTTAACATTTATATAGTACTTCACAGCTTCAAAGTGCTTCACTAATATTAACTAATTGCTCTATTCGATTGTAGGGAAGAGTCTTCCCTCAAGGGAAGACGTTCCGGATCCTGAATCCCTAAGAAGCTCCATTAGAAAACCTACTGAAAAACAAACACTGTATAGAAAAATCAGCCCCTGGAAAACTACAGATTCTATGAGCTAAAATAGTTTTCCTTCTCTGGCTTTTTCTTTTACGTATGGAAATGGGATTGCATGCCATACAATATTAAGCAGATGCTCTGTCCCCCAAAGATATGCAATGGGAAAACCAGTTCTTCCTTTGTTTCAGTTCAGGAAAGGTGTGAAGAATAAGGAAGCAGAAATGCAGAGAAGTGCCCAGTATTGCAGCATGCAAAGGATAGAATCTAGTTTGGTTTCCCAGCCCAGAAGGAAAAATTTCCAGGGTAAAAAACGAAGAGAAACACACATTTCTGTACTCAAGTGCTTTTTAACTAGACAAGTTGTTTGATTTTAGTACAAATTGACATAGCTGCTGGTGACACCAATAAAAACAATTTACTGCTAGAAAGATCTAAGAGTCGAGGATAGCTTCTTCTGCTTAAAGTTTTGCCAGTAAAACTAAAAAAGTTTGGCTACCAAGACACAAACACCTTCTGAAGCATAAGAATACAAATTAAGGAGCAAACAGAAACTGGACACAATAAAACAACAGTGAGAGAACAAAAGCTGATTGCCTAAGCTGATTCTGGAAGCATCTACCCTAAAAAGGGAGCAGAGTTCCCCCTTTCATCCCATGAGGGGATGAGATTAGGCTAACCATGCTCTTCTCCTTGTGACTATATGTTTATGGAGAGAAAGGAAAAGTGGGTTTATCAGGAAAACAAAGAATCGTAGAATCATTTGGGTTGGAAGAGACCTTAAAGATCATCTAGTTCCAACTCTCCTGCCATAGGCAGGGACAACTTCCACTAGATCAGGCTGCTCAGTGCCTTGTCCAGTCTGGCCTTAAACACCTCCAGAGAGGGGCCACCCAATCCATACTCACTGTAGTTACAGTAAGTGGGCAGTACAGCTTGCCCAGTGGCAGTGGCAGATCAACCATTTAACCTTCTCAATAAAGGAGAAAAAACTAAGATGATAAAGGTAAGAAGAAAACAACAAAACCTGATAGAAGTGCCTATGCTGCTGTGGTGAGTCACTATCACAAGTTATACTGTCTCCCAGGTATGCCCACCATTCCCAGTAGAACAGGGAGATTGTATAACATGCCCAAAGTTTCAAATCAGTTCTGGCACTGTCCTAAGCTGTGCTTGAAGAGTATTCATCTTGCAGAATGAGACCCTTGACTGGAGTACAGCATCCAGCTCTGGAACCTGCAGCAAAACAATGACAGATCTTTTGGAGTGGGTCCAGAAGAGGCCACAAGGATGATTAGGGGGCTGAATAAGAGAAGGCTCCAAGGAGAGCAGAGTCCTACCAGAACCTGAAGGAGGCTACTGGAAAGCTGGGGAGGGGCTGTTTGCCAAGACACATAGAGATAGGATGAAGGGCAATGGTTTTAAACTAGAGCACAGCGGGTTTAGATTTTATATTAAGAAGTTCTTCTTAATATCTAACCACCATGAGGGTGGTGAGACACTGGAAGACAATGCCCATAGAGGTGGTGGAACCCCCATCCCTGGGGGACATTCAACACAAGGCTTGCTGAGTCTTTGAGGAACCTGACCTAGTGTAGAATGTCCCTGGTCACTGTGGGGGTTGGACTAGATGACCTTTGAAGGTCCCTTCCAACTCCAACTCCAATTCTATGCTCAAGGCATGAGAAAAACAAACTTCTGTAGCAACAGGTTAATATCTGAGTAGAATTTCTTGGTACATATGTTTCTCTATACAGTATCTAACACCAGTCTTCTGACTTACCTTAAGGTAAGTGGTTAAGTAAAATCATTTCATGACTTAAGATATCATCTTGATGCCTTCATTCCCCTCTCCCACATGGCATGGCTTAGCTAGAGCTCAGATAAATGCATTGCAGTGAGGGTGTGCTTCATATTAACACCGTGGGTACTGACCACAGTCCCAGATAGACCCCTGGACTTGAAGGCTCAGCACTCTAATGCAGTGAGGTAAATACCACGTCTTTTTAAATTTCAACTCAGAAAACAATGTTAACTTTCCTCATCACACTTTCACAAGATGCTACATAATTGCTTCCTAGTGAAAAAAAAATTCTAAAGCAGAAATCCCAGGTCAGCAACAAATGGGAAGATCCAGATGAAGCAAGGACAGAGACAGCTAAGTCCATGGCTAACTAAAATTAAGAAACTTGACATTGTGCCCCAGTGATTCTTAAAGATGGAAAAAAACCACTTTATAAGTATGTGTGTATGCTTGTTAAAGGCGTCTAAACATATAACAGAGGGAAGCCAATTAAAAAGGTACTAAATACAGAAGACTTCAACTTCAGTGATTAGTGCTAGGTAATTTGCTTGGTGATAAACAAGCCATTCAAATCAGTAATAGACCTGAGGTTGTTCCACAGCTTGAAAGCATTTCTCTGAACTTTATCTGGTATTGCAGCAAGTGCCAATGTTTATAAGTTAAATTTTGCCACACAGCAAAGCCAGCAATTCCCATAACTGTTTGTGAAAGATACCCACCATCTTTGGATATTATGCTGACCACTACAACCACTAAATCAGTATAGCTACTTCTCGGTTCCAATGTTCTTATGTGCAGTAGTCAGGTGCAGCTTGTAACTTCTCTTAAGTAGTACAAAATGAAATGAATGAATGAATGAGAGGTCAGGTTGCTTTTTTTTTTCCTCACAAAATCTATGGAAAATAAATTACTTTTTGGGGACTATCCCTATCCCAGGAACAAAACCCATCATCCAACTGTGAAAAATCTCAATTTCATCACTACAGTATTGAGAAAGAGGGGGGGAAGAAGGAAGAGGAAAAGCGAAGAAAAAAAAAATAATGATAGCTGAAAAAAACATAAAAGAAAACCATCAGTGAAAATTGCCCCTGAAACTTTGCAGAATTGTAACGGCTTTCTCTTGCTTAAATTGATTGGTGTAGCAATGTTATAAAATGACTATTAGGATTCATTGTGCACAACAGAAAGTGTGAAATGTCAGCAGACTATACAGCAAAAGTAATGGGTCCTGAACCCCTGTTAGTCAAAAATGATTTTGTTTCAAATTAGAAATTGATTTTTTTGGACACAAGCCCTTTACAGGCTTCCAACTTTTGTAGCTGTGCCTTGGAAGAGATTAACCTCAGCCACTGTTTGGGTCCAGGCTGATGATACCCTTTTCAAAGTTTCTTCACAGGGACTGCTTTTTAATGTAGGTACGGTCTTAACCAATAACACAAGTTATTTGTTCCTTTGAGAACTGTACCACATTTCTCCTCATTTTGCCATTTTCTTTATTTTTATGCTGACATATACAGCAAACTGGCTGACAAGTTAAAATAAAATAAAAAAAAAGCCAGCTCATAACTGAACCAAGGATTATGCTCAAGGCTTGGCAGTGAAACATGCAAGCTGCTTGTGTTCCCAACCCTTTCCCTAAGAAAGATGGCATCTCTGCCCCTTAAGTAGAGGTACTAAGCTAAGCAGAGTTACTAAGAGCAGGATGTATTCTATCTCTACACATATCCCTGTGTGGCAAAATATCAGGTTGTGATGTTGAAGCCATTATCTGGGGAGGAAAAGAATATGAAGAAGATTACATTCCAAGAGCAAGCCCCATGGCACTTACTCTTTGCTTGCTGGGAAAGGAAAAAGAATTGTTGAAGTAGGTTTTTTTTTGATAGCTAAGGGATATTATTTTCCCTTCCATCTGGAAACTAAGAAGATGACCTGCTATTTACAGGTGGTTTACCTGCTTTTTATGACTTCAAGGTAGTTACCCTCTCTTGGCTTGTTTTAAGCAACTAGCAAACCTCTACCTCTAATTCCGTGTTTCATTGATATGCTCTAGAACACTTAAATAAAATGCTTAAATGCCATCAGCACACTCATGGCCCTGCAACACAGGTTCCATCCCATACCTTTTCTTGACTTGGCACCTTCCCTTTTGGTTTGCATCAGAAGGGCTTGTCCATCTTCCATGTTTGCACCAAAACCAACTGCCTTCTTCACTGAATTGTTCCCACCACTAGTCCCTGGTGTTCTGGAGGTTTTTCTCACTGGTGGTGTCCTCAGAAAATAATCTTCATTTTTCCACACTGGAATACTGGAAGGAATGAAAAGTTATGCTATTACACAGTGTATCCAGCCCTTTAAGCACTACACACAGCCCTCTCCCCAAGTGGCTCTCCAGAAGTGTAACCATGATGCTGCTCTTGCTGAATCTATTTACAAAGTCTGAGTGCAGGACGCCTAAAGATCAAAGACTTACCAGCCTTCTCCAGCAAGAGTCTTGGGTTATCTGCAACTGGCAACATTCTTACGACTGTAAGTGGAGGTCTGCAGCATTTCTCATGTTTACTAAAGCATTAGTTCCTGGCTTTCCTGAGTATGTAGAGCAGGACAAGTGGGATGAAGGTACAGAAGGTACTTTGTCCAGCAAAGTGGAGTAAGATAGAAGGAAAAAGTAATTTAGAAAATGCTCACTTTGCTTGGATAAAAGAGAAAAAGAGTACATGAAAAGTGGAGCTGTGGTTTGCAAAAGGAAAGGAAATGACACATTGACTCGAGAAGAAAAAAAGGTGTGAGAAGACAAGAGAAAATGAGGTGAGATGAATAAAGAGAGGTACTGGTAAGCAGCATAGAGAATATATGAGCAAAGCTGTTGCAACAAGGGCAACAGTTTGAGTAGAGCAAGGAAAGAGAAAGCCAGGAGACAGATCCAGTGACACAGAGCAACCATGGCTTCAGTGTCTGCTGACACCAGGCAATCACAAGGCAGCATGGGAAGACAAGTGTTTGTGGAAATCCATCTTTCTGCCTTCAAATTCTGCTCTCTGGCAAACAACCACTGCTTTAAATGAGGACTCCCACCATTACAAAAAGCTCTTAACAACAAAATATATTTTGGGTTTCCCACATGAATGAATATGACTCCTCCCAAGACTATGCCACTCTGCTTGGAAATACTGGAGTGTGATTATTAAAATCTTTTTCTTATTTAAGTACCAGCTTTACACAGGCAATTGGGAGATTAGAACTGCATTTGTATTATTTGGGATATCACTTTGTGGAGAATGATTCACAAGCATCTTTTGCTCAAAATCTTACACGCTGATGAAGTCACTGCACATCCAAGGAAAAAGCAGGTATCTGATGTTCCCAATAGAACACAATAGTTAAATTAGAAGTTTCAAATCAATCTGGTCTATAAGCCATTGTTTAATAGGGCCCACTGCGCCTGTTGGACAATTAGTATTACTCCTGTATTATTAATGCAGAACATTATATAATGGCTCATGACCTGTAATAACTGGCTGAAGTGTTGGATAAAACGTCTCTGAATAACCTCCGTTTACTTTAGGGCTTCAGATTGCATGGCCACTAATAATATTGCAAAGTGTTTTTAAAATTTATGGCGGACTAAATTAGTATCTTATTTGAATTATATTAAATTATTAACCTACTAATTCCTGCAACCCAGAGTACAGTAAGAGGTAGGTTCGGACCCTAATAGAGACTTCAAGGTGTAATTGACCAGACTTCTCTGATAATATAGGACTTGAAATTCCATTTGCCTGTCATTGGATGATTAACAGCACTTAAAAACACTGAGGTTGTCATTATTTGGAGGCTGAGTTTTAAAAGGACATTTAATTACAACCTGCAGATCTTCTGTAAATACAGTGACCTTTGGCTTGTAGATGAGCAAGTGATTACTCAACTAGTTCACTGCAACACCTTTTCCATGCTGTGGTTACCTCCAGAATACCAAGTTATTGTGTAAATAATGCCATGGAAGAGGCAATTGAAACAGAAAAAAGAGCAAGTTACAGGAGCTAATTTACGAGGAACCAAGAAAGCAAGTGCATTTGCATTTACAGGTCACTAAACAATTACAGCCTTGTTCTTTAGGGTTTAAGAAAAAGAAAGCTCACTATAAAGTTCTGCTCAAGTAAGAACAGAGAGTACTATCTTAAAATGACAAATAGTGAACCTGGCAGGTGTGCAGACTAAGGAAGGAAAGAGATAATGCAGTGAGATGCAAAAATCCAATAATTAACAATGTCCCAAAACTACACCAACAAAAAGTAAGGGAAAAAAAATACTTATTTCAGAAGCTAACTAGTCATTCAGCTATGGAATGTCTAGTAAAATGAAAAGGCCATTACAGCCTGGAAAATACGAAACATACTTCTGTTCCAAATGAACCAGTTACCTATACTTAGAGAGATTAAGTAGCAAAACAGGTCCTTCTCTGATTTCAAACCAACCAATCCATTGCATCAGTCAGATGCAGCATGGCCAGCAGGAATTCCCGTGGGGCACCACGATATCCAATGAATTTCCACGCTACTCCCTGAAACTACACAACAGAGAAGACTGTCTACATAAAGACCTTATTAACCTACCTAAGCTACTTACTAAGAGCAGTCATAGAAAAGAAAGGAGCCTCAGTGCTGCTGCCTCCCTGTGAATATCGACGTACATCACCCACACAGGAGAGCACACCTTCAATGTTTTTTCCCATTTTTTTGGAGCCTCCTATCGCGATATCCCTGCTGAGCATGAATGGCAAATTTTAAATGTCATTCAGGAACCACTGAATATTGCTAGTATTTGCATTCCTTAAAAAGTAGAAAAACATTAACCTTTTGTTTTATTGAATTAAAATGCCATGGAAATGCTGATGTAGTCTTCAGAGACTGAAATACTTTTACAAAGAAGAATAGCTGTCATTTATTAGACACAAAGAACAATTACTTGATAGGATGCTTTCTGACAAAAAGCAGATTGGTATTCTCATCATAGAAAAGGCATTGTAAAAAAACCCAGCACAGACCTCTGAGACTTGAATAATTTAAAGCTGCATTTGGTGCAATTTGAATTTTTCTTTAGGGAGGCAAAGTTAAATACCTTTAATTTGTTCTAATTATTTCAAATTTGCAAGTTAATTATGGCTGATCATTAAATAACAAAAAGGACTATCGTCTCCATAGAGTTTTACCTCCTACCCTCTGCATTACTTAAGCTAGATTTTAGTATGCATGAATTAACTTTCTAAATAATCACACGGTTTGACTAAATGGCTCAGTAAAATGAGCTCTGATCCTCAGAATAAGCATTAATGGACATTAGAAAGGCTATTGGGACCCATGTTACTTACATTATAAGTATTTTTAATGGGGTTTTATTTACTAATCTTTATGTACTGTTCAAGTTAGGGCACCATATAGATACATTATTCTGCTTTAATAGAGGAAAGTCAGTTCTTCAAGATACTAAAACAAATGTCCATTAAAGCCAACTAAATTCATTTTTAAATGAATGCAGGAAAACTCTGATAGAATTTAACTCAGTTTAGCTGCTCATCCTGATTAATCAATCCAACATAATGGCAGCTTTGGTCTGTAATTGGAGTTATGCAGATCTATTGAATCACTAAGCAGTTCAACCAGTTCAGACACTTGCTGCAAAAAAGCATTTACCATCACCACATGTAACACCTGGGAGGTTCCACACCAGGTTCCCTACCTAGTACTCATCTGACAGGTTCCCAGTCATCCATAACAAATTTGGATGTTCACCTTCCACTGAACTTTGATGCCTCCATGCATTTTCCAGTGCAGATCAGTACCATCAGGAGACCATGACTGCATTACAACTAGTCAGGAACCCAAAACACGAGGCAATTCCTGCCTCCAGTGTACGTTCAACAGATGGCTGCCATAATGGTACCCTATTGCACCCTACTGAGGCATGGGCTTGCAAGTTTAAGCGTTATCAAACTAACAGATTGTCGTGGTAGGTGAGCTCCAAAAGCAAACATGCTGGAATGTTATTTTCCTGTTCTGCAATTTCTGTTTTAAAAATAAAATAACTAACAGTTCATGTGTGCAATCTGCTGCAATTATATCAGGCCAAGAATGCTTAACACTTAATGATGCAAAACTGGTGATAAGAAGACAACACAAGCAATAGGGTTTTGTAGCTGAAACCCGTGTTGTCATTTCAGATGCAGTTTGACAAACAAGCTGAAAACTGGATTCCCTGTAACTCTGGCTGAGACAGTTTTCATAGAATCACAGAATGTCATGGATTGGAAGGGACTTTGACAGTCCATCTTATCCACTCCCCCCTCCAGAGCAGGAGCACCTAGATCAGGTCACACAGGAATGCATCCAGGTGGGTTTTGAATGCTTCCAGGAGAGGAGACTCCACAACCTCTCTGGGCAGCCTGCTCCAGTGTTCTGTCACCCAGATCAGCTTCTTGAGTCAGCTTAGTATAAAGCAGCAGTATCAGAATTGTTGGGACAAAGAAGAAGGTGTCAGTATGTCATGGGATCTTTTTTTTTCAGGAAGGATCTAAATATAGATCATTTTAAATCAAGTCATCAAATACAACTTTGAAAACCACCAGCTTAGAGTAGGAGTATTTAGGAAGTTGTTTGTCTGTATGTAAAATTAAAAGTATTCATACAACAAAAAGGACTGTAGACTTTGGATCTAAAAAACTATGATATTGGTCTGCTGAACAATCATTATCTCTTCAGTCCTCTGAATTGTGCTACTCTGTAAGCCACTTCTTCCAGAACAATCATGTGCATTGAATTTTTCAAGTGGTTTTGGTTGGTCAAGCAGGGCAGTGTGACTGCCCTAATCCAGAAGACAAAGAAGGTAAGAAACTGATATGGTAAAAAAGGTAAACCCCTGGACAACCAGCAGGTCAGCACAGGTGGAGGAGAACTGGAAACAACTCTTACATACTTACACAACCACAGAATAGTAGCGCATAGAAGGCACATTCAGAGATCATCCAGTACAATCCCTCCACACCAAAGAGGGTTACCTACAGCAGTCTGGATCAATGCATCCAAGCAGGTTTTGAAAGTCCCCACAGAAGGCAACTCAACAACTTTTCCAGGTAGCCCATTCAAATGCTCTGTCACGCACAAAGTAAAGAAGCTGTCCCTCATGTTGAGATGCAATTTTCTGCATTCCATTTTGTGCTCCTTGTCCTATTGCCAGGCACCACTGAAAAGAATCTGGCCCCATCTTCTTGACACCTGCCATTTAGGAACCTACAAGCATTGATGAGATTCTCTCTCAGGCTTCCCAGGCTAAAAAGAAGCAGGTCTCTCAGCCTTTCTTCATAGAAAGCTTCTCCATTTCCTTGATCATCTTCATAGCACTCTGCTGCAAACTCACCAACAGTTCTGAACTGGGGAGCCCAAAACTGGACACAGTATTCCAGATGTGGCCTCACCAGGGCAGAGTAGAGAGGGAGAATGAACTTCCTCAACCTGCTGGACATGCTTTTAGTTTTGTAATCCAAAGGCACATTGCTGCTACATACTTAACTTGTTGTCCACCAGGACTCCCAGGTCTCTCTCTGCAGAGCTTCACACTCACTGAAAAAAAAAGAAATCTGAGACTAGGGCATACACTGTGTGTGTCTGCTTAGAGCTAATAATGAGGAAAACCCTGACAACAGAGGTGGACCTTATTGCCCTGCTTAGCCCATCTTCATCTGCAGCCTAGACACCTATACCGAGGACACATCCTGCTTCATCATTCCAGCAGAACTGGAGAGAAACACACCAAGATGTACAGACCACCAGGGCAGAACACAGGGAAGAGGAGGAAGACTGGTCCATTCAGTCCTGTTTTATGTAGGATGTGCAAACCAAGAGGATGGCTGAGTAGATCCGTGAAAGAGGCACAAGTGTTGCAGGTAAGGAAGAGAACATCAAGGCAATCTCTCATCCCCAATGGCCATCATCCTTGCATTCCATACCATAAAAACAATCTGCTCATGTCAACAGATCAACAACCCTAAGAACACTTTATTAAAAATCTAAAGCCTATCATACTGAAATGCAGAATGCTTGAAAAAGATCTAAGTTTAAAATTTTCCCCCTCCTTAAAAAGCGGGGAAAATATCCTATTCTAATACAGACCTTGAAGGCCATACTCAAGCCTAGAGTGAGATTTCATGGGCCAATTATGAAACCTGGCATTTTGAGGCTTATGTTAGATGCATCAGCATGTTAATGACACTGCTGGGATCCAGTGCATGTTAATAAGAAACAGCTGCTTTCCTTTCTAGAGAGCACGTTCATTTACAGTTTTGAGAACAGAATCACAGAATAGTTTGGGTTTAGCAGGACCATTAAAGCCTGTCTGGTCCAACTCCCCCCAGCAATGAGCAGAACCATCTTCAACTAGATCCAGCTACTCAGAGCCCCATCCAACCTGACCTGGAATGTTGTCAGGATCAGGACATCTACCTCTCTCTGGACAACATGTGCCAGTGTTTCAGCATCCTTATGGTAAAAGATGGCATCTTTGCATCCAGTCTGGATGTAGACTCTGTTTTAAACTGACACTCCTTGTCTTCCCTACAGTCTCTACTAAAAAGTCTGTTTCCATCTTCCTTTTAAGTGTCTTTTAATATAGAAAGAAAAAGATGGTTTCCACAGAGCCTTTTCTTCACCCTGCTGGACAACACCAGCTCACTCATTGTGTCCTCCTAGGAGAGGCATTCCATCCCTGTGATAGTATTTGTAGCACTCCTCTGGACCTGCCCCAAGATCTCTGGAACTGAGACCACCACGCAGTTTTCTAGGCAAAAAGCAGGAGAGTAAGGGTAAGTAGGAGAACATCTCAGCAGTCTGCAAGAGCTCTGGAACTGAAATATAAATATTATCAAACCTGCTTGAAATGAAAGTATTTTTCATCACAGAAAATAAACAGTGATTGCCTACAATCTACATGTTACTATGCATTCAACCTAATGCTGGGGAATGTTGGAGCTTTCATATCTTACAGTTCTCTTCAAGCTCAGGGCCTCTCAATCCAGTAATGCGTGTATCAGGTTTCTTGTCTGTTTTTTTCCCTGTTGAACCATCTTTCTATGACCTCCTGTGTTTGCTCTCCTTTTCTCTCATCTTGAAGGAGTTATACTGACCATGTATCATAGAATCATAGAATGGTTTGGGTTGGAAGGGACCTTAAAGATCACCTACATCCAACCTCTCTGCCCTGGGCAGGGACACCTCCGTCTACACCAGGTTGCTCAGTGCTTCATTCAGCCTGGCCTAAAACATATGCAGGGGGTATGCTAAAAGTTTTTCCATCTATCTAACTGTAATATAAAGCAAGGCTTCTCCAGGCCATTCTTTCAGAGTTTCTTCCAGTTTTCCCTCATTCCCTCAGTGATTGGTGCTCAGACATTTAATTCCACCTGCAAGAACTGAGCCTACATATGCTCTTAATTAGCAATGACCTATTAGATCATACCAGCCATAGGTGAAACCCTGGCCTCATTGAATCAATCAGAATACTGCCTTTATCTTCAATGAAGTCAGACTTCACTTAATGTACACAGTTAGAGGTCCAATTGTAGCAAGTACTAAGCTAAATTCCACCTAAAATCATATTGATGCCTTTCCTTTGAAGCCTTGTCCTCTTCCTGCTTAAAGTTAGCTACATTTCAACTCTCTACCAGCACCTTTTCCACTTATCTTAGTTTTCCTAATCAACAGCAAAATGAGCATTGATTGCTTTTCTCTCTTCTCTTTTGAATCCAAAGAAAATTCCAACATAAAATTTTCAGGCAGTTCTAGAGAAATGGCCACAGAAAAGAGACTGGCGAGGCTTTAGAAGGACAAAATGCTGTGATTGTGTGTCTGGCCTTTCTTATTGAGCACAGCAGAGCAGCTGTCGTTCCAGCAAGCAGTGCTGTCAGCCTTCACAAAAGAAAGTCATGTAAATGTCAAGTCACAGGTATAAAAACAATCCTTCAAAACAGCGTCTGTATATCTCAAAAGCTTGCCGAGCTGTCACCAGTTAAAGTACTGTAAGGAATGATGCAAAAGCCTGTTTAGGACAAACAAAGTTTTTGAACTAAATCCAAACTTCTCCTAGAGATCAAGCCATGTCACTCCCTCCTTTGGAAGGAGAATTGCTTCCTTTTCAGCAAAGTGAATGCCTGTCTCAGTGACTTACCCAGAATCACTACTTTCTGGCCAAGAGCCAGCCTCATTCACAAGGTTCTCATCGAAGTGCCATATGCAAGCTATCTCCCCAACTAACATCTCCCAAATTAGATTGCAATTTGGTTGTGATGAAGGCACAGAAGAACAATGCATCCATCCCTTCTCAGCTCAGTTCACCCAGACAAAAGACTTCACAGTAGAGGAGCTGCTGCAGCGATCTGTTAGAGTGTGCAGGTGACCACCTGCTTGGTGCAAGAATCTTCCTAATTTCCTACCCTAAAACTACCGGCACATAAGCACTCTCTCATCCTTATGAGTCTGCAGATAGGCTGAGAAGGTGTTGATTACAGGAGCTTTCAGTAAATGAGCAACAATTGCAAAAACCCTTCTTCTGATCATGGATCATATCACAGAGCAATCACTTGCTTAGAATCAATAATGTAGTAAAGAACACAGTAAAAGTTGGAAAGCAGGTACTCATAGGGTTTACAGTGTGCCCTTCTAACAAGGCATTGTGAAAAGACAACTAATTAGAGCAACATGTATTTAAGATTGCACTGCTGTGTGCAGGTGTTACAAAGAGTCATGTCACAGAAAATGAGAGTTTTGGAGGATCCTGTAGTGCCTATATGTGGACAGAAGGGTTATAACAGACATAACATCAACAGCTACTCCTGCTCATTGACAAAGTTGCAGTTGATAGATGCTAACTTTGAATACTCAGGAAAGCAAGCACAATGAATTATCATCTTTGATTTCCAAGTGAAAGAATGAAAGAATCTAAAGTTACAAACTTCTCACACCAAAAGTAGCAAAGATTAATAACCATTAGCCTGGGCAAATACACCTACTCCTAAAAATTGTAAAGTGGCACTAACAGCATCTCTAATATCAGAGAATATATTGCAGGGAAAGCGTTTCACAACTGAATCAAATTCCACAATTAACACAATTAGAAGTTTTCTCTTTCCTGCTCTTCTGAGGCTGCTATCCTTGAATCATATTTCTCTAATAATTAGGAGCCATTGCTACTGAAACCAGCACAGGAGCACTTTTACAAGACCCATCTTTTCCCACAAACATCTTTCCTCTTATTATAATGAACTTTATCTATATCATGTGATTTAGACAAGCATGGGCTTGGGCCAATGGCATAGGTTCAGCCCAGGTACAAGGCACAACTCGAACATGATGCCTATATGTCTCCACACACCATGTCAGCTCCACAGACACATACAAACCTGGTGTAGGTTTTGATTTAGTTTTATAGCAATCAAAATCAATGACATGTTAGAACACAGCCACATCTGCAGCCATAAATGTACATGGCATGCTAAAGCTGTCATACTAGAACCTTTTAAAGTTTCATACACTAACCCACTTCTCTTGGAGGCACCTCTCCTGATGCAACTTTACACTTCATTGGCCTTCATTCCCCATGATCAAATCACATTTGCAGGACACGGTCACTTTATGATTAAGGAGTATATTAATGATTTACTCCTATACTAGTACTCATCTATATTATATTGCTTAGTAAATTGAAAACACTGAGATTGTTTATTGATCTGCTTTTTTTAAAAAAATCTTACAGCCCAAAAAGAAGTTAATAGAGAATTTAGACTTTGGATTCAGTTTAGTAGATTACCATAGGCAACAGATGCAGATGTGACAAGGTAGATCTTGGTGAAGATTTAAAACATCACTTCCTGAAACTTCAGTTGCCTTGAATCCACTGGTTATGTATTTCAGAGAGCGTGTTTGATGGCTAGGGACTGAAAAATCAAGTATTTATTGCAAGTGCAATACAGAATTAGATGTCTAACTGATAGCACAGCTCTCTAAAAACAATGACCTGGGCCCCAGAAAAAGCAACACACAACCGATTTGCTTTCAGTGCATGGATTTTATGTGAATGTGACAGTACCACTGAGTATTGATTCAACCAGGATGTTTACAGAACAGATTTAACACTTTTTTGTATTCTTATATTCAGGAAATTGAGAGACATAATAGAATTGAAACCAGAGAGAAATCATTGCCTCACTATGAGGCATGTATCAGTGAGATAAGTATTGGCATACTCTGATGTCTGACATCAAGGGAGAGAATGAGGGGAAGAGATCTTGGCACAAGGCTCTGCCCAGGCCCTGGGCTGCCTTTTCTCTGCCTTTAGAAAGTAATCACGACAAATACACTGAGTACTTTTGTTAGTCCATTTTTGATTCCTGCCATTTTTGAGCTACTGCTATTGATCTTAGGCATTGGAAGTCTACCCTTGCTCAAGCATGTGATAACCCATTTGGAAATACCCATTCAGAGATGTTGCCAACAGTGCCCTTCTGACATGGCAATGCTGGCTTAGGGACTTGCATCATTTGTGCTGCCAAACCACCTCAGCCACACTGAGCCTACAGCCAGTATACAAGTTTAGTCCACCTCTCAGAGACACGTATTTTCTCATAAAGGAAGTAAAGATGTAGATGGAGATTAAGGAAGCACAAAGTTAAAAAGAAAAAAGGATTAACTACACATCGATCAAACAGAAGGGCATGTAGTCACACGAAGAGCTGAAGCCTGGAACTATTGACAGAGGACTGAAGATCCTTGCATATTGTTTTGTTTCAAGCTCTTGCACGTGCTAGAAGCAATATGTAAACGTTCCCACACAGAAGAGCTGACGGTTTGTCACTGAAGTTGAGTTACAAAACTTCTCTCCCATGCTGGTGTCTTTTGAGTGTGACTTGTACTTTAAGTGAACTTACCAGACAGGGACCATCTTTGCACTCAGTGAAAAGAGATGCTTTAGTTTGAAGCTCATCAAATTAGGAAGATGGTGAGAAAAAGAAAAACCAGTCAAACTCTGAAAAAGCTCAGGGAAAAAAAAACTCTCAAGGAGATGAGATGTGAAACAGGATAGAAGTAGTCAGAACAGACAGAAGTACAGAGGCAGGAGTCAATATGACATCAATCAGTCGTACCAAGAGTCAGAAAAGAATTAGGGAATGTGCTAGGAGCACGTGGAAAATTCATGCAACATCCAACAAAACGTTGAGTCCTGCATAATTGTAAGAGCAAGGAAGAGAAGGTGGTAGAGAAAAACAGGTAACAGCCTTTTGACTTTCTGCAGAGCCCAACAGACTGATACCATAGACAACCAGCCTTTGAAGGATGGTCTCAGCAAAAGGATGGTAACAAGATCTCAAAAAGCAGCCAGGATGTCCATGTGGAAAACTTATTTTGAAACAGAGGAATGGATAGTGAGCAAAGAAGTGCTTACAGCAGCCCAAGTGCAAGATGAAGGACCAGAGCAAGGCATGGTGCTTTAACTGTTGACACACCAAATGCACAATTTTTGCTGCTGCTGAGAAGAAAGCTGCAATAGCTGTCAGCAGCTCATATGGGTAAGGAAGAGAGTGACCCCAAGGTTAGGAGTCTGAGCGACAGGGAGGATGTGGCGTTATCAAAATCAGAAGCAAAGAGAGATTCGGAAGAAAAAATGAGTTCTGTTTTGGCCAGATTAGGAATGATCTGAAGGCAAAACAAGCGGGATTATGTGTCAGGGAGGCAGTCAGATACGCGAGACTAGACAGAACAGAGCAGAGGGTTTAAGAGTTATTGGCAGAGAGATGATAGCCAAATCCGTGTAACTGGATGTTGTCATCCAGGGAAACGGCTATTGAAATCTCCAGGCAAATCAAGTAGTGACTAAATCCCTTCCTTGCCACCTCACAGAAGTTCTTACCTAGCTCCAAAAGAAATTATTTAAAACAGTGCTACAAAAACATGCATAAAAAACCTTTCTCTCCATAAAATCTAAAGATCATACTGTTTCTAAAATTAGGGCAACCACTAAATGAAAGTTAACCCGAACAATAACTTTAGCTAAACTTCAGGTCACATGCATTTAATATAATGAGATGAAGAATATGAAAAGGCCATTCATAATGGAATTCATCGAGTTAGGAATGCCATGCTTAGCTGCCTTATAACATATAATTAATGATCCTATAAAAATCCAGCAGTACCAACTCTCCCGGCTGCCCGCAGAACTGTTCTTTATGCTGGGTAGGGCAAGCAAGCATCTGCTTCCACAAATACTGCCCTTTGAGAAACTGAACAGCTTTTTTTTTTCCTCCCTTGCTCCATCAGGGACTGCACTGCCATTTCCACGACACGCTGAGCTTTGAACCATTACCCAAATCAGACGACAGCATTTGGCAGCCCAGTACGCATCTGTCATGATAGAACGGTTATTGGTGAAATATTTGAGAAAAAAGTGATTAACTCTTTTTCCATTGCTTCTAACACTCCACCTCCCTCTAGATTATTTATAATCCTTACTAAACCCACACTCTGTTTATAGCCTTTTACAACAAGAGAGAAATGTGTACTGTCTGGAGAATCTCTCTTGTCTTACACCACTCCCGACCACTTGGTACAACAAAAAGTCCTTCTCTCCCCATCAAAAATGCCTGATCCCTCCTGAAGCCTTTATTCTCAGATTCAAGGTTAAAGGATTAAAGCCCAAAGCGTTGAATACCAGAGGAAAGGAAGCCAAATATCAAAAGAAACACAAAAATCAATCCTCTTCACCGCAGGAGCAGTGTGAAGAACAAATCAGCTGGGCTGAATCTAAAATTTTCTCTGCGTGGCTCTCAAAAATTAGCACCGTTGCAAAGGTAATGGGTAGTTCTGCAAAGCCTGGGCACCCATGCAAAGCCACAGAGTTCAGCCCAGCACACTTTGCAAAGTTTTGTGTCAGAATAATTCAGTGGCAAATACACATAAAGTCCACTTCAGAGAAAGTGAGAGCTGGAGAGCGAGGCAAGAGCAGGCGTGCCGTTATCTTTACATGTATTCGGTATATCTGCAAGTGGCAGAATCTAATATTTACTAGAGTTTGCCTTTTGCTTCAATTCTCTGTGTGCTGAAGCGCAGCCAAGGTCACAGGAGGGGTGGAGGGAGTGGGTTTAGCTTAGTGCAGCTGTAATCACGGCCAGAACAGCAGGGTACAGAGGATTTCTTGCTTAACTTTGTAATACCAATAGCTTTTGTTCTTAGTCCTGCCCCATCAGTTCTGATATAAGCTTTTAAATGGCATGAAAGTTGTGCGGGTGGGTTTAAAAATCTTCTAATTTAAAACTACCTTCCAGAACATTTTGTTTCGTGAGATTTTTCTTAACTTTTCCAACTGCCAGATTTCTGGGACATATGAATATCTAGATTAAACACTGGGGTTTTTTCTCTGTCCAAGATGACATATAAAAATAAAAAGTAACAACATGATACATCTGAAAAAGTAATTAAGCCAAATTTGTAAAAATAGAATTCAGGTCTTTCAAAATTCAATTCAGGCAGTAAACTAACAGTGTCTAGATTTTCCCAGTAATGGAGGCATCTGCAAATGACTTGCAAAAATGTCTCTCACTGTCTGCAAGTGCTGGCAAGGAACAAACTTCTTCAGGAGATGCATGAATTTTAAATATTTCAACCCAAAGGGGAAAAAAATAAAAAAAACTCTCACCATTTTAAATTCTGATACATGGTATTACAGAACCATGCCCATGAAGAAGACTGGAAGGAAATGCAAGTTTTGTGAAAATACTGAAGCACTGGAGTTTCAGCAAGTGTGTTTTCCCTGCTTGCCATACTAAAGTGTTCCTAGCACCAGGGTACCTGTACTTTTTGAAGATCTCACCTAAAGGCTGGGTCCATCTCTGAAAGAAACTGCTCATGGTATCTCCTGCCCAATTATATCTAATACCTCAAGTCTATCAGTAGACTCAAGGCCACTTTTGGCTGTAAGGGAGATGATGCAGCACTGCTGTGTGCAGTAGATGTGATCCTGAGAACCAGAATGAGTGTAACTGTGCTAGGTGTAAGACAGGCAGCTTCAAAATCCAGTCTCGGGTGAAAGCAAACCTGAAAATTAGATTAGCAAATAACCAGGTCAGCAGAAATGAACTTGCTCCACAGGCTGATAAAAATCACTGTCTATCTTAAAAAAAAATTGTATGCATAGATATATGCAAAATTTCGCCACCCCTTTACCTACATCCAGCAATAAGCTTTTAGTACCTACATTAGAATAAAAGCCCTCACCCTGTGCAAGAAAACTAATTACCTTCAGGGTCTGCACGTGGCACTAATGAAGCAAAAATGTGTATCCAACTCCAGCTATACTCTCCCTTTACATCACAGACTCCAAGTAGACATCTGTTGAAGGGATGCTGTGCCTATATATAGCCAGACAAGGCCATGAAAGAAAAACTGGTATCTGCACCTAATTCAGCATTTGCACATTTGGCAGATCTGCAAGCACTTCTTTTTAAACCTGGCAAACAAGTGTTCGTTCCACAAATAACCAATCTAAAAATGATACAAACTTCAACAAAAAATTATCTCGAGCAAGAAAGTAACTTGGGCGTTGAAAGGAGCACTAACAAGGGGGTGAGCAGCTCCCAGAGACACAAATTTTAAGGCCATTTGCAAGCACAGTTGATTTCAGCCCAAATTAGTGTATACCAGTCTGCCAAAAAAGCACAGAGATGAAAAACAATCCAAATAAACTACATTCAATGCATTCCTAAAAGATGGCCAAATAGCACAGGAAGAGTCCAAGGACAACTCATAGATGAATCAAAGCCTGGGGGGTCCTCGACAATGAGCCAGTTACGGCACTGGTGACTTTTCTCCTCTAGAGACTCAAGAGAGGAGTAACAGAAGGTGACACACACCTGCATGAAGAACAGCTGACAAGAAAACTCCAAATTGGAACCAAACTGGGTGCTACCGTTGCCATAGTTTTTTAAATATTAGTTTTCTACAAAAATGGGACTAAAGTGGGACAGCACAAGTCAGGTCAGATGTGGCAGAGCTATGTGATTGTATGTGATCTTTATTTTATTTTTTAAATTAGTTGGAAGAGGGGGATTGAACAAATCTGAATGTGCCTGGGACAGCAGGGGGAGCTGCGAGTCTGTGTTCCTCTGCACATTGATTTAATTGCGCTGAATATTTGGACAAAAACATAGAAGTATGCTTGCACATCACTATAGAAAGATACCTGCACGTCTAACAAGACACCAGGAAAAAAAATTCAAGTTCATAACAAAGCATTAAACAAGGAGCAAGAGGTAATTGTCACCTTGTCTCACAAGATAATAAAAATAGTTACATCATAAACATAAAAATCTCTTAAAAGACCCCTGACAGCATTCCCTCCTGGAACTATCACCATAGCAATGAGCATTCAAATAGGGGAAAAGAACTGCTGAATTTTGTGCTTGATATTTTCAACTAACTGAAAATACAAACTAGAAAAAAAAAATGCGCACAGGTGATATAGAATGAAGTGTACAGACATGTAAAAAGCCTTCAACAAAATTAGAGGTGGCAAATTCCACCTGCAAATCTATAATACCCCAGGAAAGAAATCCTCTAACTGGCGAGCATGCATTGAAGGAGTGCTGCAGATAACTGTAAACCCATCCGATAGCTGCTGTATCCAACAATTTCTATTTATAACGTTTGGCACAGATCAGTGTAGAGGCACGATGGCAGCATTGTGTGAAATCTGAGGAAAAGACGTGTGTTACAGAGAAGGTAGGAGAAAGCAGAGCTGTACAGAAAACCTAAGCATGAGAAAAGCAGGGTGGTGGGTACGGCAGGATTTAGGCACACACAGAGCAGAGCTCTGGGGAGGGCTGCTCACAAAGGAGCAAAGCGAATCTTTTCCAGTTGGTGCTATTAAATAGGTCTCGTTTCCCTGACTTTCAGATCCACAGCTAAGATGAAATGCAGGAAAGGAAAAGAGAGGATTGTTTTAAAATTCCTCTCCCAGATGCAGACATCAGGGGTGCACACAAAAGCAGGTGCTGGGTGTATTGATCCTACTGAATAGGCATGGAGTGGGTACTTGAGCATGTACCAAGCATCTGCGTCTGGGAGATGGAAAGCACTTTGTAAAAAAAAGGCTGGTTTCATGCTAAACAAATGCATCAGGTTATGTTTTTATTTTGAATATTTTAAAGCATCTCCCACACTGGGGTGGGCTTGAAAAAGAATTATACAGACAACTCGCTGTTAATTGCACAAGTTACTACCTCCATAGCTGAAAACTGGCTGCAGGATCACCTTAGGAGCACTCCAAGCTACTGAAAACCATCCTCAATAAAACCAACTCTGAATGCTGCAACTTAGAGAACTGGAGATCCTGCATCTGATGACTCCTCAGGTCCCACACACTGTCCCAGCTGCAAGCAGGCAAAGGGAGAGACACATTTATTCTCAACACCTCCTTCCTCAACATACCCATTAGGGAAGCCACAAATTCAACAGTACAAATTCATACTGGGAACATCCAATGAGGCTCCAATGGACCAGGGTTACTGATTTGAAAATAATAACTTAAAAAGAGAAAACAAAACAGGCATCCATTAGCAAATTTGGCAGTAGTTTGCAGTAGTCCCCAAGATTAAAGTTTTCCTTTTCATAGGCACACTATGACCAAATTCTGTATTAGAAAACAAACCCTGTACTGTATTTGCTCATGGAATCATTTTTTTTCCTTTTTCAAGAAGGGAAAAAATTAATCCCTACAGGAGATGACAAGATGCCTTTTAAAGTACATATCTCATTTCTGACTACAATTACCTTTCAACAGCCTGGCACAGCTGCACACTCCTATTTGCTTTTTGTTTTTCATTAAGGGCTCCTCTATTATTTGTACCCATCCTATAGCATTTATGCCTGGCAGTGATGCATATTCCCTTGCCTACGATTCTTCCCTCAGATAGTAGAGAATAAATTGCAATTAGATTTTCGTAATTGTAGATAATTAACTCAAAATGAGCTGTTAATTATAAAAAACCCTATGTTTTTCAGTTCTTGATTATATTATTTATTTTACTTCTAAACTCCAATATCTCACTTCAGCAAGTTTAGTATTTTTAAGGACTTTCATAATTTCCTTTAAAATACAAGAGTACTTTTAAGATAAGTTTTGCTTATTTGAAGACCAAAATTGGTCTTCATGCTGTGAGATTTGTTAGAGGAGCTCTTGTGTATGAACTAGAAGTCAGAGAGGACTGGTTTTCCATTAGTGTTCTGACGGCATTTGCTGCAATGAGAGCCAGTCGATTAAAAAAAAAAGTAACATGAGAAAAATCGTAACCCAAAAATCACAAAAAAGGTGACTGATAAAAAAAGGATATATTCCTACCAGCTCTCCCTCCTTTCAAAGGTTTAGCCACAGACTCACACACTCATTCCTGTTACTGAGGAAAACAACACTTACATATTCCAATGTATAAAAGAGACAAATGGACTTGTCTTCCGTAGCCTCTTTCAGCCTCACATTAGAGTAAATTATTTAGGGAGCTTTCATCTGTTAACCTTTGCAAAACGTAAGATGGCATATAGGAAGAAAAACTTGCAAGTGTTTTGCTGCCAAACTTCAGAACCAGCTGGCATGGAAACTTGAGACTGCAGGAACATGTATTAACTTTGAAAAATTACAGGAAATCAAACGAGGGGAATGAAGAGAGGGTGGGGAACCTTTTGAAATCTGTAACTACCATTTTGTTAACAGCACAGGTTTTCCTCATTTTCCTCCTAGGCTATGTGGATGTTTGCAGGCTTCTGGTAAGCTGCTCTCAAGAAGACCTACAGATATTCTAGGTTACATTTTTCCTCCAAGGGGCTTTATGCTCCTGCATCTTAAATGTATCATGGCTCTCCATCTCTTTTGTTACAGTGATCACACTTTGATCATTCCAGTCTGTGAAAACCAAACAAAAAACCTACCAGAACAACCAGGATATGCCAGTAACTCACAACAGATGAAAACTGGTTTAAGCAGTAAAATTCCAAGGAAACCAATACGCTCTAGAGAAAGAATTCTTACCCCTTTTCAGTAAAAAGGGATCCCCCCATAGAATGGAACAAGCCCAGCATCACTTAATGTTAAAAAAAAAATAAGAAAAAAGAAAGTATTGGACCTTTGATTTATAAATAAATCAACAGATCTTTCAGTATTCTCACAGTGGAGTGAAAAACCTGTTCTTTTAAGTCTTCTCATTTCACTAAAAAAGGCCTCACTTGAAGGAGAGCTGCTTATCTTGTCCACCAGAGAGAGGATAATTTGGTCAAAATAACATCTACAGCTAGAGTGCAGAACAAGAAGCTATTACTTTTTGGGAAAGGGAGAGAAACCTCATTAAATCCACGGGTTTTATTTGCTGCTTTTTTAATAAGCCAGAATCAGTGGTAACAGGAAATGTGACAGAGTAGGACAGAAAGAAAACACAATACGGTATTGATTAGTTTTAAATGGCACGCAAAATTGAGATAAAGAGCTAAATATTGGCATCACTCTACATCCAGACATTTCAGTGGTAGTTTGCTCTGATCTCACTGAAGCTGATATGCAACACAAAATTGTTTAAAAAACAAGTAACTGTCACCAACTGCAAAAGATTGATTCCATCTGGGAGTTAGGAGATAATGTAATTTTTTACATCAAGTCCGAAGACTTAAGAGATGCTCTGATCTTAAGAACAAAGACTAAAAGTTAAGATTTTTTGCAAACTCCATTCTGCACTGGGCTTGGTTGGTGTCCTTAAGGGATGACTGGTAAAACCCAAGACCACTACACAAAGTCAGTCCCTAAACCTTGAGTAATAGCAGGTCAACATAACTGTTGAGTTGACTCAAAACAGAATACCCAATGAATTTTACCTCTCCTGCAGAAAACAAAAAAAAAGCTCTTAATCTGAAACAAACACATGAACAAATACACTTGGCAGCCAACAGCACGCTGTCAAGAAGATATACCAGCACTGTGAAGTACTTAGAAGTGAAGAGAAAAATTACCTCAGCCCCGTGCTGGTGCTGTTCATCATCAGAGCCAGTTCTCCAGGTGCTTCATCAATAGGTACATCTCCCAAAACAGGCACATGGCCTCTAAACCTGGAAAAGCAGAGTTAGCTGGTTTAGCAGCTGGTCAAATCATCACATCAGGATCTTCCCACAAAAAGGTAACATGTATGTCCACAAACAGGGCACTTAATCTCTTTTGTGCAGAAGTTTCATGACTGTTTTCACACTTTTGTACTCAAAGGCTGACTTATGCCCAATGCCTTTACTTATAAGGGTTTCCACTGGGAAAAAGATGAGAAAAAACTCCTGTTACTAAACAGGAGTTTCCTGCTCCCTCAAGAAAGCAATCAGAGTATCCTGTAGCAAACATCCCTGCTGGGCTCAGATTTCAGCTCCAGCAGCACTAGGGTTCAAAGGCATTGTGTGTAAACTGCATAATATGTAGAATTTGTTTCCATTGTATCTAATGAAACTACTGGCCACAGATGGTGTTCCTTTTTCAGTGTTACCCCACTTTTTTGATTCTCTCCAATGAAGATGGAAAAGTCACTAGTAGAGGTACTTCTCCCTTGCTATCTGAATAAAATTCTTACTTCCAGGATTTACTACCCACATTTGTCTCTCTGGTGTGCCTGCCATCAGGAGTCACTGAATTGCTCCCTTCCCTGAGCACACACCACTATTGACAGCCAAGCAATTATTTCACAGAGAGAGAAACTGCAAACTGAAAGAAAGTACTATGCTCACTTGAGGCTAAATAGGGAAATGTGGGGAATTAAAATGCAGTTACGATGCAGCGTGGCCAAAAAAAGGATCAATTCATGCTTTTGCTAGAAGAGCTGAGGAGTTAATAGCCAATAATTATAAACGGTTGGACCTTTTATTTGTCATTCAATGACAAAACTTACAGCAGCTCAGAATGGACCTTAACCAGCAGCCCACCCATGCAGTAAGGACAGACAAAAATAAACACTATCTGGAAATGGATTTTTGTTGTATTGTTTTTTATAAACTGTCATGATGTTAAGAGACGAACTAGGTTAGAGCCTCCCAACAATGAAGCAAAGGGTATTTGAGCTTAGCTAAACAAATTTTTATCGTTCGTAGTAGATAAAATTATCCTGTTATCAAGTGCAAAACCAAATTATATACCCAGGACTGAAACAGAACTGTGATGCCCAAGCGATTTACCTGTATATTTCAAACATTTAATTCTAGAGAGACTGCGTATTTTTTAAGAACAAGCGGCTATATCCTGCTTGTTTTTCTTAGAGAGAATATGGGAAACTGTGGCAAATAGGCTTTTACTTGCACCTCTCAAAAGAGATCATGAGAATACTGACTCCTCAGATTAATCATACATGATTTTCCTTTGCTGAATTCTTTTAGGAAACTAAAGATCGTTAAAATACAAAGTTTTTTTAGAAACAAGAAGGAAGGTAAAAGAGGAATAATGGCATTAACAAGCACATCATTATAGAAATTTATTTAAGAACAATTTTTTCTGGGCTTATGGTGGATCAAATGGTGAAAAATATCCATTAGAAATAAAAAATCCTCAGTTTGTATGTCCTTCATATTCTACTTGTTTTTCATCAGAGGAAAGATGCATGCACAGAATTAAAGTATTTGATGATTAAGAATCCATCTGTTCCTACTTAATTCTCACCTGAAGTCATAATCCTTTGTTTGTGACCTGAGTCATTTTCAACACACACAATTGTGATTGCCTTTAAGGCAGGAATTTTTAAAGCCATACAAACACTTTATTTCCAATGTAAGCCACAATACCCAGACAGCAAACAAAAGACCACCTAAACTGTGGTGCTTTCTTTCATGAGTCTGAAAAGTAACCAGGGGGCTGGGATTAAGAACAGAATGTGATAGGCTCCTCCATGTTGATTATAATGCATGAATGCAGGAAGTGGGTCACATAATGCAGGCTCTCATGGGATGCTGTCAGTTCCCATATTAAAAAAGTATTGGAATAAGCACCCTTGTGAAACCCTCCTATTGCTTCTCCTAAAAGACTGCTGCATTTTTCCCCATTGATTTCCTTTACTAATGCTGAAATAATAGTACTCAACTGAGTTATGGTGGTTAATTCAACTTGCTTTAACCTGCTTCCTTTCACTGTTCCTCTCCACTCTGCTAACATGATACCTAGAAACCCTTTTCTCCCTCTTTTCCAAACCCATTTACATTGAGAGGAAGGTGTTACTGCACCTTCTGCAGCAAGCTCACAGACTTTTAAAGCAACATCTCATATTTCTATGGTTATTGCCTTTTCTTTTTCCCACATTTAAGTGTGCATTTTGCCTTACTTGGCCTTGGCATTCTCACTTCTGTAAACATCCTTGGGAAGAAAATGTCCTTCTTTTTCCATATATATATACATTCATATATATATATAGAGAGAGAGAGAGCAGCAATCAAACAAGCTCCTTTCCTTCACCATATATGAATATGGGGAAAAAATAGAGATATTCCACATATATGCAAAATTATATCCATCTTTCCATAAAACACACTTTTTCCACTCTCTACCTGGGAAGGTGCAACACTTCAAAAATAACCTCTCTAAGGAAAGAGGGGAGAACTCTGCATCTGTCATCCTCACTCACGCTCTTGCCAAATGTTCTGTATTCCTTAAAGTACCTGTGCTCATCAACCTCTCCTTTTCTTCTGCTGCTCCTCTTTTCCTACCTGCTCTTGTAGCACTGCTTTTCTTGTGCTTTTCTTTCTACCACATACTGTTTTCCTCTACAGCTTTCCACAGCTGTCGTGCTGTTTCCCAACAGTATATGCTAATATACTAAAAAGCCTCCTCTCCTCTAAATCACTGTGAGAGAGAATTTGTGCCATAGGTCTCGCCTTATCGTATTTTATCAGTTCCATTCTCCCACTTTAATTAACTATTGCCCATGTGTTCATTAGAAATTGTGGTTTTTTTAGATTATAAATCTCAAAATCACCTGTTATAATCCATACGGGACTGGTGCAGCTGCTGTTGTTTTAGGAGTAATTTTGCTTCTTGCTTAGCCAATAAATGTTGGAGTCTTTCCTTTTCGATCTCCAGCTCCATCTTCTGCAGAAGCAGCTTCTGCCTCCTCTCTTCATACAACCTTTTAGCCTGCTCCGTTTCTCTGGGCCCCGAGTCCACACTGGCACTCAGACCAGAAACTTGAGCATGCCCAGAACAACCACAGGTTTTGTGAACTGGCACAGAATGTCTTTTCTGCACCTGGTTGAGATGGTGGCTTTCTGGCATGCTCCTGGAGTTCCCTACTTGCTTGCAGGCACAACCATGGCTCGTTTGCTGAGGGCATGTGTTCTGCAATTCATTTGCTTTCCGGTCCATCCCCTGAGCTGGTTTTACACAGTGAGGGTTCCACTGCTTGGCGGGAGGAATCATATTGTTACACTTTCTGTGCAAGACGTTTTCTACCAGATATTCCTTCGGACACTCCTGATGGTTGTAATGGATTTCAGTCCCATAGCCATAATTATTCCTGCAAGGCTGAGACAACGCAGCCCGGGCTGGGCTTCCAGCTTTTGATGCTCTGCTGTTCTTGTAGAAAGCTTGAGGTGCCACAACACCAAGGTAGGAACCATCCAGCTCCAAAGATGGCTGTTGGCACATGCTCTTCTTAGTGGATGCCTGCAAGAAGAGAAACAATTGCCTGTGAATTACCAAAACGTGTCTTTGCTTATTAATTCTGCTTGGTAAATGTGTTTCCTCAGATATAGACTTGCTGCATCACTGCTGATGGACACACAGCCAAACCTGAGGAAATGTTTACCAGAAGACAGACCCAAATCTGCTTTCAAATCTACATTTTATTCCATCTACCCAAGTATAATAAATGCAAAACTACTGCCTGCAGGATCCTCAGCATAAAATGAGTCGCTTCAGAGTATCACGTAGTTGTGAGCATCTAGGGTTACATAAAATCAACTTGAAGAGTGGCAAAAAACATTAAATGTTAATGTTTGAAAATGTTTAATTTTGAATACTGAGCCAAAATATCCATTCAGCCACTATAAATACTCTTTGATTGGCCATTACACAGCAGGAGATTTGATGTAAAACATTTCACCTTGCACTGAATGGGATATTACTTACCGCTGGAAATTTGATGAGAGTTTTTGAAATATCTTTACAGAAACACAGATAAAAACCAACTACTTTCTGTAAAAAATGGTTGTACATCAAAAGCTGTCATTTAAATACAAAACATGTTTAAATTCAGCTATAAATGTAAGTGATTTTTCAATTAAGCTGGGCAAGTGATTATACTCTGATAAAACTCTGAAGAAAGAAAGCAACTGTAATTCACATTTGTCAACCCAGTGCAAGCAAATTCTAGTGCTTTTTGTTGTACTCACGGATATTATGCAACAGACATCAAAATGCTAGTTACATCCCAGAGTATCTCTGCACTATCTCTGCTCATCTAAACAGTTAAGCATTTGAGATTTTATGCACATCAGAACAGCAGTGAATCAGGCACTCTCATTTCTTTTGCTAGATCTGTGCATTAATTTCAATAACATCCTGAATTTAAACACCTCCAGCCTTTGGGACCTTTCACAAAGATCTAATTTTTTTAATTACAGAAACCGGGTTAGTTAAAGATAACAAAGGTGCTGCAGTGAAAGTTGTTTAGCAGGGAAATTTGGTATCCACTGATGGGGAGAAAAGTATTATTTGCACTCTGGCAAAGCCTGCAATAGTTATTTTCCGCATAGAGTGGAAGACAGTCAGCAAGCCCCAAAACACCAGTTACTTAGGAATGCAAGCAAGCGTCCAGCAGTGATTAGAAGAGAGATGTAATCCAAATCTATGCAGTGTTTATATGTATAATTTAAATTCTTTTTTATAAATAAACAAAATACCAAATACACTCTGCTGCCCTTCAAGACAACCAATTACAAGTTTCTTGTAGACTTCACAGAATGTAAATTAGCGTGGATTAGCACCTGAATGCTGATATTTCATTATTTCCAGTTTTGTGGATACAAATATATCCTCTCTCCCATGTGATTGAAAGCCAGGGATGTCATGTTTTGCCCCAAAGGGCCCAATGAGTTGTAGGCATTTGCATTAATGTCAGTGCTAAATGTCTGAGGAAAAGTCTTGTGCTTGGACTGGGTGAAAAGTGCAGGACATTAAAATATTTTAAAGTCAGAGGGGCTGGCAGGGCAACTGAGCAGAAACGCAACATGCTGCCAAAAAGACTGAGTTTTGTTATTTATTATTTGTAGCATGCCATCCTTGTCTGCAATATTTTCCAGCCAAATAAAGCCTACAACACCCTTTTAATCTAAATTAGACAATAGATAAAAGGATGACCAGCAAAAGGAAGAAATATTACAGCAAAGGAAAATAAGAGAATCTTGTGGTTATATTCTGTCTCTTATTTCCCACGTCATCTGATAAAGACTTCAGGAAACCAGTGAAAAGGGCTTTACTTGTAGACAGTTTCCTAGCCCCCTAGGACAGCTGAAGGTGGCAGACTTGAGGAAGTTCCCACTGGTGGATCCCACCAGAGCTAGCACCTTAGGGTGGTCTACAGACAGGACATGTCTCCCCTTCTGCAGCCCAATGGAAAAAAGAGTAGTGATTTTTTAGAAAAAGACTCAAAAGATTAAATAACTGAGAGTTTCTTCATTTAGCAGTTTTATTGACTGAAGAAGGAAAAGAACATTAAGAAATTAAAGCACACCAATGAATATGGCACAAAATAATCATCAGGAGCAGGTTTAAGAATAAAGGCCCACACTGCAAATTAACTTCATGGTTGAGACTCTATTAAGAGTCCCTGAAGGCCCTAAAAAAGAGGTACCAGTTAGCATTTGTTGACCTTGGCCACCATTAAATCTGCCCTGATGGTCTCAGAAATGGCACTGACATTTAAAGTCTTCATAACAAGGCAGAGAAACTTTAATGTTATTTCACAGTTACAATATGTTTGCAGGGGGAAAAATTCTCATTAATGTCATTGAATGTGAGTAGGGGTTTTTTATTCCTTCTGAAGAAGGAGCTCACATTAGGCAGAAGACTGATTTCCAACACATCTTTGACGGCTGCTCAGAACTTTACAGGGTCGAAGAAAAATTAATTATTGGGAGTCAACAACTTTTGTAGCAACTTCTCTTTTTCTTTTAGTGCTTTAATTGAAAACTACAGCTGGATGATAGAGGCTGCAGGGAAAATGAATTGAGATTTATACTTATGAGGGATCAGATGAGACCAGAGCATGCCATGACATGCAGATGACATCAAGTTAGTGATGTCATCAAACATGAGCCAACAGAGTGTCCTCACAGACCAGAAGGCCAACTCCATCCTGGCCAGCATCAGAAGAGCGGTTGCCAGTAGATGAAGAGAGGTGATTCTCCCCCTCTACTCCAATCTTGTGAGACCCCACCTGGAATACTGTGTCTAGCTCTGAAGCCCTCAGCAAAAGATGGACATGGACCAGTTGGAGAGGGTCTAGAGGAGGGCCACAAGGACAACCGGGAGGTGGGAGCACCTTTGCTACAAGGACAGGCTGAGAGAGTTGGGGCTATTCAGTCTGGAGAAGAGAAGGCTCTAGGGAGATCTTATAGAAGCCTCCCAGTACCTGAAGGAGCTACAGGAAAGCTGTGGAGGGATTGTTTGCAAGGGCATGTCACAAAAGGATATAGGGAAATGGTTTAAAACTGGAGAAGGGAGGTTTAGATTAGGCCTTAGGAAAAAGCTCTTCACAACTCACACAAGACATTGGAACAGGTTGCCCAGGGGGAGGTGGACGTCCCATCCCTGGAGACATTCAAGGCCAGGCTTGATGAGGTCTGAGCAACCTGATCTAATGCAAGATGTCCCTGCTGACTGCAGGGGGGTTTTTACTAAGTGGCCTCTGAAGGTCCCTTCCAGCCCTATGACTCTATGATTGACTGTAAGATGCAGGCCAGGTAAAAGTGAAAAGCAGGAAGAAAAAATAAAATGGCCAAAGACTCATCTACTATCATGAATCCAAAGACGCATAAGCATAAGGAATTGGGTAATTTTGCAAGATGAGTTTAAGAAAGATATTGCCTATGGGACACATGGAAACCATGACGGAGCATGATGGAACAGCTGTGCTTTCCCCTCCATGGAGCTCTTCCATACTCACTGCTCAGTATTTAAAGATACAACTTTCTTTAACTGAGGCTTAAACAAACAAACTCAGGCTGCTCCTTGCAACATATGGAGTTAATAAGACTTATCAAATGTGAAACGCTTGCATGAAAGCACAGAGATACTAAGAAAAAGTTCATAGACTCCTTTAGAAGAGTTTAAAGGGGAAGACATGGGGAGCTCTACAAAACCTTTGCCGCAATCCCAGTAATTTTTACTCAGGGATTCAAAGCAGAGCTTAAACAAACATCCAGTGCTTCAGACTTCCTGCAAACAGACAAACAGGCTTTATCCACACTGCATTATGATCTCTGCAAATTCTTCTTGTGTGCTCTACAGTGCTAATTCACAGCACTGGAAGATGCATTTATAGAATGACTCCAGCACACAGGACTTCGCACCACACAGGCTGAACTAATAGCTGATCAGATCTTACAATCTCAACACAGGCAAGAACCTGTCAGATTTCACTTGTAGCTCCAAATGTTTAAGAAACACCCCCAGATCATCATGCTTGGTTCTGCACATGGGATGGGGCAATCTCAAGAAAAAGTTCAGGTAGACAACGGGTTGAGAGCAGCCCTGAGGAGAAGGACTAGGGCATGCTGCTGGATAAGAAGCTCTGTGTGTTTACAGTCCAGAAAGCCAGCCTTACCCTGGGCTGCATGAAAAGCAGCATGGTCACCAGGGTAAGGAAGGTGATTCTACCCCTCTACTCCACTCTCCTGTGACTCCACCTGGAGTACTGTGTCCAGCTCTGGGGCTTACAAAAGAAGAAGGACAGGGACAAGTTGAGTCCAGGGAAAGACAACAAACACAAGAAGAGAGCTGGATCACCTCTCCTATGAAGACAGGAAAAGGGAGCTGGGATTGTTCAGCCTGGAGAAGAGAAGGCTCTAAGGAGACTTGCAGGAAAGATGGGGAGGGTCACTTTATCAGGGAGTGTAATGATAGAAGGAGGGGTAATGGTTTTAAACTGAAAGAAGCAAGATACAGATTAGATATAGGAAAGAAATTCTTCACTGTGAGGATGGTGAGATACAAATTCAGAGAGGCTGTGGATAGTTCATCCCTGGAGGCGCTCAAGGCCAGGCTGAACAGAGGTTTGAGCAACCCGATCTAGTGGGAGATGTCCCTGCCCAGGGCAGGAGGGTTGGAATAAGATGGTCTTTGAGGTTCCTTCCAACCCAAATCATTATTTGATTCTGTGATTGCCTTGAGAAGTCTTGCACTCTGAGGGCAAAAGCTAGGGTCCTGGTTGTTATAGTGAGCGGCAAAATTCATGTAGATGTTAAGAACTCTAGAGTTTAACCAATAGCACCTGTGTTTGCAGTGTGTAGCTGAAATATAGTTGAATATGGAAAAGGAGACAATGTACTAAAACTGTTCGCGTTCTATCGAGAGAATATTTCCCTAACCTGTATTTTCAGCTCTGGTGTTTCTCTTGGCAAGGTAATAATAGACAGAGGAACATGAAGGTTCAAAAGTAGTGCATTGTGCTGATTGGAGCATGGATCCTGGAGTAAGCCAAGAACAATAAACAGAAGCAACAACCAGAGGAGAAAAACACGACATGAAAGAAGAAGCAAAAATTTCTAAATGGACAAATAAGAGACTAGCATAGACAGGGAAACCATAAACATTAAATCAGGGGTGTGTAACAGTGACCCAGCTGATACATTCTCTAAGCTATACATCCAAAACCTGAAACTCATTCACCACAGTGCATTGTTGATGTATGGTTCTCATCTGAATAAAACTTGCCTTTGGGTTTGCAGGTCTATCGACAGCATAAGCACTAGCTCTTGTCAGTAGAATGTGAATATATTATAAATAAGCTCAGGTAGGATATCAGGGCAACAGGAATGCCATTTTAAGAACAATTATTTCAAATGATAGGACAATTTGAAGTGCATTACTAGTGATTAAGAAGCTATTCCTTCCAAGAAACTGTGCAAATTTGTCATGGAGAGTGTAAAACAGTAAAGATTTTAAAGTAAATTAGTGGGATCTACTGAAGCCTATCTTTTTTTTTCTTTAAATCATATAATCCTTTATTAAAATCTCAACCATAAGTAAACTAATATCAGTCATTACAAAGTTCCCACATAATAGTTCAGCAACTGTCTCTGCCAGTACCTAAGATAAATACAGCAGCTAACTGGGAAGATAAGGTGACCATTTTTCAAGCAAGAAATAAACCACCATTTTCTCTAGAAATTATGTATAGCTATGATTGCCATATTCCACTGAGTAAAACAAGTGGTCTCAAAGCAAAGAAACTATATGAATGACAGTCACAAGCCTGTATTTTTCCTGTAAAAACCTACCAAATTAATTTTACTGAACCAGTGTAGCAAAAAAAAAAAAAAAAAAAACAACCCTAAAAGGATCACAAAAAAGTGAATCTGTAGCTGCTGGCTGACAGCAAAGGAACACCTCCTATGTTTGTGTTGCCTTCAATTTTTTTTCTTCTCTTTGTTAAGAGGGTTTGAGCTGGGATGCCAGGTGCACAAAAAAAGCCCTGCATTCAAAGTGGCATGCGAGCATTTGCTGGCACTCAGCTTTAAGTGTATATTTTGCATTCATAAACATGCCACCCTCCTTCTCCAGCTACACAAATATTGTAGATAATCTCTAACAAATGCTTCCACTGCAGATCAGCAAACTGGTGTTACACTGTCTGATAAAGGCAGTTAATAATAACAGCACTCCAAGGAAACTGAAGCGAGGAGGCACCTGCACCTAGAGCCTTAGAAGCCACTGTGAGCAGAATGCCCATTAAGCCCAAACAGTACCTGCATACCTGACCACTAAAATTAAGCAAACATGTTTGCTTTCTGAAACAAAACTATATAGGTCCTGTTTGCACTATAGAAAAACACCACTGTACCCATCTTGACAGCAGTGGGTGTAACTATTAACATTCAGTGTGCTGCCAATATTATAAAAATGAAAAAACCACAGTCTTCTGACTTCAATTTTTTCCTTCTGCCCTTTATTTTACCAAAGAATCAGTAGTTCAGGACCTAGATAAATATTTCAAAAACTATACTATTTGTGAGCAGAGTGGGTCACTACCATTTCCCAGTGCATTTGGAGTTCATGTGAAATAAGGGCAGAAGAGTGATGAGCTGCATTTTTAAGATGGGCATACACAGAATAGTTGCCTAGCTGATAGAGAATGCGTAATGCAACATCTGCACGGTGCGCCTTGCCAAAGCCCATCCCAAATAAATGTAGTGCATTCTCCCTAGTGCAATTAACTCTCGTACCCTGGCAGGTTTTGCTAGAAGATCATCAAGGTAGATTACCTTCCAGCATATGAACTAAATACTTACAGGTGTTATATCATCAGTTATTACTTACAAACTTCTGCATTTAACAAGACATCCAGGCAAATGAATGATCTAATTTATGAATTATTTATAAGAATTTCACAGCATGCTCCTGGCGTCATCCATGGCCTTTTCCAGGTCATATGACACCAATTAGAGCTGAATTTTAAATTATTCAATAACCTGAACTCTCTTGTCATTTAACATATAGATATCAATGCAGTAAACAAGTTAAGTCTAATGGGCCCTGGAGGTTTGCGTTCCTCCGCCCATCAGCAGCAGAGGCTGTATGCTACCACTGGAATAGAAAATAATAGAATGCAGCAGTCAAAAACATTTGCAAGGTTTTAATAAGTTATTTTGGCTCCCTTAGGGATTTTAGTATAACTTACAAGCACTGAATCTAAAGCATATTAAAGTCCTTAGCTATGTGCTTTTAAAACAAAATTAGGACATAGCAAAAGAGCAAGTCTGACACTAACCCTAATTTAGGCCCTTAATTTGAAATGTAGTGGAAATTACGGAGTAAGCAAGATTTACTATGCAGAACTCATTACCTTTGGGCTCTCCTATAGTATAGCCAAAAATAGGCCCTCTCCCAACACATATACACCTGTCTGTAAAGATAATGGGACACAATGGGAAAGGGAAATGATAATTTAACAGCTATCAGTTGACAGGTATAGCTTTCACTCCTTAGCAACTGGATGAAGGGATCTCCACCATTCCTCTCTCCTAACAGTACTAGGGGGACTTGCTCTAGAAAACCATCTGGATTTGGGTATCAGCTTCAAGACACACAATATCAAGGAGAGTTTTAAGGACTTTTTTGGAAAATTATTTTAAAAAGAGTGGTACCGTAACAGCCACTGAATCATGGGAGAGTAAAAGACAACTTAAAATCTCAGGCTTCTGTAATGAAGAACAGTAAGAGATGAACTCATTCTTCCTTGATGTAATGTGTGCAAAAAACACACAACATCCTGGTTCAACAATCAGTTGACCTCTGACATCTCACAACACAGTGAGCATGTCTTTGACAACTGAAGGGCAGCATACAGATCCCCTTTCCAGTCCTGATGTAGCCCAAGTCCAAGACAAATGCCAGAAAACTTCAGAGATAGAGTACAGCTTAGGCCAAACTTGTACTGAGCCTAGCACCAGCTGACTTATTTCTATGGCATCCATGCCTCCTCACCTTTCTGAATGCTGCTGGAATAAAACTCAGATGCACTGCAGCAGATGGTTGCTTGCAGACCCCTACCTTGAAGGACTCACTGACCCCACTCACCCGCACACATGTTTCTTTAGTGCTCTCACTGCTTTGCAAGGATTAGGATATTTCCTGACCTCTGTCCAACAGCAAGAGGAAAAGATGGAAAGTGAGATGTTTGGTTTATCTTTTTAAACACTAGCATGACGTTCTCTAGCTGCTGCTGTCAAGATGAATTCCAAAAGAAACAGAAAATGTTGAGGAAACATCATGCCAAATAAGTAAAAACATACCTATCCAAAATGCCTAGCTGCATTAGGGAGAATAAGGATGTAGATAAAAAGAACATAATATTGGATTTTGTGCCCCCCAATCTTATCATAGGATGGAGCTGCAAGAGCACCATTTTTTTTATTATTTTAGATTTTTAAAGAAAAAGAGCAGAGGGGGGAAAAAAGGCAAATGCCTAATCTCACAGCACACATTTTAAGAACACACAAAAATAGCTGTAAGGGATTTTATTTTGGTTGCCAGCCAGACTTAGTTTCATTCCTATGCTGGGCAGCATTTGATTATTTCACATTAAGGGTAGTAGCATGTTGGATGATAAGAGGGAAGTTCATATTGGTTTTCATTAAAGAGTAATATCCACCATGTACTTGGTCCTTGAAGGTAACTTTTTCAAAGTTATTCTAAAAAGCAAACAGTTTTCTACTTGGAATCACCAGTTTAGCATATCAGGGGCTACACATGTTCCCAGCTACTGACAGTCTCCACAGAATTCAATCAACATTGCCTCCAAAGCCATGCTTTCATAGCTCCAGATACAAGACAAAAGGGCAAATATACCGTGACCTTTCTAAATAGCCTTGATTGCTGTGATCAAACAGAAGCCAGATACTTCTGTGAATAAGAACATGTAGAGTTTGACGTGTGAAGATTATTGCAGGAGCAGACACTGAATCAGCACTTGCCAACGTGAACCTCACCATGACAGCCAGTATCACCTCTCCTCTGTATTTTCAGTAGCATCCATTGGCCAGTGATGAATTTTAAGCAATAGCCACTGTCCACACAGAAAGATATGCAGAAAGTTTTACTTTCCTTCAGAAGGTGATACCTTCAAAGCTTCTGAGCTATGGATGGAGGCTTTAAAATAGTTTTATTGCAGTCAAAAAAAAAAGAAAGAAAAAGACAACATTTAAAAATTAAAAGCATGTTCAGAAGTAGAGGAAGTGTTTTTTGGGGAAAACCAATTACAAAGTTATTTAAACAATGCAGAAATCCCAACAGAAGCAAAACCAGCAAATCTTTTGCCTTCAGAAATGGAAAAGGGTGCCCTAGCGAGCGTGTTCTGTCAGGAGTGTCCTTGCACAGAGAGCCAGCCAGCATTTAGATTCTGCTAATGATCCCATCTCTGGGAAATAATTCATAAAAAGTAAACAGTAATTTTCATGTGCCTGGCCTTTTGATCTTACATTTGTAGGGAGTATCCTGAGGCTAGCTGTGGGCACCCCCGTGGCTCTGCCTGATTGACCTCTAATCTGCCCCTCAAGTAACGATCATGCCAAGGAATGACAACAAGAGTTGCGTGTAAGCAGACATTTCAATGCAATCCCATTAAAGACAGGCTGACTCTCTTCATCCTGTCAAAGAAGTTTCACTTAAGGAATAAAAGCTTTGTAGCAAGACTCTTTCTGTTTTGTAATGATGCTGTTCTTCAGAACAAAGGCTGCAACAAGACTGACACACTGGAATCTGACTGGTAGAAAGCTATACATTAACTGTCCAAATGCTAGTGCAAGACATAACAACAGGCAGCCCCACAGTTATGTGTTAAGTAGTCTCCGCAGCAAAAGAAAATAGAAGAATCAGCTCAGAAACATGGTACTTGACACCTCCACATTTTTAAGAAACACATATACCACTTATTAGCAAGCAGTTATCTAAATGCTTAGACACCGAGTGCTTATCAGCTTGAAGATCACAGCTTGCATGTGATTGTTGACTCACACTTAACCCGAAGGAAACACAAGATGCTATATATGTGGCAACTTAAAGAATCACACAACATCAGGGACTGGAAGCGAGCTTGAAAGACCATCTATTCCAATCTCCCAGGCAGAGCAGGAACACCTAGATCAGGTAACACAGGAACACATCCATGCGGGTTTTGAATGTCTCCAGAGAAGGACATCCCACAACCTCACTGGGCAGCCTGTTCCAGAGCTCTCCGTCTCTGGGAGTGAAGCCAGTCCAGAGCAGTTAACATGCTGAACCTTGCTGTCATGCCAACATGATTAAACTACCAGGAACAACTTCTTTAAGAGTGAGGAAACTCCAAATTAATCTGCTGGAGTATTTGGAAATGGGGGCCTAAACTATTTCAATTTTACAGTAATAATAAAAAAAAATGCCTGTTATCAACATACTGAAGAGCAAAATACAGTATGACAAATTGGCAGATATGTAGCACTGGAGTTGCTACCAAGGTGCTTCACATGTTAACTCTTCTCTGAACAGTGGTGGAACTCCACAATGAGCAGATATTACATTCATATTTGTTTCCAGTTCCAGCTCCAGTCTTTCCATTTACCTGTTCAATGACACTTTTTTCAGATGCCCTTGAATTAGCAAGCCCTCAGTCTCTTACCAGAATTAGCAAGCACTCTATTTCTTATCAGAAATTAGTATCTTAGTCTATAGCTACAAGGAAATACCATGGAAGTGTAAATGGCACTCCGCAAATGCAACAGAAGTTAACATTTTTGACTAAGATACTTCCATGTAGCTGGAAGTTTTGTTCAAAATAAAACCACCCTTGGAGAAGTTCCACCTAAGCAGATTCTCAGCATGATATCACATAATATGTTTCCTACTCAAACAGTCAGCACATTGGAAAAGTGTCCTCTGAGCAACAGAGGCAAACTATCTCGCGTGAGTCTGGAAGGCCTCAGCTCCCTGAACATAAAAATTCAGTCCTCTTGGCATACAGGCTGAGATTTCAGTG
Source organism: Turnix velox (assembly GCA_013400935.1). Classification (NCBI taxonomy): domain Eukaryota; kingdom Metazoa; phylum Chordata; class Aves; order Charadriiformes; family Turnicidae; genus Turnix; species Turnix velox. Next base: position 237,488 of record VZTY01029597.1, read on the forward strand.
AACAAGAAAATGTCTTCTGTTTGGCAGGCTTGCAGTATCTCAAACGGGTATATAAATTAACTAATGAAAGATTGCTGGAAAAGTGGAATCCAGGAATAGGAGCAGGCATAGAACAAATTGCAATCTCTCATTCCCTGGGGGTAAGCCAGCTGTTAGCTTCTGAAGCTCACCACGAAGCTGCTGCCTTCAAAATACTCTTACCACACTTGAAATGCCACCAGGAATGTCTTAGCAGAACTTCCATCTATGTCAGATATTCCTGAAGAGCTGAGGTCATTGTGCAGTGGGCTTATACCATTGAAGGTAGCAACCAACGACAGAAAGAAATGACCTCTGTTACACGAAGCTACAAAGGTCTACCTCCTCTTGACCCATGGAAATGATCTTTTACAGTCCTGCTTGACACCATAAAGTATAGCAATGGTATAACAGCTCCTATTTGCATAAAATGGTCCTAGATATGGTGTGGAGCAGTTTGACAGCCCAACCTGATGGGCCTCAGCTGCAGAATATTGATATAAAGGCTCTCCTATAGTTACCATAGGCCATTAGGTTGTCTGAATGGACATCCATCACTACCAGCTTGTGTGAAGGAGAACATTAAGTTAAAAGGGCATGACCAAGCATAAATTGAAAGGCCCTCCACTACTCCAGGGCAGCAGTGACCTTGTGAGGATTCGCCTTCACCCTCAGACACTGCAGTCTGAACAGACAAACCAAGCAAAACCCGCCCACAGGTATACTAAAGTTAGTTTAGAAAAGTCTCATGAGTCTCAGCATTGGCAACAGCCTGAAAGGAAATCCTTGCACAAAGCCAGGCCTTTGTCATAAGCACACAAAAACACGCAAAATAATTAAGTATGTGTTTACAGCCTTACATTAATAGTTAGTAAAACACAATGCCTGGCTCACAAACTGAAGGACAAGGGACATGGAAGGACAGCTTCCAACTATGAACACCTACAGTAGAGTATCTCCAAGTTAGAATGAAGACATAGACATGCTATTAAATAGAGAACCATTATTTCATTGTCCTGTGCCAATCTTAAGAGCACTGGCTCTATAGACATGAGCAAGCATTACATACCTCTTTTGTGCTCTCTCCAACAAGTACCCTAACAGCTATGCACTAAAAAAATATATAACTGTTCCCAACTCAATACCAATTAATGCAGCAGATACGTGACAACCAAAATTTGACATTATTTTTCCAGTAGTAGAGGGAATGGATTTTTGAAGGGATTTTTTTACCCAAGGAAAACTGTTGAAGTTTATATTTTTATGTTTCACTTTTGTTCTGGTTTATAATTCCACAATTTATGAAGTTGACCTATGTGACAAGTCTGCACAATTGCAGAAGGCAGAAACAGTCCATGATGCAGAAAAGCAGACAGGCAGAGATGCCAAAAGGTACAATTTTTTGAAGTTCTGACACAATTCTAATACAGAGTGGAAGGTTCCTCTATCTGGGTTCCCAGGCCACTTCTTTGGATAGAGTTAGTTAATAAATGTATTCCGAGTACCAGGCTTAAGCCTTCCTTATTCCATCTGAAAGAGCTGCACTTCAGCTTTCCTTCTTAAACTCTGGATTCAACAAAGAATAGTAACGCTTTGAGGCTGAAAATCTCTAAAACCACTCAGTGCCAACTTTAACAGGAGCAGAATTAGGTCAACAGTAAAATTCTCTCCCTCCAGGAACAGAGTTGAACCATCTAGTTGAGTACAGAAGAAATTCTTACCATGTATTTCCATATCTGATAAGTCCATTGGGATTTGTAAATAGTAGCAAAATAAATTAATAAATACATAATTTTGTCCAAACAGAGTTGTAGAGCAGAATGCTATAACTTACTGGAGAAGCAAAAAAGAGATTGAGTCTCCCTCACAGCTACATATTAAATCAGAGCCTCTTTTCACCACAGATTTGATGGGAGAGAAGATATGAATTCACAAGTATTGAAGAACTGATTGGGAAAAAAAATTTAAAAATCAAAAAGAGAGAAGAAAACAAGGGCCAAGGGTAAGGAAAAAGAAGAAAGCCAAATCACAATGGTTCAGCCAGGTATTTAAAATGAGTTTTCTTTAATTAGCTGAACTGCAATACAAATTAAAACAGAATTCCTTCTTCACAATATATTCATTGGAGGGGAGGAGATGCAGCTGGCTATCTCCAGAGCAGTTCAAGCTAAAACAGACTCAGTTCTGCAGGACTGAACAGAAGCCAGCTTCCATCCTTCTTAAAAGACCAAAAAGCAACTTGGCAGCAGAGAGTCTGACTGCAAGCCCCATCTCAGAAATACTTATGAAGCACGACAAACCTGTGGCGATTGTGACTGAACTCATTAAAATCACTACAGATTATTTAAAGCCCTCATGCCTGACATTCAGGTCCTTTATTATGCTTTAAATGGCAAGGAAAAGAAGCTGTAGACACAGGGCAGAAATGAGGGCTTTAATGCTGCGGCTGATCACTCAGTGACCAGTAAAAGGAGCTTGATGCCACATGGCATTTTTGGCATGAAATGTTAAACAGGATTGATTGTAGAATTTCTCTTTGCTTTTGAAATCTTTTGCTTTCTGATGACAGAGCTGTTGATGATACAAAATGCCCAAGCCCAGCTTTCAGTCTGGATAATGACCTGAAGCAAAGAAATCAGATCTCTTGGATCAGTGTCTGTTTCATGATACAAGATAAGATTAATAGTTTCATGCTGATTTGCCATTTCCTAGAGTGGTGTTAAATTACAAATTTACAGGAGGGTGGGAGGAATGTGTACTGTATGAAACTCTTATAAAAGGGCAAAACCAAAGCACAGTTATCATAAGATAAAACCATGAAACAATCACAACCCTTGGGGGCCCAGAAGCTCTGTGCAGCCTCTCATGTGTCACATCATCATAGGGTGCCTGGTTATTTTATGATAAGATTATCTCATGTTAATCTCACCACTAGAATTGCCTGCAATAAAAATGTTACCAACTTTCTAATTTTAATTACTGGGTTCCTGAGGATAACTACTTCTATCCTGTTTTGGTTTTGTTTTTTTAAAAAAAAAAAACCCAAACCCAAAACAACTCCCGTGGTTCCTCTGAAGCTGGGAATACTTCAAATATCAAACTTGTGGGCTGGATTACTTTCAATGTCTTTAATTGTCTGATTTTCAACTCGTTTCCTCCCTCCTATTTTCACCTATTCATCCTGACAGTACTCTGTGCATGGAAGATATTGCAATCACTTGTATTTTCTTTCCCAAACTAGAGCAAAAAATCTCAAAAGAAATTCACAAAACGCCTGTAAGTAGGCATTCTTGAAACAATGCAGAAGGGGAAGCATTATTTCCTAACCCAAAACTGTCAACATAATGACCTTAGCATGAGCCAGCAGAAGTGGCAGCCACCACTGTAATGACTTGAACAGTACAAGCCTACAAGATGATTCCCTAGATAAGGTTTCTGTTGAGCAATGTCTTTAGAACTCATCACTAATTTACCAGAGATTATCTTGGGTGGTAGTTCCATCAGCCAGTGCTACACACACATACACACATATCTTCCTTGCATTCTCATATCTGTAAAGTTGGAGGTTCTTTAGCAAATAGCTTTCTCCTACTATTCCATCCTAGTTATTATCATGGGATTCCAACTTCAGGCCAGAAATCTCACAAGGCAATATCATGAAAAAAACCCATAGAGAAACAGTTTTGGGAGCAGCACGTGGTGAGGTTCCTCAGAACAAAAGGTATATGCAATATTAAATAGGATTAAAAAAAAAAACCAACCTAAAACAGGAGAAATGAGGCAATCTCAAGAACCTCCTATTCATCACAACGCACTTTGATCTAGCCCAAAACTACACCCTCACCACAGATCTGACTCTCTTATTTTCAAAAAAATCTTTTTATAAACAAAGACATAGTGCTACAATGTAGGGATACATAGCAAGTCCCTGGGAAGAGTTGTTACACAGTAAAAACCAGGTAACTATGTCCTAATCACACTGTTACTGGATATTGCCCTGTATTGCAATTTCCCATAGATGTAACTAGAAAATAAGAACAGTTGAGGATAATTTAAAGAATAGATTTGTCATGTTTTTCACCAGTATGATACAATTTGCTTATACATCAGTTATTTCATATATGCATACATAATCTATTGCCTGCATTTCTCTCGTGCTTTTTAGCATAAAAATGGTTAGAGAAAAACCTAGATGTCTATTTCTCCTGAGTTCACCAGTTCCTGCTGTTTGTTTCTCACCTGAAGTCATAATCCTGTCTTTGACATCATAATCATTTGCACAGCCACCAATTGAGATGTCACAAACGGAGGATTATGGCCAGGTGGGGAATAAGCAGCAGGAGCAGATGAACTCTTAAGAAACAAAAATCTTGTTTTCATGCAAATGTCCTTCATAATGGAGAACAAAAGAACAAAGGAAGAAAAACACAATGGAGAGAAAATACTAGAAGGATTGTTTCTAAAATACATTATCTCCCTGAAGTTTCCTCTGAGGAGTCCGCTCCTGATTAATAACTGCATAAATCATTACAAAAATAAAGCAAAACTTGACATCTGATGATTGAACCCCCCACACTGCCACCACCACACATATACAGAGCTTTCTATTTAACATGAAATCAGCAGAAATACCAGGCACTTTATGAGAACTTGTAACCTTTAGAGGCATTTATATACATTATGCCTGAATATTCCTGGCTTTAACTAAGTAGTGTTACCCTTATTCTGCAGACAGAGGCATTGAGGTCAAGAAATACACAGGACTCCCCCGAATCTTAGTCACAATCAGATTGCTCAAGACAAAGAAAACTCAAAGAAGTTCAAAGCTGCAGCGGCCCAGATTCTGAAGGAACAGAAAACCCAAAGCCCTGCTTAGAGTCCCACGGGAGACTGTTACAGAATGGCTGCTCTGGGTTTGCTGTTCCAAAGAGTTAAGAGAATTACAAACAATTTTTTCTGTTTGAAAAAAATCATTCATAAATTAATCTGTCTGAAATTGATTCTGGGTACCCATCTGAATGCCAATACGCAAGCATTGAAAACAAAAACAACCACAAGACAAGTTAAAAAAAAGATCAAAATGGCAATCTGGGCCCAGAACAACAGAATCTTTGTATGTAAAAATAAATTCAATCAGCTACCCTGATGTTACTCACACTGCAATGCTGCTGCAAAAACCACCTACCAGATATTCTTTTGGTTCAATTTCTGGTCTTTTTTTTTATTAAGTTTTGGGTGAGCCGTGTTAAATTGTAGTTTGGTTAAATTGCCAGTTTACTCGTAATGCTGCTATATTATTCCTAGAAAGAGACAAAACCCATAAAAAGCAAAACAAAACAAAACAAAACAAAAAAAACCCCACTATCTCAACTCTGCAGAAGTATAATTAATAAATGTAAGAAATTCATTTTTTGGAAAGACTAAAAACCCATGGTGTTTCACACACTTGTGTTTTGCCACACTACTGCCTGTGATGATGCTGAGCGTATGGCATTCAATGTGACAGCACAGATAGCCTACAGCTCAAGCAATTCCATCACCTGCCTGTGTTCTTACTGCCGTACAGTCTTCTGGACATATCCTGTCCAGACCTTGTCACAGCACAGCAGATGTGGCAGCTCATTTCCTCAGCAGTAAAGCAAGGGAGGAACCCTAGCATTAAAATTATGCGCTCTGTCTGTCCTCTTTATTTTTTTCCCCTTCTCCTATAGACGGTGCTGAAGTATCAGGACTGTTTCAAGTTCATTTGAATTGTCTGAATAGCTGCCCTGTAAATAAATGTGCCGTTTGACAAAGGAGTTAATTGAGTAGAAGAAACTTCTGGGCTTTGCCAATAATCACCCTGCATTGTGGAAGCAACCCCCTTCTTTCCTCCAAATGTGAAACAAATACTACCAGAGTTATAAACAGCATTCTAGCTTTCAAGCACTAACCAGCGGGAGAGCAGACTGCACACGCCACACAGCAACCTGGAAATCTGTAAAATGCAGTTATTCTTGAGGAAACCTGAACACTACCTATGACATTTATTCATGGCTTTGAGTAAAGGAGTTGCTGAATAACTCGGGGCTAACTTGATAGGCAAACACCTAATATCTCAACTAGATATTAGCCAAACCATAATTGCTCTCCAGCTGCATTTAGCTTTGCAATCTACTGCTCCTGCTTCATACCTTAAAAAAAAGTTTGCCTGCCTGCCCAGAACTGCATTATTTTTCCCAGTCATACCAGTCCACTTTAATAAAAGATATTATATTTGCCTAGAAATCTCATCCTGCGTTTGCCTTTACACCTATGCTGTGTTTTTTTAAAACAGATGACTTACTCGTCCACAGTGTGTTTTTTGAGGATCTTCTTTAAACCTGTGACTTTCAGAATCCAGCTGGTAAAACAGTGTTTTGCTCTTGTGCAAATTTATGTATTATGTATTAATAAGACTGAAATTCTGTATTCGGAGAGCAGATATGGATATTTATGAATAACCTAAGGAAAAATGCTTTAGAGAAAACACATTTAAATTCCTCCCTCCATTTTTTATAAAGGATGACAGGCATTTTGTTATGCTAGCATTTGTGAATGTGCAAAGCGATGTTTAACTGTGTTCACATCTTTTCCTGGTGGCAGTTGCCACACTCACAAAACTTTGTCTATTCATACCAAAACCAACAGACACACCATAAAAAAAATCAAGTTAAGACCAGGCAGTAAACAGTATCACAGTCATAGTTTTAACTCACCTATACTGAGGCTCCTCTTCTAAAGGGAAAACTATGATACATTCTCTAAAAATACGTAAATCTGTACTGGAAGCAAAAGTTCTATCACTTTGCAAAGTGCAATGTTGTGTTCATATTGAACCTTTACTTTTAGGTGGAGGGAACACAGGGTGGAATCAATTCTACGCTAAATATACATCCAAAACCTATATTTCCTTAACACCTTTGTAAGGTGAGCAGCACTCATGCTGAGAGTCACCCACTGAGAATTCCAAGACACAGCCTCTAGATAACATACTGCAGTGCTGGATAATGGATACTCTAGTAAGAGGCTGACAGAAAAACGCCAGTTAAAATATTTCAACAGTAAACCTTCAAGAATGAAAAACCCCCTTGGTTTTGAAACACAGGAAACCAACTACATTGTTACTTTGCTCCAGATAAAAAGAAGAGAGGATGTCAAACCATTCCTCTGAAATCTAGGAGAGGAGAACTGCCCAACCACACCTGCATGGAGTCTGAAGCACCAGCATTTTGTACCCAGAGGCCATGGGGTGTCTGCTGTTCAAGTCAGCTTGGTAATAGTACAACTGATGTGCCTCCCAGCCAAAAAATCCTTACTATTATAAAACTGATTGCTAAGCAGAGCTTTAAATAAAGTTTGGAAGTGAAATGCTCTCAAATGTTAGTCTGTGATTTCTGAAATTAGAGGTCAACTCTATTAGCCCTTGATGCTTGACTTCTGAAATTCCTTAAAATATGGCACTTGGTTCCCATTTTCAGGAACACACCTCATGCAGTCAGGCATATGGAGTCAATAAAGGTGTCCCTTCATCTGCCATCTGAAGCTTTATTTTTCTCACTTACAAATTACAACTGGTTTTAGTAATAGCAGTCCCTGCACGCATTTGAAATTCACTTCCATTTTCCACATTGCAGAGCTATATGGCTTAGTAAATACAAGCAATTTAGGTTCAAAACCATAGCTCCAGGCACTACATATCAAGAATTTTATATTACTGAAAATTAATGCCTTTTTTGCATATGCTTGAGCGATAAATTAAAAAGCTATGTCTTATATGTATCAATTGGGATTTTCTTAGCCTTCATTTTAAAAAAGAATCATGCATACAGAGTTGCATTACAGCTCCTTCTCTGGGCTTTTAATAAGAGAATATGAATTTATTTCAATTCATCAAAAGCAACTAACTAGACTCCAAGACTCTCACATTTTGTACTGAAATTTGTATGTGTTCAACTGCATCAATATCAAGCTCTGAATTCAATTCTCCAACTGGAAAAAAATTGGCACCTGAGTGTACTGTATTCATGGCAGTGTTCAAGTAGAATAATCAAAGTAAGAGTCATAATTTCTTTCAGCACGGGTAACTACAGTCCCCATATCAGAATTGGGTGGAAAATAACTGAAGTTACAATAATTGCTGGAAAGGGAGCATAAGGGCTAAATAATGCTTTGAAGCTGTTCTCTCTTGGGAAGCTCTATTCTACCCCAAAATCCCCATTATCCCATGTACTTGGAATGGAAACACGTCTCTTCTGGCAATGCGTGCTCAAGGCAGAGAGAGACTATGGTGTTTTGTAGGATTTTCTTCAGCCATATGGAGAGGAATTCTGAAAAGAGAACTGGAGTTGAGCTTGTCCTTCAAAGTCTGCCTTTTTAGACCTCTTCTTGCCCTGCTTTTGCCTCAGTTTGCTTCCAGAATAATCCTTTCAGTTACTTTAATTTTTACTAGACTTTCCACTAACTTTTACTTAGCTGTGACAGGCAGCAAATTAGCAAAAAATGGGCAAGTTCTGGCTAAACTTCAACCACAGAGGCTGTTTAGCAGCTAGATTTTAGCATTTACTCCTCTTGGCTTTTATCCAGCCTGTGTTCTGATAGACTGTGCTTCATATTTACTATCCAGTTACCTACAGCAATGCATGTGCACATCTATCAATTCCCTAATCTTTACAGATGGATTCCTGCTGTTGTCTGGGGCCATTCCATCTCTCAAGTGACATTTGTTCTAGGCATTTGGTTTATATTTCACAATTAATCCTGCCTGACTTTGCTGAACAAAAGGCCTTTTTCCATTAGTCTTTCAGCATCACCCAGTTCTACTCAACATTCTTCCTGCTTAAAAGCCTCTTAAATACATTACTTTCTCTGCAGTTGCTACATCTAGCAATGCTTAAGTCCACATCTACCACCAAACCCTTCAAAATGGGTACATGAACATTTGGATAAGCCAAGGATAATCACAGAATCATGGAGTATGCTGAGGTGGAAGGGATCTTCACAGGCCATCTAGTCCAAGGCCCAGCAGTGAGCAGGGACATCCTGTACTAAATTATGCTCTTCAGAGCTTCATCAAGCCTGGTCTTAATGTTATCAGGGAAGGGGCCTCCACCACCTCTCTGGACAACCTCTTCCAGGGCCTCACCACTCTCATGGTGAAGAACCTCTTCCTAATGTCTAATCTAAACATACCCTGCTCTAGTTTAAAACCACTGTCCCTCATTCTGTCTCTCCATGCCATGGCGAACAGTCCCTCCCCAGCTTTGCTGTAGGCCTCCTTCAGGTACTGGGAGGCCACTATGAGGTCTCTTCAGACCCTTCTCTTCTCTGGCCTGAACAGCCCCAGCTCTCTCATCCTGTCTTCACAGAGGAAAGGTGTTCCAGCTCTTTGGCTCATCATTTTGTTATAAAATTGATGTATTGGGTCAGAGCAAGAATCAGACCAGCTGAGGAGCTCATCTCCTGCCCAGTGCCTCTCAGTAGGTCCAGTGACCACAGCAAGAAGACAATACAGATGCCATCATTCACACAACTGCCCATAGTTGCCATGCAGCCTGTCAACCCCTCCAGAAGATGAGATATGGCCCAACAGATGGCCAAAGAAAGATGCCTGAAATAACTCTTCATTCTTCCTCCTCTCCCATCCCCTCAGGCATTGCATGGAGGACTGACCCCACAAGACAAAAGAGAGCCTAGAACCAATTTAACCTGCCTATCTGCAATGAAAGGCCAGGTCACAGAAGACTCAAGGACTTTATCCTGAGAATCAGCAAGCTATTTCAAAAACCAACTCAAACAAGCATCTCTAAAAAAGAGACCTACCTTTGGAGATTACTTTAATATTTGCCACAGAGTTGACACAAAGGAGATGGAACTGGATATTAAGCTTTTTCTTCTTATGTATCTTGCTTGACTCAGTGCAGAATATGCCTCGGTTCAAGACTGTGATTTAAACTTGGGAATGTTGTGCTTTAGGAAATAAAATTAATGTGGAAAAGATCAAAAAGAAATTGCAATATGCTATCTACTAGAACAATATTTGCCTCCTCAGTACAAAGAGAAGACGTAATTTGCTAAGACAGTGGTGATGGGAATCTATTAACTTTTTTTCCTATGAATTTTAGGAGTTAAAATGCATAATTAGGAATTATATCCTCTGGTTTCAGAGAATTCTGCTAATTTTAAAGCATCTTATTTAATAAAAGCTATTTAAAATGGGATAATGGGAACAATCTGAAAATAACTATCATCTTCCACTTCCTCAGGGCAATGACAGAGCCAGATCACCTGCATATAAAAGTGACACCCCTAAAAATGTAGGACCATTTTTACAATGAAAACTTTAATCCACTAAACTTTCCAAAGAAGAAAGAAGCACATACAACATATAGAAAGCTAAGTTTGAATAAAGTTTTGGGTTTTGATTTGTTGTTGGTTGTTTTTCTGCTTGTGTATTTTGCTTGTGTTTTTCCAGCACAAACTCCCTGGAACTGGAACAGTTCCAAAACCTTCCATTCCCACATGGCTTGATCTCAACAATGGAAGTCCTTCCTAAAATCGCATTTTGAAGGTAACTTTTAAGGTTTTTTCCAATGTTACATACGCATTAAATGCACCAAAATACAATTTTCACTAAATAAAATTATATTCATCAAATCTTCAACCTATTATCCCACATTCTCTTTCAGAACAGACATGTCAATGGAACAGCATCGTCAATCAATCCAATAGATTTTGAGCGTATCTACAATGAATCTACCCTGCAATAAATGGGCTTGAGTCATTTAAAAACTCGTATCTTTATGTGAGGAGATGAAAATTTTGATCTATTCTTTCTCCCCTTAAAGCACCTTGGGCAAGGGCTAAGCATTAAAAAGAAAAATAACCAACAGCTGTATTATAGCAATCAAGCCTCAATAAAAATGACTGATCAATTCAGAGAAGAAAATATAAAAGACAACATTCCATATAAAATACACATAAAGATTTTAACTCAAAAGTTTTCAACTGTGTCAAATGTGTTACAGTAATTAAACAAGCAGACAGGCTGCCAAAACCACAGGTAGTTAGAACACTCACATTTTCCCCCCTTTTCAGTCTTTCTCTCTGAATTACCAAAGCATTTAAAATGGCATCCTTCTACAAACCCTGTTCTATGATGGAAGAATGGAAGAGTATCACAGGAAATGATGACCCAGAAGATGTTGCATGGATTACTCTACTACTTAGCACTTCAAGAGGAAAGCTAGGGATTCTCTCCTCCCTCCTTTCATTAGCCAGGAATTTGCAACTCCTTTTCAGAAACTATTCCCTTGTACTTCCTCCTCAATCCATGTTGCATTACTTCTCTTGGATGAAGCCCAGCTATGCTGTACTGGATTTCAGATTCCCGCCTTTTTAAGCGGCTATTTCCTCTCACAAAATGATTACACCTGAAACTACAGTTGCCTAAAAATGTTGTAATTCACCACAATTTGATCAAATGGTGCTGAGCAATTGTTTTACTTCAAACGACAAAGAAAGAAGAAAGTTCAGCAAGAGATGGTTTCTGCTGGCCATATAAAACATGTCTGGCCTTAAAACAACTGAGTGCTGTGGAAAGGTGCCAAGGAGCCAAGTTTCTTCTGCTTTCACCAATTTCAAAGAGGCAAGAACACTTAGCATGAGCAGTATTAGGTCACATCAAATCACTTTAGGTGAATGTGTACTTAAACACATACTTAAACAAATACAACTGACAACATGAACATGCATAGAACAGAACCATTAGGTCAATTTCCCAAGTCAGAGTATCACCTACAAAGGAGTAGCAAATCACCCAAGGGCTGACGTTTGGTTTCAGAAGTATCTTAGAATGCGTTAGGCTGGAAAGGATTTTCTAAGGCCATCTAGTCCAACCCCCTTGCAGTGCATAGGGACATTCTGCACTGGATCAGGTTGCTCAAAATCTTATCAAGCCTGGCCTTGAATGTCTCCAGAGAAAGCCAAGCCAGTACTCCCTTACACATGCAGGTGCACAAAGCTGTCTCTAATCTTTTCAATACTATAAGATCACCCCAAGAAGTCTCCCTGTAACTTTCAGACTACATCTGTCACTCTGTTCAAATCAATTCTCTCCAATGCATTGCACTAAGGAAGGCTGGCTGAGATACGGCCAGCATCGATGACAGCACCATGAAAATTGAAAAATTACCTCTAAAAGGGTTTGAGAAGAAAATGCTCTAACACCGTATTTCATATCACTGAGCCTGAAACAGAGCATGCTGTTCCATAATGCTTTTTCAAAGTACTACCATTAAAAAAAAATTAAGATGTATCAATGATAGACAGTAATTTACAACACCAGCGAGACAGTTAAAAGACAAACACTTTAGAGGAGAAACATCATAGCATGCACTAACAGGTTAACTCTAAATAATAGGCAACAGTTATACATGATACTAAAAATGGGTGTAATATGACGAAATAGGAAATAAGGACTATAAAAATGCTTTCTGATAGCAAACCACAAAAAATTCTCCCATGGGAAGGAAAGGAAACCAACTTTCATGCTATTTAGGCTGGACAAAAATGTTTAAAAAGATAGAACTGGAAGGAGAAAAATTCTGCAGCAGGAAGGAGGGAAAGATGAAAAGGTTTGGTTATACACATGGATTGACAATGATCAGATGAATTACCAAAAATAAAAATGGAAATTCAGGAGGAGTCCAAAGTGAGAAAAATTGAGAGGAGGGGAACAGAAAAGGAAAAGGGTAGGGGATTTCTTTGTCTCTAACGTTTCTGATTTTTGCCTCATTTCTCCAATGTCATGAAAGAAAGAAGCAACTTCCAGGGAGGATTAGCAACCACACACAGAGGAAATAAATACAGATTCAAAGTGGAACATCTAATAAGAAAAGAAAGTCTTTCTCCTTCCTGCAAATGGAGGATGATGATGATTCAAATGAAAAAAAAACACAGGAAACAATATTCATAATATACAGTTTCTGCAGGCTACAGAAATCATTGCGAGGTGCTGTATACTGCAGAGTTTTATGACATTTTTTGGCTGAGTTCATGATTAGGAGATTACATAAGCTGTTTATTACTTTCTGCAGCCTATGAAGCGCAAAAAATGAACCGGTCATTTAATTTACACTAAATTTGTACCAGATAGCAGAAAAAAGCAAAGCAACTCAGTGAAGACGGAGCAAGCATAGAAATGCCGTAAGAAAACAGCATCTTCTTCCACCCCAGTGCTGCACAGAGAAAAGAAATAGTTTGATAAAAAAAACAATCAGTAGTAAAAATGCTCTTGGGAAAAAAAAAAAAAGTTCTTTGCCTGCACCCATGGATTAATGCCTAGCAACAAAAGTGATTGTGTGTGTATTCACCTGCACACATGCAAGAGCAAGAGCATAGCAGTGGTGTATGGACAAGGGAAGAGCCTGAGAAGGACACAGACAAAGGGAGGAAAAGAAAGGCAAATTCAGTTTTCATGTTTCCCCCAAAGTCTAAACCAGAACTAATCAAAATGAATTCATCTGAATTGTCTGTGATGGCCAAAAATTTAGTCACACACACTCTGGCTGTCCAAATGAATGGTGAGGAAAGGGCTCACATCAATCAGCTTCATCTGAGAAGATTGGCACTACTTCAATAGAGATTGACAGAGTTCAGTGCCTGCCAGACTGATGAGCCAAGCACCAAGCTGAAAATGTTCTGACTATTCATAATGACATTGCAGTCTGGGGCCTTTGATTAATTAATTCAGGAACTAAAGCCTGGAGTTACTATGAGAAGAATATTTGAGGTAGCAGTTTCTCACTCCTTACAGGATATGAAATCCACATCCCAGTGCCCCACACTCCAGCCTGTGCTTGTTCCACTGACGGTCCCATTACTGTTGCCTTGTGGTGAGGCAGTAGAACAGGTGGCTCAGAGAGGGGGTGGAGACATCCCTGGAGACATTCAAGGCCAGGCTTGATGAGGCTCTGAGCAACCTGATCTAGTGCAGGATGTCCCTGCTCACTGAAGGAGGTTGGACTAGATAACCTTTGAAAGTCCCTTCCAACTCTCTCATTCTGTGATTCTAACCTACACTGCAGGTCCTTCCCTCCCTCCAACAATTTACATCCCTACAAAACAAATACGGAGATGCAAATGTTGGGTGCCTTTGCCTTGGAGAGGTTTTGCTAAATGAGCCTTCTTCCAGCCACAAAAGAAGCATTTGTCTTAATTGTTACTAATAATGTTATCTTTCAGCCTCTCCAAAAACTCTCTGACCAGCAGCAGGGTCCTTGCATGGTGCTGCTAGAAATGTTGCTAGGTAGCATTATACACGCAGACAATTAACAGCTTACAAAAAAGGGAGGTTGATCATTTTATTGCATTATTGTTCAGACAGAAGAAAATTCATTTTCATTAAGATAAGACCTTTCCACTCATTCTCAGCCCTAAATCTGGTTAGAGGAAGGCAAGGTATCTGCTGTATTAATGTATTCCAATTAAACAAAATTGGGTAACATAAATAGGAAGCCTGAACAAGTTGCACTGAAGTTAAAGGGGCTACTGCTACACTTTCATGGGCGTGCAGACAGTAACAACTGCATTTAACAAAAAAACTGAAGGATGAAAGACATTACACATAAGTCACACTGGAAAATAATAATTTCTAAACTCTCCCCAGTCTGAGTTACCTCACCAGTACCATACATGTATTTGAACTGAGTACTCAGCACAAGCTTGGTCCCAAAGCAGTTGTCATTTTTTTCTTCCAGTGTCTTCCAGTTATTTTTCTGTTCAGTAATGCCGTTTTCTGAGCATGATACTTTAAAATGCTTTTCTGCGCAGCTTTAGTAAAAGAGAAGCTACAAGCCTGACAAACAGCAGAATTGAGATTCCAGATAAACAGCGGCAAGGAAAAGAACTACCATTAAAGCTGGGAGAGGTTATTAAATTATTTTACTACTCCAGTATTCGCTTTGCACCCAGCATGCATTCATTTTTTGAGATACTGCTTGTTCAGAAATAAAGACCTGCATGCTTCTTACTGGTAAAGAGTCAATCACCAACAAAACGAAGGCACAAGTAAAAGGAGAAATTCAGCTAGAGTCAGATCTATTCTGCTTTTATATGAAAATGAAAAAGTATTTCCTTATTTTTCATGGCCTCTTCACTGGTCTTTTTGTTTTAGAGTGAGTCTCACCTGGCAGAAGACTATTAAACGCCAAAGCACAGAGGAGTCACATGCACTGGCATGAGGGGCCATACAAAATGAATGCCTACAGGAAATATACCTGGCAACAGATGATGCAGCAAACCCACAGGATTCTCTGAATAACAATCAATTTGTAAGGCTACCAGGCCTACAGTAATCTGAAAGGTGTATTTATAGGCTTGCAGCTATTCACAGCTTTCAATTTAGATTTAGAAAGTTTCAGTTTCACTCCTGTCGTGAATAAAATATTCCATATGGAGTCTATTTACTTCTCCTTAGCACTGGGAAGTATGACCTTTAGGACATTCTGACTTAGTTCAAGCGAGTTGGCTGCATTTCTTCCTTCCCTTGTTCCATCTCAATTGAAGGTTAGATAATTCATCTTCATCTGCAAAGCCCAGGGAAACCTATAGGTAGAAAACAGCACACTAGTCTATTTGCAAAGCTACAAAGGGTAAAGAAATACCTATTAAATACATACTTTCTAAGGAAATGGTCTGCAATAGTTTCTTGTAGGAAATAAGTGTGCCTAATTCTGAAACTGACTTTAAAAGAAAATATTAGAGCAATGGTTACTCCAAAGCAGAAGGATGTGTGCAAGGCACTCAGGGGCACAAAAAGCCGGCTAATTTAAACTAAGCTATTGAGACTGAGCAAGTCTGGATGTAAATGAGACCATCAATGACTACAGCATAGCAGTCCCATCAAAATATCTATACACAAACCTGTACAAGCTTCATTTTCACCATCCGTAAGGTGACACCTTACATTAAACTGCTAACAGCTGACACAGAGAGGAGACTTAAAAATCTTTATTCCCTTCTTCCACACTGCTGTCACTGCCTGAGCGCTCCAGCCTCCCTGGCTAGCTCTTGGCACAGTCACCTCCATGAAAGCTACAGAAGTATTGCAAATTGACTAACGAGATTAGCAAACCTGCGCTTGACTTGTTCAATAAGGTGTTGATGCATGCAGATATTTTTGCCGAAATTACTTCATCCGAGAGGCATCAAATCTCACCGGAGCCCCCTTCTATTTTCAGTCCCTAATCCCTAAACCTTTCTAACCTGCGTATAACAAAAAAAAAAAAAAAAAAAAAAAAAAAAAGGAGGAAAAAGGAGCTGAAAAGAAGGAAGGAGAGGAGATAATGATGCCCGCCGCGAAGGCAGGCGATCAGGCAGTGCCTCCCCCAGCCCCTGCGCACACAATCAGCGCCAGCTGCAGGCCAATTAAACCCAGCCGCTCACAGGTGTTCGCAGAAATGACGAACACAAAAGAAATTCGCACTTCAGAACTGCAATATTTAAAAGCTTTGAGGTGGAACCAAGAAAGATAAAAGCCCGAATTAAGTTTATTGCCACCTTGTGCTTCAGCCCTAATGCAGGTTTTGAACAGGGCCTCCCATTGGTATTAAAAAGTTGGACGAACATCTGCATTTAAAATACAGGGAGCAGAGCACGTGAAGTGCTTTTAAAACACCAATTGCCATAGTAGATAGGGGGCTTTAGTATACGTTCATTTATTACTATAGTTGTATGGCAATATGGTAAAATATATTTGCCAAGTGGGCAATACAAGCTCAACTCTAAGTCAACATAATATGCTAGATTGCTTAGATTTTCATAAATATTTTTGATGCTTATTTTCTCTAAACATAACTCTCATTTCCCAAAATAACAATTTCTTTAATTTTTAATGAGAACAAAACCACGGTAAGATCTTATCATGCTCTCTTATGTTAGGATTAAAAACCACAAGAGGGGAGAAAAAGGAAGAGAGAGGCAGCCCCCTGAAAACTCTACACATTCTCTTAAGTGGTGGAATGACAGCAACTATCCCGTGAGTGAATTCTTTCCCTCTCTCCACAGACCAGCAAACAAAGTATCTGTAAAATGAATTTCTCTTCATGGTCCTATACCAAAAATATGTATACAAATTAACATCCAAATGTCTCTAATTCCCATGATATGTCTATTAAACAGCAATTCTCCATAAGGTTGTTTAGCTATCCAAACAGCAGCCTAAAATTATTATCTCTATAAGCTTTCCATAACTTATCACTCAGTTCCTATGAAAAGCCATTAATTTTGGCCTCTCTCTATCTTGGTCTCACAGGAAATATTCTGCAAAGGGATGCAATAAAAATGTGATTTCTGCCATCATTTCATTAAAATTCCCTGTTAAATTTCTGTCTGAACAGTGTACATAATATAAAAAACTCTAGGCTCTTATTAATGGTGCTGTTCCTTATGATACGGACTTTAAAAAATAATGAAGACCATTTCTTACTTGTAAGAATATTGTTCATTTTTCATTCCTATTAAAATTTAATCTGGAAGTTGTTTAAAAATGTTTAAGTTTCATTACATTTCAACATCTTAAGAAGGGGGAAAGAGCCAGTGAGTTCATCATGAGCAGGAATGCTGTCACTCATCTGTCCTTCCACTGATACCTTAATACTAAATCATTCCAACCTATCTATGATTGAAGATATCCTTACTCAACATTTTAATAGGTAACCATCTCATGAAAGTGAGACAATCTTTTCTGAAAACCTTCGGCTCCATGGGTAGAAGATGACAAGGTACAGAGGAGCAATTATTTCCTCAGCTTAAGGTTACCTTTGAAACAGTTTTTGGAGGTTTTTAGTTGGAGTTGGGGTTTTGATGTCGCCTTATTTAGTTGTGATATGGCTCTGAGGAGCGTGGTGGGTATTTCTGCAGGATTTAAGCAAGGTGAAGTTCATGCAAAAAACAGTGGTCAATACACCACAAGAAAACCTTTTAACATGCCTAAGAATGAGAAGAACCACCTTAGCAAGTACTTTAATGAGTGGATTTTAAGAAGAACTGCCATTTTGAAACTGGACAGCCTAGCCTGGTTCTCAAAAGCAGAAATTTGGCAGCTCTTCCCACAGCCTTTCACAGCAATGTCACATTATTTCAAACTTTAAGGGATTTTTAGATGGTTCTCATTGTTTAGACTTTGACCGGTCTTCTCATTCATATTGTGAAGTCCCACCTA
This sequence comes from Turnix velox, assembly GCA_013400935.1. Taxonomy (NCBI): domain Eukaryota; kingdom Metazoa; phylum Chordata; class Aves; order Charadriiformes; family Turnicidae; genus Turnix; species Turnix velox. Next base: position 255,747 of record VZTY01029597.1, read on the forward strand.
TTTGACTGCACATCATGAAGGGAACATGCCTGCACTCACTTCAGCAGCACTCAACAAGAGAATAAGATGTGGCAAAGCCGAGTTATGAACTGACAGAAGCACACCAAAACTAAAATTAAACTATCGGAACTAGGACACGCATCTTCTACAAACATTGTGCTTAAGAACTTTCAACAATAAGGTCTTTTATTCAGGGTGTCTAATTTTAGACATCTAAGTATAAAAATTCTGGCGAGTGCATTTAATGGAAGCCTGGCGATTGCCAGGCTGAAAAATGTTAAATCTAATTTTAGTTTTAATTTTGCGCACTTTTTTTTTTTTCTTTTTTCTCCTCACACAATTTCTGCAACTGAATAGAAAAATATCTACGATATTTTCTGGACAACATTCACAATATTCATTTCAGCAGTTGCACTTTGAGTACTTAAAAAGCCTACTCCAATGAATTGGAGCTTCTTCATTATTCCCATGGAGACCAAAATTTCATACTCTGCAATCAAAGTACTTTCTGGTAATTTTTTTTTTTTTAGTCCTCAAAACATTTCTATTAAAATTAATGTTAATACGTTGTGATCTGCACATATCCTAAATTAGAAACTTAAACTTCCCTGCAAGTCTTCCTTTTAGATCTTTTTATGCAATTATCATCCGGCTATTGTGCTACAGGCAATTTTTTGCATTTTCCTCCTCACATAGATGGTTTCATAACATGGATATATTGATTTAAACTAGTTTCATTACTACTAATGCTCTGCTAAATTTTAAAGACAACGCAATATTGAACAGAATAATGTGTTCTATTAATAAGCATACTATTGAAATACTGAGCAGATTTATTGCATTTGGATGTTCAAATAAACACAAAGATCATTTTCTATAAATCATCTCCTGCCTAAAAAGATGACTGAAATTGGATTTGATTTTTTAAAAAGTAATAAAAGCAATGAAAACTAGTTTGAAAAATTAACCAGTGGATTTTAATCAAAAAAAGTATACTCTAATCAGATGCATTTGGGCCTTGTTTAAAGCAGTACTTATTACCAAAGGTACAAAGGGCCTTTAAAGGAACCAGTGGTAGCAATAGTTTGAGGGAAGAAGTTTAAAAAAGAGATTCAAGCTCTTGTTTTGTAAACGTAATAAAGTAGATATGGCAAAACTTTAGGTCCACACAGCACAGCGCTTGGCTCTTGCACGCATACTTAAGCTGGCTCGGGAGCCAGGAGCTAAGTATCCATGTCAGTGCAGTATCTGCTTGAGCCTGCTAATTAAGCTTGCTGAGAAAAACTAATTACTGATGCAGCTCTGCTGCTGCTGGGAGCCGAGCTAATACCACTATGCGGTACAACACATCAGCCCATTTGGAGCAGGATCAGGTACCTGACCGAAGCAGGGCACAAGCATGCCCTTAAGTAAATCACTCCTGATATCAAACAACAAATAGAGGCTCTGTTTCTTCAGCAGTGACCCCATGTGTGATCTCCCACAGGCCCCCTCCTCCCTGCCTCATCTGCCACATGCAGAAAACACTCCTGCCATGAGTGCCTGAGCAGGGAAGGACTTAGCAAAAGACAGGAAAATAAGCACCTTCTGATTGCTAGTCTATCTGTGAACCAGGGTTTCCACACACTGGAATCTCCTTCATTATCTCTGCAACAAAGCATCCTCATTCCCCAAGTTTTTGATTGCCATGAATACCGTGCTAAGTGCTCAGGTTAAAATAAAGAATGCTTTAAGCATTTTGTGTCTTCCAGCACAAAATTTCAGCTGCTGTAAAACATTCACTTCCTATCTTGCTCTAACCATTCACCATAAGAATACTGCTAAAATTACATGGGAATCTAAGCAGAGGAGGTGTGGGAGGAGAAAGCAAGATTGTAATCAGAATAGCAGGTCCTGCTAGGGCTAACAACAGCTGCTGGTTACCACCACTAGAAGATAACAGCAGTGCACTCAGCAAGCAGGCAGCAATATGCCTCAGTGGTCACCCATCTTTACATCTCTGCCATCAACACTATGTATTCTTTTTTCCTTCCTCTGCTGACTGCACCCCAGATTGCAAGTTTTTACCAGGACAGGAACTCTTGTTTTATTTACATGGGCAGTATCTGCCTAAATGACTCTCAAGACTGACGATCATTGTCCTTCCGCTACCCAGCATCTCCGCAGACACACAAATAAAATATAAAATCCCAGAATTTTGTTTATAGTTAATTACAGAGAGGCTCATGGACCCTAGCAGTTCTCTCAGTAGTATGTATGTATGTATGTGTAGGCTCAGGACTCTGTCGCCCAGAACAGTACCATGCTCAGCAGCATTACGCCAATGGCTCCTCTGCCAAAAAAGCTGGATGTCAGCGCCTGCCGGCCGACTGACAAGCCGATGTGCTCTCTGCTAGCATTATGCTGTGCTTCTGCAGAATCACAGCATGGGCCAGAAGGCTCCATCTTCCTTTAATACACAAGCTCTACTTGAAAGAACGAATCTCAAGCTCCTGAGCACTATCACAATACAAACAATGACGGTAATTTCTTTACAGCCTGCCATTTCTCCTCGCACACGCTGTATGGCCTGCAAAAGGTTATGCATATAAAATCACTGGGTTACACTTACTATCTTGCAAGAAAGAACATTTTAAGAACATCTGAGGAATGAGAGGACTTCTTTTTATAAACATTTCAGTGAAACAATGAGTGTGAGGTAATTGCTTCTGATGTAGGGAAAACTCATTTCAGTCCAGTAATCCAGCATAACAGCATTCTCCAACACCAACGGGCCTCCAAAAAGTTAGAGACATGAAACTGGGTCGTGGTCAGACTCTTACTCAACCTTTGCTATTTTGTAAGATCTTCCACCATCTAAACAAGTTCTCTAATTACAGCTGTGTGGAAACATCTGCATGTCGGATATGGAATCATTATAATCCCAGTGCTGATTAAGAGTATTTTAAAGTTCTCCTAACAATTATTAACAGTACAATGGACCTCTGACTGACCTATGCTGCAAACTATCTATTCTTCTTCCAATCATTTTAGTCCCTACACATATCTCTTTTATGGCTTTTTTGTAAGCTGAAGAAGTCTTTTTTTATTAAACTGTCTCATCTTTGATGGGCAGCCAAACTTGGGAAATTTGTGACACACACTGCACAGGTAACTCATAGACTCATCCCTGCTTACAAAGCAAGTGTCAGTTTCTTCCAAGTTTGAGAGAAATCTCAACTCCAGATCTCCACAACGCCCTCCTACCAGCACCCCATGCACTCAGAGATAATCTTCACAATGCTTATTAGAGAAGATTACCTTTTCAAAAAACAACAATTTGGATTAATTCTTCTTCTCCTGGGAGCTTCTACTGAGATACCATTATTGTATCCCATAAACAGGACCAACAGACTTGGCCATCTCCTCACTCCTCTGCTCGAAACACATCTCCCAGTTGCTACCCTTTGTCTTTTTCTCATTCTAGTCTTATACTCCCATTTCCCACATTTACTGTTAATCTCCAGATAATGACTTCTGTAACAAACAAGTTACAACGAGTGCTCTGGGTAAACATTATGTAAATGTCAGAGGTCTTCTGCTTATCTTCAATCATTCTTTATCTATATTGGCTTATTGAGTAAATTATTTGCTAACTACTATTAGCCCTCTTCTCACTTTAGTCCTGAAACAAGCTTTAAAAACTTAGTTAATAAAAGAAATGAAGCTTAAGCACACTCAGGACTCCCTAACATACCAAGTATTTAGCAAGTCACTCAAGATTATTCCATCCCGTGCACCCTGCTTTAAGCAGGACACTTCTCTCAGCTGGGATGCTTCAGTATTACTTCCCCTGATCCCACTCCATCTGAAAAAACAACGGGACTGATGACATATAAATTTATACTTGGAGTAATGCATCCAGATCTGGAGCCCTCAGCACAAGGAGGAAATGGATCTGTTGGAGAGGGTCCAGAGAAGGGCCAGAGGATGATCGGGGGGCTCTCTCTCCTAGGAGGACAAGCTGAGAGAGTCAAGGCTTTTAAGCCTTGAGAAGAGAAGGATGCAGGTAGAACTTATGGCAGAATACCTGAAGGGACTATTTGTCAGGACATGCAGCAACAGGACAAGGGGCAGTCGTTTTAAACTATAGCAGGGCCATCTTCAGATTAGACATTAAGAAGAAATTGTTCACGAGTATGGTGAGACACTAGAACAGACTGCGCTGAGAAGTGGTGGAGCCCCCATACCTGGAAACATTCAAAGGCCAGGCATGATGAGGCTGTGGGCAACCTGATCTAGTGCAGGACGTCTCTGCTCACCACAGAGGGGTTGGACTAGAGAGGATTTAAAGGTGTCTCCCAACTTCATGACCACTGGCATTAGCCCATCACCTAGTCAGCATGGCTACCCACTGCTGATGCTCTAATTCCCATGAACAGACACCATCCAGGCACACTGCTTTATGATCAGTTTGCTGAGATAGGAAAACTCAGGTTCCTACTTGAGGTTCTTGGGCTTAATTCTGGCCACAGGCAAGTGTAGTCTGAGAAGACTAAGGATCCCAGTGGTTTTTAAATGGTTTTCCATTTCACATGAGTGCTTCTTAGAGTTATTTTATATCTCATAATTGGAAAAAAAATTAACAGACTTGGCACTTAACTCTTACTATGGCACAACTGCACTGGTGCAAAGCAGAGCTGCCATTATGAGTCATGACAATTGTTTGTACTTGTGGTTTTTATGCACAGAACGTGAAAAGCTTTACAAGCAACGGTGGGAAACACTGTTAACCTCACTATACAACTACTGAACTTAGGCACAGAATGCTGAAGTAATTATCCAAAGGTCACAGAGAGTAAGTAGCAGATGCAGGAGAAGAAGCTACTTACATTCACTCCCAAATTCTCTAATGGAGCACCCCCCAGCTCCTCCCGCCCCTTACTGCAATGAAGTTTTAAGTGTAAATCAATAATTGAGGTCACTGAAAACTTTCTGCATGCAGACTGCAGTGAAGTCATCCTCTAGGAGAGCACTGACAAAAAGCAAGGAGCTTAATGAATTTTTCAGTGGTCCTTACGTAAGGATACAGCATTCCAGGAGGAGGTGAGAGGAAAGGACACTTGCTCAGGAGGCCCTGCAACAGGGCTGCAGCGACAAATCATGGCTCCCAGAACACTGCTCAGGGAAATGTAATGCTGCCATTTTCCAAAATGCTGGGTTATAAAACCTTTCACACATACAATATTTAAAACCATGAATTACCTTCAAGAATGTATCCAAACATCTAACAGCACCAAGTCATGCTAACGGTTATCTGTTTATAGGTCAGAAGGGCAGTAAATTATTGCAATGGAAAGTAGTAAAGCCTGCATTGTGTCTAGTTGTGCTGTTTAACAGGTGATAGTGAAAAGTAGGTGATGCATGGAAACTTCAAGTTTTTATAGCTCCTGCCTCAATCTGTACTCGCTTATATAAAGATGTCACATTTTAAAACATTTAAAAGTCAAATTGTCTGGAGAATAGATTCATATAAAATTTATTTTCAGAAACAGATATTTAGCCTACTGTTATCAGAGTTGATTGCTCTTATGTATAAGCTTCATTCAAGTTTCTACAGGTTTGAAAATACAAAGACTGACATTTCAGATCCCATGCTCAAATGTGTCATTAACTAGAAATTGAAATGAGAACATTTCCACTGTCTCAGAAATACTGGGGTTTGTTAGGGTGATAACTGCACTAACTGCTTTGGAGGTTTTTGTGAAGCTACTAAATACAGCTCTGCTTTAACACAGACAGGAAGGAGGAGTCACAATGGCAAAAGAAAAATTCTGAATCGGAGCCTTACTCCAAACAATATGCCTTGAGAATTCATTAATTTCAAAGCTCTGCCAAAACAGCCATTTGTAAGTGGCTAATGGCAAAAATGCTTTATTCTGTTTATGTCAAAGACATGTTTGTCAGGCACTGGACAGCCAGACAAATCAGGGTCTAATTAGTCCAGTCAATTCCCTCAGTTTTATCCTTTCAGTCTACGTTGAGTTATTAAAGCATCAGAAATAAAATGCTACAGAGACAGCAATAAGGGAAATAAGATGTCAGACCTCTATTAACAACAGTATTTTCAGGAAGCAATGTAAATAGAAAATCAAATTTATGTAAGAAATATATAGATGAGTAAGTAATTCTCAACATAATTATCCTACATTTATCTTAAAAAGAGCTTTTATCTCCAACTGATTAAAAAAAAAAATTCTTCAATAAATAGACATATTGACTTCTTGGGAACAGTGACCATCACCTAGAGACAGATGCCTGCCCAGTATGAGAGGATATTGGTCCCCAACCCAAATACTACAGTTGTACAAATAACAGTATGTGAGTAATTATTTATTCCACCCTTGACATTTAACCAGCTCAGACAGAAAGTGTGACAGTTAAGCAGCAGCAAGATAAAAAGAACCGGAAAATGCCACATTCAACTGAAATGACAGGAAATATTTAGGGAGACAGAATGTAATAAATTGGGCAGACTTATGGGAGTTTAATTGCCCCTTTGTGAAGAGGTATAAATACATGTAAAAACTGTAACTGTGACGATCAGTTTCTGGGAGGAACAGCTTTCTGTTGGGGATGTCTAAATCTTCATATCTTGAATACTGTCACCACCAGAAGGAAATTTTCTCGTTGCACTGCCCATGAGGGTTGGTCTGATGGCAGTGGCCCCCAGCTCGGTGACAGGCTTCATGCAGGCACCACAAGAGCAGTGGCCACCTGGACCATTGGGGTAGTCACATATATCAACAGCCTCCTGGTTTTACTGCCTCACACTTGCTAGAAGAGACAGTGAGATGTTTGCTACTTCGTCAGCATCTGCCATCACCCAAAATAACATCATTTGCTCCCAGAAGACATTTTTTCCCATTTTTCTCCCATCTTACTACTATGAAATAGCTCATCTACCATGATGGCTGACAAGTCCCACTTCAGCTCTCACTCAAGTATCTCAAGTCACCTTGGCTGTCAAACCATGATACAGAAAGATTCCTTCGCTAACATCAAGTTAAAAAAATAATTGGTGATTTCACCAGCACCTTCACTGCATAAGGAGAGGTATTTTTTTACAGGGCAATTGTTTAAAAAAAGACCAACTCCCCATTTTAGAGCATTTTGACATTTCAAAACAGTTCCATCATATGCTTACACTCGTTCTTACTAGTTTATTGTAACAGAAGTATTCACCTTTAATTTAACGGTAATAACATTCTCCTATTTTTTAAAAAAACCTACAGGGGCATAATGATCATTCCTGCTTTTGCCAGGTCTGTTTGGCAGCTTGCCACCTGGAATATGCTCCCACACAGAAGTTTAGACTCATGGGTCCAACAAGGTTGAAGACAAATTAAAAGGAATACTTACAATATTTACTAATATTAACACAAGGGATTAGTTCAGCATATAAACAGCAGCAATGATATGTCTGAAAATTGACAAGGCACACCAAGAAAAGCATAATCTTAGTTATTACTTAGGATTGTACACTTTGTCTTCAATGTTGACCATCTTAGCAGAAAAGTAAAAGGAGCATCTTGGTATGTGATGAAATAATGAGGATTTCAGAAAAAAATTATTAAAAAAAGATGCCTTCATTCTTCTAAATTGAATCACGAACAAGATTTGAGTCACCTTCTGGAGATGTCTCACACTTCCAACTCCTTATGCAGACACCCAAGAGTGACTGAGGATCCTATCACACACACTAATGGGAAGGAATCAGGAAACAATTTCCTAATACTCTAATGTTTACTGAGTTTGATAGACTGACTGAGAGCATTAAAAATCTACACATTTTGTCAGACTTTTTTTTAAAGAAAATCAGCAGTTCTCTACATTTACTTCCATATTTAGCACATGATTACCTTGGATAAACCATTTCAATAGAATTAATGCTCAAACAAATAAATAATAAGAATGCATAGATGCATTCTGGCTAGTAGAGGACTCCAGTGTTTCCTTCTCTTGTTTTACTTAAAGAATTGCAGACTCTTCAGATATTATGATCCTTTTTAACTCAATGAATAAAGACACCTGTGAAATGGATCACATATGTGCATTTGCCTGGGGTTGGTTGTACAGTACAAGAGGACTTTAACCCATGAGTAGTTGTTCTTTGTAACCCAGCACAATTTAATAGTTACCTTTTTATGAAAGAATTAACTTAAGTACAGAAAAGCCCTGGATCAATTGAGTACTTACAGTATCTTATTAACTAGACCAACAATTAATCTTTGCATTTATGAAGCATTTTAAATTCACTGAACTTACAAACATCTTCTAGTTTAAGAAACTAATGTAGAAAGCAACTAAATAAATTGGTGGCAAGACAGAACAGAATCAGATCCCAATTCATCTGCTTGCTAGTCCTCATCTACTTGGTAGAGCACAGCTGCAGTCCCAGAAGCATACTTGCATGCAGAAATCTCATGGTCAGCACAAGTAATGAAAAATATTAATCAAAACTTCTCATGTCCCTTTAATGACATTCCCATGGATAAAATGAGAAACAAAGGCCTAAATATTTAAAGACCTTTCTGCATGTGTGTCTCAACATTCATTTCCTCAAATAAAAAGAATCCCTCGATTTTACCTAAAGCTTCAAATTCAACCCAAAGGACCCAAAAATCATGTTAAAATGATTATATCTTTTGATTAACTCGAACATTTGAGTGAAAAATGAGAAAATTAAATTACAAAAAAAAAAACAAACAAACAACCTGGGATTTATTTGCATCAAGATATAGAAAAAGAAGAAAGCAATTCAGTCTCACAGCCAGAGATAGTAATCTGTTCAGAGCTTGCTTGGTCCATCTATACATTCATGTGATGGGTTGTACATGCTCCTAGGCACATGCAACAGAAGGATTTTTGCATTAGCATTGACAGTCAGATACACAAGCAAGTTCTTCCCACATAGGGGCACTCATTCTGCTTTGTAAACAGTAGCGTTCATCCCAGGTTCTCTGATCCTCTTGGTCTCAAAATCTCTACAGACTCCTAGCCAGTGTTATCCACACTTCATGCTAATGTTACAGATTGAAATAACTGTTCTGTCTACAGCAATCCCATGCCTGAACGTACACTCTCATTAGAAGGAACACTACCAAGTGCTCCAACACCAGGAGCCCCAGAGTGCCTAATTGCAAGAGCACTGAAGGATGAGTATCCAAAAGGAAGATCTGTGCTAAGAAGCTGCAGGAAGAATGGAGCATTGTGCTTTGAGCAATGAACGGATGGATATCAGGAAAGAAGTGGTCTCCAGCAGCTTTCACTTGAAATCCAGGAGTGACCTCAGTTGCTCACTGGCTGTGCTCCTTTGCAGACTCATGAGCTCATTTAATGAGACAAGCTCACTATTAAAAGTTTCAGCCTTATTTTCTGTAACCATGAATGGTTCCTGACTTAAATGACATACTGATACAACTTAGCTTTTCTGCTGAGCTTTAGAAGTTACACTAGACAGCAAGATTAGGGTCCTTGACCTAACTGTAGAAAGCATCAAGGCTCTTACTTCTCAGTGGCTAAGTCCTCTTTCTGAAGTTTCAGAGCAGAGACTGTAAAATTAGTTGTCTTCAACTAAGACACCAGTGCTCATCAACAAGCTCCAGAGAGTAAGAGGAGATTTTGTATTTACACACCAGAAAGAAGAAGACCTACTGAAATGTTTGGCCTGCTCCAGCCAGCAGGATTGCTCCAGCTAATGGAGAGGAGAACAAATGGAGAAAGGTGTAAAAGAATCAAATGCATTTTGTGCAAACTGACTACAAAACGTGCATCACTATACATCTGAAAGTGGGACATTTTCTGGCACCTAGCATGAATAGGTGACAAGCAAAAACTGTTCTGCAGTATTGAATGCATTAACTGGATCAGAGGTAGGTAACCAGGCTGTTCAAAAACATAATCACATGAAATCTTTATGCAGAAAATGCTGCAGATGCACAATCTGTGCTGCTGTCAACTCACCAGATTCCTACTTATATATGGAAACTGGTAGTTTCAAAAAAATTCATGGATTTGTCCTATCGTGGATAAAATCTCAGGAGGAGAGTCCTTAAGGACTGAAAATGGCAAACTGCGCATCAGGAAAAACTTTAAGTTTGAACTTTTTGCAGCTCAAAATGAACAACTCCAGCTAAATCTTAGGGTATTCAGAACTAACTCAGAGAGATATTTCTGCAGGCAATCATCCTGGTACAGACAGATAACGAATTCCCACCTTCTTAGCTGAAAGAAAATTACAGCCTTGGCTCTCATGAAAAATCTTTTTGCCATACAAAGACCAACCTATAGTGCCCTGAACTGATAATCACCTGGCTTTCATTAAATAAAAACATTCCTAATTAAACAACCTGAACAACACACAGAAATGTGTGCTTTCTAGGCAAGAGATGGTAAGCAATTTATTTCTCAATATAATAAACACTAGTATCACACTATCTGGAATTTAAATTGATGAATAAAAGTATTCATGTTATGAAGTCCTAAAGTAGTCTATAGTCTACAATTATTTTCAGTTGCAAATAATATCAATTCTAATTCTTTCCACATAAAGAAATGAGGGTCTAGTTCTTGGACTATTTCTACAGCCTTAGAAGCCTTTTGATTTTTTACCAAAACAGAGCCTCATAGGATGACCTCTCTCTTGAATAGGATTGGTGAAGAGAGAACAAAGAACAAAGTATGAAAAAAACAGGTTGAGGGAACTCTTGGTTATCTGGTCACTTGCTCAGTTAGATTTTGAAAGCCTCCAGCACTGGTTTTCAACAAGTTTGGAAATTTAAGGATATAATCTTGACCATAGCATACAGAACATGGCACACTTAAAGGTATTCAAGAAGTTTGTTACCAGAAACTGGTGAATCAAGGAGGCTGGAATTCACATGAGAAATCAGATTCTTGAAAAAGGCTAAAGACAGCAGAATGAAAGGGCATAGGCATAGATCAAATGGACTATACAACCAAAAGTACCAGTAAAAAAAAAGTACAGGCAGGCAGCTAGGATGCTTGCACTCAGCTGTCAGGGAAAAAGGTAACTCCACAAAGTGAAGGCAGGACCTCTAAAGGCCATCCAGTCCATTCTCTTCTGTAATGAGCAGGGGCATCTCCAACTAAATAAAGTTGCTCAGAGCCCTCTCCAGTCCAACCTGGGTGTTTGCAAGGATGAGATATCCACCATCTTTCTCAGCAACCTGTGCTGGTGTTTCACTACCTTCATGGTGAAAAATTTCATCCTTGTATCTAGTCTTACAACCCATGTTCCTCAAGACCTGTAGCATAACACAAAATCTTTGCAAATGCAGTCTTATGAAGCCTTGCATCAGCTTACTCTTACTTCAAAGGGAGGACGCTGGTGTCTCAAAAAAAAGTCACCACGAAGTTTATGTTGAAGAAATTCCAATATCTGATCTACAGTCCACAAGGATCTGATCTAAGAGTTTGTAAAGTGCTTCTCGACAACAGGCATTCCCTGCTAGCAGCTTCTTGAATTTCCATAATGATGCAAAGATATCAATTCACAATAGTAGCAGCATCATCAGAAGTCTGCAACGCCACAAAAATGGTATGCTAGAAAGGAAGGAATTGTCTTTTTCCATATTTATTCCCCAACAGAAAAACATACAACAGAGACAAAGAGTCCATCTAAGGAAGACATTTCCACAGGAGGTTCAGTTTCTAAAATTTAAGTGGATGAAACCAAAAGACCCACTTTCAAGGAAAATAAGAAGAAAATAAAAAGACCCTACAGAGACTAGGAAACAAGGCCAATTAAAGACAATAGAACAAAGAGATGGTGAGCTGGCACAGATCTCAGTTAAGCAGTGAACTGCTCACACCTTGCTTAAATACTGAGCTGAGAGTGAAGGGCTTATCACCACAAATACAGCATTGCTCTCAGCCTGGGAGGAGAAGGGGGTTTTGCGCCAGTGAAACTATGGCACACACATTTCTAGGGGACAGTGCAAGCAGAGTTCTGTTGTGAACATCAGCAACACACAAATGCTTCAATACTGAGCTGTTTCCTTTTAATTAAAATCAAGCATCATCTGCATAACTGCACATCTGCATTAGTGTTAGCATCTTTTAGAAAAGACAGGTGAATTAATAACAACCTGGTAATCTAGAAGTAAAAGGTACAAAAAGGGATGATTTTTCTTCATCCTATTACAAGGTAATCTATTCCAGGACAGGGTAAACTTGAAATAGTATTTCTAATCACTTTGAACCTACATGAAGCAGCACCCTAAACCAAATATTCTCAGAAGAAAACAGAAGGAAACAAGACAAAAACTTTCACTCTCTTTTACAGAAAAGGCACAGAGAGAGGTGGGGGGATTTGCCAAAAGTAACACAGGTGAGGCAGGGCTATTCCCGATATTTACTCATGCTAAAACTCTGCCTCTGTCTGGCCTTATAAAATTATTTCAATACCCCTGGGTCTACAGTCAAATTAGTTCTTTATTTATTATCCCAGTTCTCAAGTATCTTTGATATGGGCTCATCCATTGTTCCCGTACAGCTGGGTAAACAGACAAAGTCAATTCTATCATGTGGGTTTACCTTATAGCATTCAAAACCCTTTGCATATATGGGATTTATTTTTTTTTCTTTAGGCAGGCTAAGAATGCATTTAAAGGTGACCTGTGCTGTAAAAACAGGAATGGGAAAGTTTGGGATAATCAGAAAATAAAGGGCATCTGAAGATTGATTTGTTTCGATAACCTTTTCAAAGGAAAAAAAAACCCCAAACAATAAATCAAAGAAACAATGTTTGAAGCCATAGTATGTAATCACCCTTATTAAGGCAAAAAATTACAATGATATGGACAAGAATTCTAGTCACTGACAGGAAAAGAAAATAAGGCTTTCTAGTCTTTCCAAGTACATAGGCTTTCTCTGAACTTTACTATTAAATGATACCCCAACTGTGTCATCAATTTTTTAAGATGAAGAAATGATTCAAGGAAATATTAGCAATAGGTTTTTTTAAAAGTAAGACATCCTCCCTATAAAACTTAATCTTCTTAAGATTTCACAGCCTTCTCAAAGCAGACCATGCCTTTCACTATGCTTGCACAGTACTTCAGTACACAAGAGTACCTCATTCTTGATGAGGGCCCCAGCATTACTGAAATGCAAACGCCAATCAGAATGAAGACAATGTAGCACAGAAGAATGAGGAGAGCAGACATCACATTAAAAATAAATTCTTGACATTCGTCTCTGACTACTCCCTATCTCTGCCATTTCTACACAGTGGGAAGAACCAAAGCTTAAAGCACATATTGAGTAAGAACCTACGTAAACCAAGGGAATCAGCAGATGTGTGGATAATCTTCCACAAATAAGAAACAAAAGCTGACAGCTGTACTTGTAAATACAAAGATTAACATTAATAGGCAGCACTGAGACTAAAGGTATTATCTTTCTTTCAGGTGAAGTAGCTCAAGAATCCCAGTGCCACAGAACCTCACCTGCCTGTCCAACTTTTGTGACTTATGTCCTACCCTATAGAGGAGAATATCTACCGATTCATCAGCCAGAAACTTGCCAAAGCAAACTGGATTCTTGCCACTGTTTGAAATAGCAGCAAAGCAGTGACTACATAACTAGGTCAGACCTGATTACCTAGAACAAAGGCAACTTTCTTTACATCTCTGAGTAAAGCATATGACAATGGCAAAGACTGAGCATTTGGGAGCTGCAGAAAGAACATTCAAAACCCATTTCTGATAGAAGTTTAACTCATTTTAATATGGATGGTATTTTCCATTAACATGAGGGCAGGAGTCTATTGTTCAGCAGAGCTTTTCTTCACTTCCTTTACGCAAGAGCTATCTCTTTGAATCTGTCTGAGTCAACTTTAGTGACCACTTTAATATTCACTTTACAATTAATGCCTCTTTTTATGGGTTGGGAGAAGGTAAACCAATTTCAGTTCGGCTTCTAGGTATTGAATTTATTATAAAAAGTTATGTACTTAAAACTCCTATAATGAAACCAGAGGCATCATGAGATATTAACCTAGAGTTAACGCTGAGAAGGCCAGTTTGAATAATTCAATTCATGTCACCTTAAGTATCTTTTCAAATGGAATTAACTTTATCTCACAAAAAAAATGGAAGCTCCATGTTCCAGTTACTGATTATTGACTCCATGAGAGTTCTGTCTTAAATCATCTCACCACCATCTTCCCAGAAATTCTATTTCGCTGCTACCAGAATGCTCCTTTAAATTTTGAGGGCTGAATTTTGCTACAAAGAAGCAATATTAGGTAAAAGGAAAACATGATTTCAGAATTATCTGTGATACAGCTGATGCTAAAACAGACAAGAAATAAATGTTAACACCAAAGTGACTGCATTAGTTCAATACAGCTGCAATTTCAGCCACATGTGCACTGCAGTCCTCTGCTGCCCCTACAACTCCACCTTCTTGCAACAATGCCATAGCTGCAGTTCTCTTGTCCTGTTAATTGTCTCCTTCTAACACAAAGCCCAGCATTTAAACATAGAAAGGAGACGCTTTCAAGCACCTGTCCAAGCCTAGGGGAAAGTGACAGTTCGTGGTCAGTATTATTGTACAGTAAGAATAAGGGAGCCAGGCAAGCAAAAAGTAGGTGATGTTAAGATATAGGTAGTATTAGAAAAAAATCAAAACAAACAAGTAGGAGAAAAGATGGGGAAAGGAAGAGAAACAAGAAAGAACAGCTCATAGCAGGCAGAACAAAGAAGTGGCTCAGTGCAGAGTATAACTGTGCACAGGAAAAAAATCAGAAAGACATCTCACACAGAAGACCAGGTGCCCCAGTAACACCAGCAGTCACCCAAAATAGGAAACAGTGATTACCTCTCCTAGACAGCTGAAAGAAATGAAAACTAGGCAGCAAACTAGCATGTATTGATTTAAAGCCAGACATATCCAGGATTTCCTTAGCCCAGTCAAAACCAAACAATAGGGAAAAGATTCCAAATGATCAGAATCCAAACAAAACTCAGGAAGACTTGCTTCAGCTCAGCATTCAAACAAGGTGGCTTTTTTCCAAAGTCAAGCTTAGAAAGAAAAAGAGTGAGAGCGTAAAAGCTTCAGCAAGGCAGACAAAGCTGGCATGGGCAGCACTTAGAGCAGGAAGAAAGTTCTCTGAGTCTCTCCTCTCTCCATCTGCCCATAATACTTCCCTGTCACATTCTCCAGCAGCCTCCATTCCCCATGGAGGCAGGCACCAGAATGCAAGCCCTGTAACCTATTTCAAGTACCATGTTGAAACAACACACAAACAGAACAAACAGACCAACTACAGCTCCAAGAACTCACAGTCCAGGTATTAAGGCAAGAGACAAAAACAGAGAGCAACAGAAAATGTGTGTGAGAATAACAAAACAGTACATGAAGCAGCATCCTGGTGACTTTTCTTTGGTTCTGATAGCTTTCAAGGGAAGGAGTTGTTAAGGAAAAGAACCAGTGCAATGAGGCAGTCCAGCAAATCCCTCCACAGTTTCTGAGCTGTGAGGAGAAGCATAGCATGAGGTGCTTAATCAGAAAAAAGTTAACAATTTATCAAGCCAAACGCATTCAAGATAAACACAGCTCCATGCCTACCATGTATACATAAAAAAAAAAATTTGGCGGAAACGGCTAGAAACATTGTAAAAAATTTGCAAGCTAAAAGGAAAAGCAATTGAAGCATGCTTTGACAGTTTTTATCTGAGCTTGCAAAGCTTTGCACAGGGCAAGAGGGACAGAGTGATTTCAGACCTGTTAGGCTGGAGCTGCAGACTGGGTAAACGTAAATGAAACGTTAAGGCAAAATTCATTAGAATATCTGAATTTGCATTTGTGGACAAAATTACATGTAAGTAGAGAGAAAAGAAATAATGTGATCAAAGACAAGCTTGACAGAACTTTGCAGATGAAATCAGAGAACAAATTCAGACAAGTCTCTGTGTATGTACTGACAGAGTGATTAGGGAGACAGAAGAACAAGAGGAGAGGAACACGAATTGATGTACCATCAGATGTTGATTTGACATTTAATGGGCCAAAGGTTTCCCATTATCTGCTCCTTCACTTTAGCACTGTAGATGGGACTGCACTGAATACACTTGCACTAGGTGCTAATCTAGTACAAGATACATGTATTTAAAGTTGAAAGGCTAAAAGTGAACGGTTAAGGACCACAAAACCTGGAAGATACTGGCATCACCCCAAACACAACTACCACAGACTACATGTTAGAATGTTTTTCATGGCAAAGCCCAGCAAGTTGAATAACATAGACATCTTGCATTCTCAGAGAAAAAGGTTCTTCTTTTGAACTCAATGCCATTGCAAAATGGATGACAGATAAAAGCACAGAAGAATGGAAATTAAATGTTCACAAAGACTGAAAAGTCTGTCAAACGCCTCACAATGACCAACAATATATTTTACAAAAAACAAACAAGGGAAAACACACAACAAAACCTTAGTCAGCATAAAAATTTTTTGAAGTCTGTGAAGTCACAGTATTGCTCCCTGCTTCCTGAATAGCATTAGAAACATAGCTTTTCCTTCACAAACTTCTGAGATAAAGAATCTGTCTCTGACCTGTTGTTAGCAGAGCATCACTAAGATGGCAGAATCAGGCCATGCTCTGGATACTCTGTGCTGGTGACTTTACTTCTAGTCCCATTTTGAGTCTTTAAGACTCTTCCAGAAAAAGAAAGGATCAAGGATCCAACCTATTAGTAAAGGCATAGACTTAGGTAGAGTGGACTCTGGATACACGCAGATGGAAACTGTTCAGAGACCAGCAGGTAAGAATGGAATAGGTAGACCACTGAAACAAGCAGTCTTCATTTCCAGGGTATAATCCTCTATAGGCAGGGATGCAAATCAAGACTCTGTAGCTATTAGAGAAAAACTCTCAAGCAACCATGTTCTCAAGGTTTGGGGACATGCATCTGAGAAACATTTTATCACTTAATTTAACACCTTGCATCCTTAGTCAACATTTTCCGGTTTTCAACTGCACGTATAATTATAGGTAGCTCAAATCAGATGGGCTGCCTCACAGACTTGGGAAAGCATTTATTGACCAAATATATCATCTCTAATGTCCTTTTCAATCATCAAAAGCCACAGGGAAAATTTGAAAGGCTGTATCTATAGTGACTGCAATTATTTTTCTGCTTAAGAAACATGACAGAAAACACAAGAGTATCTTAACTTTATCCTAACCAAAGCCATGTGTTCTTATATTCCTGTTCCATTACAAGGTCATTAGCTTTATCCATTTCATTAAACAAAATCATGGAGGTTTTTTGTTTCCTTGCAATCCATGTGTTAAGAAAAAGACTCATGGAAACCCAATCACAAAACAGTATTCAACATTGTCACAAGACTCCACACCTAAAGTTACCATTCTAGTAAAAGAGAAAAGATGTCTTTAAGATGTCATTAAAAAAGAAGATGGAGGTAAAAAGAGCTTACCTTCTGCTCCTTTTCCTTGGCAGCACTGAGTTCAGAAAGGGAGAGTGATAGTTTTTCCTGCTGCTGAGCCAGGTACTTCTGATACAGGCTTAAAAGTTCCTGACATTCTCTGTACTGCTGCTGCAGAGGTGAGACATCAGAAGTTAAGGAAAAAATACTCTTTAGCAAATAGTTAAGAGTCAAACAGATAGCAACTTACTCTGCACAAACCTGATTTAGATTCATAACAGTTCAATTTTAAAACAGATACTCCGTGTTTGAGCACTGCCTAATGATGATAAATATGCCTAGAGATGAATGTTCGAGTACAACCTTTTTTTCTACTCAGAGAGTGGAAAAAGAAGGATTGCACCAAATTCTTTTATCATTGGAAAGGGACAGCAGCAGGCAGCAGGTGATGACATTGTTTCAGCTGGAACAATTACAGCCCTGTGATTTGTATTCAGCAAAGCCAGACATTACCAATGTTTATTTATAAATAAATAAATAGACAGCCAAGTAAGTAAATAGTCCATTTTTAAGCACAGACATGGATTCACAAGCCCACATGCCCAAATCCAATCTCTTTTCCTGAGCACCAGCAGCTCCAAAAACTCACAGCCGCAGATGCAGCGCTGCAGGCCTTTCGGAGACCAGCAATGATTTTTGGACAGTAATCTGGAGAAGCAGCAACTGTGGTGTTTGCAAGGATATTAGCAAGCAACAGTGTCCTGCCTCGCTCACAGCATTGAAATTCCAACAGGAGATAAATCTGCTCTTCACCTGTCATTGTGTAATTCCCTCCCTTGCTCATGTAGCATGGTAAACCATTTACGCTCCCCTCTCCCCCCCCTCACTTTTAATTATGCATGCAGATGGGATAAGGGCTCGCTGTCCAAAGAGATTACTCTGAATAAATACTTTAATAACAAGTCACCGCAATTAAGGTAGGGAACAAAAACTTCTTCAATCTATAAAATGGTGTTGAGTTACAGATTTCCTTAACATTTTTATGATCTAATCATTGCTTCTGGGCAAATTCATGTTGCAATCATTTTTGCCAATCATGGCTGCATAAATAACTCACTGCTTTGTTATTCCCTGTTATGACCCTGAGTTTTTTCTTTTTTTCCTTCTTCTTCATCTTGTTCTTTGGGAGGAGAATGAGGGAAGGAGGCTGCCAAGGTTTGGGGGTTTTTTGTTTCTGTGCTTTCCTTCCCTTTAAATGAAAGGCTACACAGAGAACAACCAAAACATTTAAGGAAGGAAAGGGAGGTTATTAAACCCCAATGTTTAAATCAATCAGGAGAGCTCCTAGAGTATCTTTGCTCAGCACCTGGAGATGCAGGAAGGGACAAACAATGGACTAAACAAGCTAACTGCTTTCCAGAGCCTGCCCACCCAAAGCCTGAGCTGTTTTACATTTCAGTTCATTTCGTCAGAGAGCACCAAAAGGCTGAAGTGATTTGTGGTGGTCTCAGGAGTATCTGCCAGCTATGATGTATATAAAAGGAATTTTTTATTCCGGTTGTAACCATAGGCAGTAATGTTTATAGTAGGTGAACATATTAGCCTGGACGCAGGGCATGAATTTTACTCTAGAAAAAGCCAGTTCATTTATACAGCCTAAGAGTTAAATGTCGGTATTTGAAGACAAATTATAGGGAAATTCATTTAAACCCATGTTATGTGGCAGAATATAAAAACAGACAGTCCTATCTTTATCAATTTTTTACTGCCTTCTTAATTCACTTTTCTTCCAGCCACCCCCTTCCCCACAAAACAGATTTTACCCTCTTCTCCCTGGGGCTAGCACACTGCTCGCACAAGGAATGAGTAACCTAAAGGGCCCTGGGGCACAGGACTGATGGTCAGGCACCTACCCTCACTCTCCTTACCGCGTTCATATCAGTCCTGCCAGAAAGCCAGCCAAGATTGCCCTCACTCCCCAGCTTCAGCTTAGCACACACATGGTGCACACACATCACAAAAGAGATGCCCAAACTGTGTTTTACAGACTGCAGAGCCCTTGCTGTGCACACGATGCCACCACCTCTTGTTTGCAGCTGCCAAATTTATTTAAAACACAGCTTAAGACATGACACAAAAAATTAACATTAAGAAAGCGTGTGAGCAAAATCCGGATTGTCCAAAGGTCAATTATGTGATTACGAGTGAGAAGGGCAACAGTTAACATGAGCTTGAATGGCAGCTGAAATATCCCTGAAATTATTTTAAGATTCAGGCAACTCTGTAGAACTTCCCATATTGGAAAATTAAAGCCTTATTTCTTCACACAATCAGGCTACATTAGGCAGCATATTTTTACAGACAACATAGTCTAAAGTCCAAAGCCCTGCTTTGCTTACTAAATACATAAATGTGAAGCTTCAAGTGGGAAAAAAAAATAAAGTGTTCATTCGTTTAAGACACATGCACAAAAACTTTAGACACTATAATTCTCCATAATGTGCTGATACATTTATGGCAGAATATGTTCTTAAGGAAAAAAAAAAAAAACCAACTTAATTTTAGATGTTACTCTTCCCTTCCATTGAATTTTTAGCTAAAAGCAGAGAGATTATTTCTCTTTTTTTCCCCGCTTGAAATTAGGCAGGCAATATACAACATTGCCACAAAAATATTTAAGTCATTCAGTTAAAGTAAGAGCTCGTGCATACTGTTGCAATGTAGTCTCTAGACAAATACATAGGTAATGGCAAATACTTCCATAATCTGCTTTAAGAAAAGTGTTATAAGGGTGTAAAAAAAAAACCATATAGGACAACAAGCCGAACAGATTTGCATTCCACAGGAAAAGTAATGTGCTTAAATGCTCAGAGACCAGGCATTTCTTCATGTGTTCAGAAGTACAAATATTGGATTTACAAAATGCTAGTTACCTGAGAGAACTGGTACTTGGCATTTTACTAAACTGCAATTTTATGTTAAAGAAATATGTATTTGAATGCATCCAAGTAACACATTTTATGCAGTTTGTTATGAAGGTTGTACATGGAAGGGGAAAACAACATACAACAACAAAAAAAAATCAGAGATGCAAAGGTTAATATTTCAACACCCACATTAACATGTCATACTGCAAGTACTACATGTTTTATAGAATAAATTACTTAATTTCATCATTGGATGTAAGTCAGAGAATTAAGAGTTCATTTATGGCTCTTAAGAGATAATAACCTCAGTGGAGATCGAGCTGGCTTTGAGAAGTGGGACTGCCAGCATGCAGGGGTGGCACACTTACAGAGGGTGGGAACAGATTGCCAGGGAGAGGGACATTAGGAAGAGAACAAAGAGCTTTTTCTTAGGGGTGAGGTTTCATGAGAAGGCACAGCCAGCCTAATGCTCAACTACTGCCAAAGACACTCTCCCTTACCCGTGCTGGCTCTCAGCCCTCCCAGACCTCTTCCTTGCTCAAAGGACTCATCAAACAGATCCAGAAACGCAGAGGGAATAGGCTACTGGGACAGTGGGACAACAATTTCAGCAGCAGCAACCTGTCCCATAGAGTTCCATTTACAATAGCTCAACCCTACTCTCTCCCTAGTTCCATCCTCAAGTTTTAAGTTTCTTACTCAACATGAGATAGTCCCAGTTTACACACTGCTGACCTATTTCTAGCCCACTCAAGATGAAGCATGATAGACAGCTGTTTCCCCAGAAGCTGGGGTGAAAAAGTTGGGAGGAACAAGTCCCAGCCTCTCGCATACCCACTAACCTCCTGTAATGTCTGTTGCATCTTTCCAAGTAAAACCAAGCTTAAAATCTTAAGCCTTTTGGTTTAGAGTATTTAGCAATTTCCTAGAGAGCTTTTGTGTTCTACATATCAGCCTCCACATCATTCTGTGAGTAATGTTCACACTCTTTACACATAGAGTCAAGGTTTGAAAAGTACTGCCAGTGCCAGGTCACTCTTTAAAAGTCTATTTGCTGAAGTTCTGCCTTTCTCTAATCACTTCTTATAAAAGGGGAAAGGGAAGGAAAGAAAAACATAGGGGACTTTTTCTTTAGAGAGAAGTTTTGAATTTTTTTTTTTTAGAATGTGTCATTCAAGAAGAATTGTTTGTGTTTACCTCCCTTCAAAGAAACAAAAAAAAAAGTAACAGCCTTCAATCCCAGGAACTGGAATCTGTAGAAAAGGTTTGAAGAAGCTCCAAAGTATAAGAATACAACTAATGAGATTTTTTTCCTAGCAATCAAACTAATTACAAAGGCCCTGTTGCATTCTCAGAGTGGTACTGAAAAAAAAAATCACCCAGTGACTCCCTCCTCAAAGGCTTGTCCCAGTGATTTCTGGAATAGGCATAAGCTCTAAGACAGGGCCAATCTGTAGCACAGGGAATCTTTGGGCATCTCTACACGCTGATGCTACTCTGCAGTCCCATGTTCCACAAGCCAGTCCCAGTACACAAGTCTTGCAGCCATAGGGAAAGTTACCACATCACTAACAGACCAGATTCATCTTGCATCTGATTAGTTTAGAGTGCCACCATTATCTGCATTCACTCATGGAGAGAAGCCCTAAGAGGCTTCCCAAGCATCAAACAAGTTATCCATCCAGAGATGACTGATTCCCATAGCTCCTGACTGTACCTCCAGCATGGACCATCCTTTCATTCAAGTCTGTGTACTCTGATCCATGGACTGAAGAGAACAAGAGAGCTAAATCTCCATCTTTAGTAAAAATCAAACTTTCCCATTCCCTTAGATAGTCCCTGCAAGACAAAAGCTGTGAAAGAGCTAGAGGCTCAGGTGACAATAAATTCTGGAGCTAGGCTGAACACTGAAACAGGGGTCTTCATTCAATCTGCAAAGAAAAATCTGATCAGTTGCTGGCAGACCTGAGCTTTTCTGCCTGCCCTCTAACTGTGTGTGTATAAGGCAGACCTACAAATGGAGTTGTGCACAGACACAGTACACTGCATCAAACACTTACTGCACGATCTAGTTTACTTTGCCTTGATATATTAGCAGGTTTGCTTTTGATTCCCCCCCGCCCAGTTTTGATGTGACACCAACTCTGCAACATTTCCAGAATGCAGCTGGATTGTATCTGGCAACTTGAACCATGTCTCAGAACAAGCACACATCTGTTTAATAGTCATGCTTCTGTGTCTACAATATTATCAACTTGTACTATTCTGGCATCCCACTGCAATGTTACCCAGTCACCCAAAATGCCTTAAAATGCTACTGCAGTCATAAGAAAGCATTTCATCAAATTCAAACAAAGGCTAAGACCCAAGTTAACTCTCCAAAAACTACTATGCCTGCATCTACATCTAAGGCTCAAGCTGCACTTAAATGCTCCTGACACAAAGAAACAGAATTTGCAGAACCTGCAGAGCCCCAGAGGCCCCCAGCAGCATCGTGGCAAACTCCACTCCAAGTGTGCTCAATTGGAAGTGGGCCCACATTTTTCCATGCCGCATCCAAGCATATATTTTTCAGTATTTTGACACATGAGGCAATGAGGTTTATTTTCTACCTTAATATTTTGCATATCAATAGGAGAAAGATACCATGCCTTTTGGGAAAGAAGCAATATGTATGTCATTCTGATTTCCACCTGCAGGCTCTCTTCTTACTAACCAAAGAAAGGATTAAAATAATGCAGCTTCAACTACTTACATATGAATGTAAGTCATATGAATAAAAATAAACTGCTGGTATTAATGAATTAACATCTAAAAGGAACATTTTAAAATATAAACTAAGATATTCTAAGCTCTTTCCTTTTGCATTAAACAATTACTTACTTCTCTGGAAGCTGACCCACATTTAATTTTAAAATATAGTTTGTGTTCAATACATACACAGTCCTGCACTTTACCAAACTCATCTCTGAAAAGCAACAACAGGACTGGATTTCAGAAAGCAGCCTATCTAGGCACTGCTCAAAGTCAGCCCTAACACGTTTCTTCCACCTTTAAAATTAAGAGAAATAAAATAAGTGGTCTGAACCTATGTGAATCATTGTTCTGTGAAAGGGTAAAGACTAGTAACTTCTATGAAGGTTTATTATCTAAACTCTGAAGAAGCTGCAAAGACTGAAGGTAATAAAATGTTTTATGAACAACTTCACTTTGCCCGTTCTTATATAACTGAGTTTATGTGGACTCCTTGGCACAGTGTTGCTAAGAACCTGTAGGGAACTTTCTGCACATCCACTTTTCAATATATTAAAGAAATCGTCTGTTGTAGGTCTGAACCTTATGAGCCTTCAATTCGAAACACAATCTCTTTCTGCTCCACAATCCTCAGGAAACACATTTCTGAAAGAACTATAAAGAAGCAAATCACATACAATAAGGCTGAGTGATCTCAAATCTGAAGCCCAACAGTTACATTTTAATTTACACTTGAATATTTTAATGTTATTATCCAGGCAGTAAATTAACTCAAGATGCGAGAATAAAAAAGGAAGATGCATAGGGAAAAAGGTCGCAAGGTCCACAGAAGTTAAAAACTTCACTTCTCTTTGAAGCATCAGCATTATGTTGTTGAATGCTACAGCTCTCATATAGAGGAATTGCTTAATACATTCCCATTCTGTTTGAAGGGAAATTAAATTTACATTCTTTGGGAATATGGTATTGTAATTAGTTCATGACTTGATTACACTTTGAAGTGAGCCAAGACCGCATATGGTGCATACAGATTACTTAAGTAATGGTTACCTACCTAAAGAAAAACTACGGAGTTAAGAATAAAGTAAGGGACAAAGCACACTACGATCCTTTGGAGTACTCAGGAAGCATAAGTAAAACATTCAGATCTAGTCTCCAGTCTTACTGATGTCAGGTAGGAACAGAAAAAAAAAGGGTGGCATTTCCTAAACAGATGAATGTGCAGTTTTCAAAAAATAATCTCTACATCTACATCCATACTACCTGCAAGGCAATTTTTAAAATTTATCTTAAAAAGAAATACAGCAAAAGACACAAGATTTTCTACACTGGTTAAACTTGCCAGGGTGAATTATTCCTATTCCTATTAAAATTTCTTTTATAGAGTTTTATATTATCTACCAAGATGCTCTGTTCTACCCAGATTATGAAATTATGCAAGTTCACTATAAAGATACAGAAAAATACTAAAATGCATAATGTAAATACAGTGCATCTAAAATTTGCCAAACAAAAAGATAGCTAGAATGACTTAAAGTGAGCTAGGGAAGCATTTAAGCCTAAAATTAATTCCCAACATAGCATGTGAACTCCAAGAAGTCTCTATCATAATTTCAAAATGCAAAAGCTGTTTAGGGTACTAGATTTGATCCTAGGTATTGAAAATCCTTTCTACAGGATATGCCAATCAAACTGGACAGCTTATCTGCCATGTTCTCTGGTTCAAAGGTGGGTAAGGACAAAAATATCACACGCCATCATATGCCAGCAGATGTGGCTGGATCAATAAATGCAAATACCACCTCAGAGCCTGCACTTTCCATTCTAAGTGGAAAACACATCTCCAGCCTTACCTTCATTAATGCAAACAAAAGCAAAGAAAAAAAAAAAAAAGAAGAAGAAGAAAATAAAGGTTTATTCTGCAGCTTGGCTGTGCTAACTTACTCATAGAGAAAAGAAGGGAAGAACCTAGCACACAGTAGGAGGCAAGTTATGCCACTGCACACATGGGTGAAAGTATGTATTTTCATAATAGAGAACAAAAGATAAAAGAGAAAAAAAATATATCTATAAAATACAGATCCCACACATCATTGGGACAGGCATGGGCCACAAAAATTTGAGTTAGTTTTGGATTAAGACTTGTGTTGATAAAAGATTTTCTTTCATTGGCCAGAAAGAACATCAGGTTCGGAACATCACGGCTCCTTTCAGGGGAGCTCTGCCAGTGACTATAGTGATTTTCAGGATTTAAAGATTTCCTTTGGCATTTGCTTCAACGGTGCAGCTACCCGGTCTCTTCCACTGAAAACTGTTAAGGAACTTGTTACTTATGTATTTGTCTATCAGCTGGTAAATGTATGATCCTTTTTTATGGAAAAAGGGAGCCTGGAGACTCAGCCATACACAATTTCTGTGCAAAACAACCCCAGCATCTTAGATTAACACCACACATTTCATCATGTACAACAGAAAATAATCTCAACCTGCACTGTGTGAGAATATGAAGCCAAAAAAAGGTAATGCACCTATCACCATCCACACAAAAGGAGTGCTATTTTGTCCTTTTACATATTTAGAGTGCAAAATTAAACAAATAAAAGGAACACTGCATAATTTAGCTTTCATTTTCTATCAAATTGCTCATAATTGTAACCATAAAATGATAATATTCTACCATATGTGCATCTGCAAAGCCGACAAAAGCACTGGTCAGCCTCGGCGTGATGAAAAATAGACCTGTCGCTCCACCTAGTGACCTTACTGGATATTACCGCTCTCCCCACAGCTCGCACAGCATGTTTGTCAAATTTTGAGGTTAATTTTGTTACAGAGAGGGATCTAACACATCACTTTGAAAGAGGAAAATCGGCCGTGCAATCCCCCTGCTACCAACCTACCCCAAAAAGACACTCCTCTCCATCCATTCAGGCTGCCTCAGCCTTACGTGAAATACCCATCCCTGGAAGGACTTGCTGGCTTAGTTGCAGGCCTTTGTGAGAATTAAAAAATCTCTCACAGTAGCCACCGTCACCGTTTACACAAAGCCATTTGTCATATCAGTACTACCTGATATTAAAACAGCCGTGTTCTTTACTCTAATTTGACAACAGAGCTCCTGGCAGAAGCCTGAGGAGAGATAAGGTGCTTTTAGCCTATGTGGGAATTGAGGTATCTAAGAAAGGATGCTCAGCCTGTTATGTTTAGACACAGTAAGAGGAGTTGTTTAATAGGATAAATGTGAGCTCAGAGTCAGCTGCACAGAGGAAAGGGGATGAAGAGGCAAAAGAGAAATGGAATGTAAAACCTGAACTTGGGGAGAGCAGAGCTACAGCATCTCCATCTCAATTAAAGAACATGCATAGTAAATCAAAAAGGTGTCTGCTTTGCAGGCAATGAGAATGTAAGATCACAAAACATCAACTCGTTTTATAACAAAGCTAATCAGGTTTGGCCTTGGTTACTATCAGAATGGGGATCACCTGAGAATACACAGTGGTGTCTGTCTTGTTGCTTCCTTGCAGGAAACAATCAATCATCGCCCTTGATTTTATATACTTGATGTGTCTCACTGAACCTTCTCCTTACAGCCCTCAAATGGGAACTAAGCCGATAGAGAAAAGCAATCTCTCCTTCAGCCAAACTCCTACTGCTTTCAGAACAAGAGATTCCTCACCACATTCCATACAGCAAAGGAAACTTGGGCAATGAAGGGAACCCTTTTGTTTGCTGCTTCCTCATCTGGTGGCCTCTCTGCATCAGTCTGCACCAGCCTCGGGTATTTCAGCTTTTTTCACCCTTTTAAACTAGAAAATACACAAAAATACACAGATTTTAATTGCACTATCTGCAAATGGTGTGAGTGACAAGATGAAAAATACCTAAATGTTGCTAGAACAAAAAAAGAAAAATAACAGAGAATCAAGAAATCTCACCTTTCTTATTGAACCACCTTCACTGTTGCAGCTAGACCAGCGCAGTATGTAAAAAGCAAAGATCATTCTAGATGTTGTATTTTAAAACTATTGCTATTTTGACAGTTTGTCTAACCCTGTTAGAGCACAATCTGCTTGCACGCTGTTGATGAGAGAAACACAATGCCCCTTTTCCTAAAAGGCAGATGAGGTCAAAACAAACTCCATACAAGCACACTAATATTAATATTAAAGGAAGAGTACTCAAAAGCAAAAAATATTCCATGTCAGAAGCCTCCAGATTTTCATTTCCATCACGTGCTATGCACATAATTAGGTAAGTATTTCAGAAAGACATCAAAGGCCTCAGAAAGTTGGTCCTTCCTTGTAAAAACTGTCCTTAAACATGTCAAACTGAAAAGCACCAGTTTCACTGAACTGAAGCCAGTGAAGAAAAGATTTAATAACAGCCTCATTATAAGGTTCATTGTTGTAGGACTATTTAATATACAAGATTAACACATCTTATCTCCTACTTTCACTGAAACCTATTATACCCTTCATTAATACATGCACATTTCTACATCATTTACAGCACTCCAGTCCCAAATGGCATTGTCTGAAACAGGGTGTGTTCTGCTACTTCTCCTGCTTGTAGGCTCCCTTTGGAAGAACACTACTCAAAAATAAGCCTCACAGCTCAAGATGGAAAACATCATTAAACTACACAGGGTTGTTTAAAAGTGAGAGGATTTAAAAACAGAAATAATTTGTTTCACCAAGATTCCAGGTTTCTTGACTTCAGTTCCCCCACACCCAGACCCAGGAAACTTCTGCCTTCCCAACCTATTGAATAATGATATTCTTTTCTCCTGACAGGTTGAGATTTAGAAATAAAGTGAACCATAGCTCCTCAAATTAACAGGCATGTTCAAATTCTTCAGATCACTGCGGAAGAAAAGGAAACTGTATGGTACAAAAAGTACAACAGTGTCCCAGGTCACATGCATTTGTATCTGTAGACACGCCAGGACAGATCAGAACAATGTACCTTAGGAACACATGAAGGCAAGGGAAGGGAATCAGAGAAGGAAAAACACACATTTTTATGATCTCAGCAGATCAACAGGACCAAGCTGGCCATTATTCTAGCACAAACAGATGAACTACTCTGAATCAGAAAAATGCAGGAATCAGCAAGTCAGAAAATATCTAGTGGAAGCTTTTTAGGACAGAGAATATGCATTGGTCCAGCAGCAGTCATATTCTGGCGCTTACAAGCTCTTCTGTAGGTCCATCAGGTCTAAGACAAAAGAAATAGAGAATATTTCACATAGCATTTCCCTAAGCTTTCCTGTAAACATGTAAAGTTTACATTCACTCAGCTAATCAAATTCATAAAAACCAAAAGAAAAAAAGATCCAGTGCTGTCAAACACAAAGAAATATTCTGACTACATCCTATAATTTCAGATTTCTGGACCTAGTAGGCAAGTATTGTTATTTGCTTAACCTGTGCTTATACTTTACCACACACTTGTGGCCACTGTCAGTATTATTACACCAAACTTGACTATTGGACATGGTAGAGACATTCTGTGTTCTCATCATGCTACAATTACCAGGTTAAATACATTGCAATTTTCTAGGTGTACTGAAGACACTTCCGCTCCAAGTTACCACAATTCCCTTTCCCTCACACTTGAATCTCTGCAGCTATCCTATCAAATGGCTAATATGTACAGAAAAGAAGGAAATCTGGAATGATTCTACTGTTGGCAAAGACTTAAGTTCCATGAGTCAAATGTATAGTCCTCAGATTTTTCTATTGTTCTTAGAGATAAAGACGATCACTCAGGCCAATTAGTTTTGCATTAGGAAAAGGGTCTTTCCATGAAAGGCCTATTGCCATAGAGACTCTGACCCGTTCACGCTTATTTCCTTCCTTTTGGAAGTTCATAAGTCTTCATGTAAGGCAAGGCTTAGGCAAGGCTCTGGAAGTGTTAACTCAACTTGCCCCTGTATACTTATATTTATTACCACAGAAGAACAGCTGGCATTCTGGAGGTCTTCTTGGCTTCCTACATGGACCAGACCAAGATATCAAGTTAGATAATGTATAAATGAAGGAAGTCAAATGTACTGGTAGGGAAGTGAGAACCTTTTCTACAAAGCTATGACTTCTTTTACCCATTATAGTTTTCCATTCCTCTTAGAGGAAGTGTTAACCCTGAGGATATCGATGCTGCAGGGCTGCTACTCCTGAAGAGAAGAATTCTGAAACCTAAACTCAGAAGTGCTCATCAGTACAAAAAATATCTGAAAAGAGTTTGCACAGAGATAGTCACTGGCAACAAGAAAATGATACTTTAAGATATCCTCCTTTACAGGAATTAATATTTGAGTACAAAAATGTTTCTTTGTAAAATTCTTTACTTATTGGAATGCAGACAAAATCAAAGTCAGTTGCCTCCAGAAATACAGCCACAGAGCTTGGTCATCAGGTACTAAAAAGGCCTTCTTATAAAGCACCAATTACAATAAATTTCTGAGATACTAAATCAAAGAAAATATAAGGAGATGAGAGTAAATATCCAACACCAAAACATTCTGTACTATCAAAAATCAAAGATGTCAGAGGTATTTAGAGATGTGTATAAGGTATAGATAGTGGAATATATACTCAAAAGTATATTCCAGTATATGTTCCAAACAGGTGACCAAGATAACCTCCACATCAAGCTATGCAGAGAAATAATGAGATTTACCTAACTTCACAGAAGTCCATTCAGCATAAGTAAAAATTTATGCATCTTGAACCTCAGGGTGCTTCCATGACAGCTGCTATGCCCTATACTGATGATGTAGCTTTGTGGTCAGTCTTCCTAGCAGTCTGATATCTAGCTAAAGCATAAAAAAAAAATTAAAAAAAAAAAAGAAAGCAACCCATGCTTCCCTCCTTTTTTGACAGCTTTCACCAGTAAGAGATTTCATAAACTCTTGACTTCTCCTTCCAAGGATTAAGGTGAGAGAGAACTGAAGCAAGATAGGGGCAAAAATTAAAGCAGTAACTGTACCATAACACATCTGCCTCTGAAGTGAGAAGGAACAGACAGCACCAAAACATCTTCAGATCTGACAGGATGCTCTGCTACCAATCTGCACTAACAGGTGAGACATGTCACTCCATGACAAGTATCAGAAATAAAGGAGCTTAGTGCAACTGCAAGTGTTTTAAATGATTTCTATCATGCAACAGGAGACAAGCAGTTCTAACAGAACATGTAGAGATTTTTCTTCTCTGAGCTGCAAAGCTTTAAAATTAGCACTTTGTGTGTGCTTGCTCTTTTAACATCTGCATTTATTAGGGAGCAAAACAACCATGCATATGAAATGCCAAAGAAATATGGATCCATAAATAATGTCACATTCCTATTCCCACCTAATCTAAATATTTATGTAGTAATTTACCAGCCAAAGATGCAAACTATTCTTTAAATGTTATGTTATACTAAAGGTTAACCACATGACAGGCTCTGAATTATGTTTAAGACAAGTTTTTATTTCCAGTGGAGGTTCTGGTGTTGAAAAGGATGGAAAGAGGGCAAGGAAGTTTAGTCACCTCCAAAAAGATGAATACTGAAGTTCAGATGTTCTCAATACTTTTTCATTGCCATGGACCATGCAACTCACCAAGACACTGACCAAGAGAGGAAGGGCCACCTCTACAGCTAGAAGAGCTAGAAACAGATCCATTTGTGAAGCTTGGTTCTTATGGCAAGGCTGATGATGCTGAATTTCACTTAAAAATCTCCATTGCAGGCAGCACCAAATCAAAAAGGCTGTATGCACATCCCCAAGAGGTATGTCAAAAGTAACAGAAGAATTGCCCCCAGTATAAATACATATTCATGAATCAAGTTGTAGTCTCTTGTCAGTGCTGTAAGGCTTCTCTGAGTCCCAGTATTACACACAGAAATTCATGACCCGCTCCCTACTCAGTCTGACAAAATCCAGCTTCTCTTTTACTTCATATCCTGCTACAGTCAGCATCATATATTTATGGTCTTAACCGTTCCTTTGGTTCCTCCTTCAGCTCTCACCTTCATACCTTCTGCTCCTAAAACCTTTAATATTAGACATAGTTTCCAACTTATCTTCTATTTTCTCTCTTACACAAGGCTTTCTTTAGAAATATTACTTTGCTGACTTCGTTTCCAATTCTCTTGATCTCTACATGATCCTCCACACTGAATACTTTCTTCATGCGATCACTTTCCTCAGATGCAAGACCTTTGAAGCTCAGTACAGACTCAGCCATGTAGGAACCGATACAAAGATTTTCTTGAGCTTTTCTTTTTTACTAGCAGAGTCCCTTCCATTTATACTACACTAAGATCCACTCTTGTGTGACTGTTTTGAACCTATCCATTTGCCAGAGATTTTGGGGCTGTAAAATGGAAGAGGGGAAAAAGAAAATCACACAGTTAAGTTTAAGTGGTTTTCTAGAAGGCAAATATTTTCTAGTTTAGAGGAAAGCAAAAACAAATTGAGCACTACTGCCAATATTATCACTTCTTACTCTGAAAGCCTTGTGGGAAGAAATTCCCCAGTTCTGAACACAAGGCATTCACAAATAAACACTACAACCCTTTTAAAATTTACTCAAATAAGGAAATAAACAACAGGGATGTTCAGAAAACACAACCTAGCCTTTTTCGCATTTCTTTTGTGACTTTCAAAGGGTGTACTTTTAACTCACCAGCAGGAAAGGCTCATGTTTTCCAGATATAGCTAATCAGACAGAGTTACACAAGGAGATCTATTAATGTTCCCCACTTCGTTGAGACATGAAGTGCAGACATATTGATGGAATCTGCATTTTTGGTTCTCATTTGTTCTGCTTGAATAAGCTTACCAGTCTGAGACAACGTTTTCAGACACTGGTATTCTAAACAGCACTGGTCTCAGGGACTATTCTTTTTCTCCATCTCACAAAATCTAGATCAAAGAAACCTTAGTAAAAAAAAAAAAAACGCAAGCTAGAAGCATAAATGATTATTCTTAAGATGCAGTAAAATCTTTCTTTCAATGATATACAGAAGTGCTTGGGATGTAGTACAGCTGATCAATGCAGCAAACAGGTATAGAATACCACTGAAAATAGACCTTATTTGTATGCATGCCATACAAATATGTTAAAATATGTAGTTAAATATCTTGTTGGAGTTAAGTACCTTTCATAGAAGAGAATCATTGCAATTACCAGTGGTAGTAACAAATCCGCTCTCATAGAGATGTTTACTTCCTGTTCCAAGAACTACGGCAGGAAACAGCTCTGTTAAAAATATTTGTCCAGCCATAGCATTCCTATTTGTTACCTTTAAGTGTACAACCTGTAACAAAAAATGGTACCTTTTTTTCCTCTCCCCAGCATAACTCAATGCATTTAAAGCATCTAGTCAACAACCAAATGCCTGCTCCCATATTTTGTTACAAGACCACTCTGCATACAGTCCTACCTCCTTTGTTGGCAACTAGAACACAGAATCAGTCATCTCTTGGAAATGGATACCACTAGCTTTTCATCACAAAAAGCTCAATTAAAACCCATTTGAGAGAAGCAGAGACACTACTGTATTTTTTCCCTTTCCCTGCCTCTTGATAGCCTGGTTGAACCTAAGTATCATTAACCACTGTGAACACTAATATGCAAAGCCTATGTATCCACTCATCTATCAATTCCATTGCATGGGGAAAAGAGAAAAGAGGGGGAGAGAGCAGGACATAAAAAGAGAGGGGACAGGAAAAATAGGCATTGACAGTCATGCAGAGTTTTTTCCCCCAGTACCTACACATTTACTTCTTGACAATTTCTTTCGGAAAATGGTAGAGGTGGAACTGTCTATTCAATTTCTTAGATTTCACTGTGCACCTTCTATTTCTTAGAACATGGCAAATACTGTCTCTACACAATATCCCTGGTACTTATAATGCAAAACACTTTATGACACTTCTAGCTCTGGGAGAAGAGAAAATGAAGCATGAAATAAGAAATATACTAGCAGAACAATATTCATTGACACTGGTAAGTCTGTATACTGCTGCACTGGGAAAGTATTAGTATTTGGGGTTTTAGGCTTTTTTAATATAACTTTGCCCTGCTTTTCTGATGTCAGTGTATGTCAGTCCTTAAAGCTTTTCTCATGTAACATGCAACCCAGAAGCTAAATTCATCAAATCATGCTCAAATCCAGCAGATTTATATGTTCTCATTTAAATGGCAAGGTTTTTTTGGCTAACTGAAGTAAGCCAAATAAGAAATTCTCCTCACAGTTCTGGAGAAAGCCCCCACCCTTGCAAAAAGATGATCACATTTTTGGAAGTCTGAACCCAAACACGAAACTAACAGTAATCTATTCTCTCCAAGCAAGAGGAAAGAAAATATTATTCTAGCTCTTGACTAGAAAGAGTCAAGATAACAGATTCACAAATAATAAAGCCATGAACGCAGAACAAAATCCATAAAAGAATGTCTTGACTGACCAAAGATTGACCTGAGCTGGAAAGTGTTTTTAAATCATTCTTTGTTTCTTGCAGCCTGTGCTGAAAGAAAATATTACAAGAAAAAGATCATACTCTTAAAGCCTAGTACATACAAACAATATACAATTTAACCCATGCTAATTTTGCCAGACGTACACTGATACTGGGTAATATGCTCTGTTTCTAATGCACATAAGCTAAAAATCCTGCAGGAACACATACAGGCAATGACAGGACTCCAAAAGCTACAATTAAAAGGAAATGCACTGCAGACACAAAATAAACGCTTTTCAGGGCAGGCTTCTCTTCCCCATCCCAAACAGAATAATTCAAATCTGCATGTTTTGACTTGACATTTGGCAGGAAAGTTATGGGAGACTCCACATGCTACAGAAAACATATGGAGGCCGGCACTTCTGCAGCAGGTATTCAAAGCAGAAACAGATTTACTTATGTAAGGCTAATCAAAAATGAAATGGATCACACATAGCCACATACATAGTGCTTTGAGCCACAACCTCAAAATGGTCTGAAAACCACAACTTGAGGGATTTTTTTGTATAAATAACTGGAACAAACCCCTGCAGAATCTACTTCCACTGCTGCCACCTTCCTAACAGCTTAGGAAAGATATTCCTCTTACTTTATTTTTCATGGGAAAACCTTTCCATATAGTAGACAAGACAGGCCAGCACATCACTGGGTGAACTGCAGCTCGAAATTTGGACAGAAGTCATTGCTGCCAACTAACAAAAGCTTAAATCTTTTATTACTGATTCGTTTAAATAATACATCAGACTTGCACTAATGTAATAGTCAACCTGGAATATGCAGCCCTGATTTACCAAGGATTCTCTCATCAGGAATTAAAGTTAAGAGGAAAAAGACAAACCCAAAGATATGAAACAAGTGACAAAAACCAAAGATCAATGTTACAACATTCATTACCACCTGGACAAACACAATACTGACAATATCACCTATAGCACTGGGAATTTACACTGTGAATAAAGTAATAAACACATAAAAATCACTCTGTTTATCACCACCTTTTTTGCTTTTTTTCACTGGCTTGGGGAGGGATCATTCATCCCCGCTTTCAAACCTATTTGGACTTCCTGGCAAAGGAAAAGTTGGTATCTCACAGCTTCTAAACCATTTTCACAACCTACCACTTTCATTCTGACATATTTCCAAGGTACAAAAGGAACTATCCCAACTACCTTTTACATGCTAAAGAAATATAACTGCACAATTTAGGACATCAAAGGAATTTTCTCATACTTTGCAGCAGCCTTTTTATAGACTGCCATAAATGGACAATAGTCTTTTATTCAGTTTCCTTATAGCAGGAGGGATTGGATATTACAAGCGGAAATGGCAAAAAAAAAAAACCCGGGCAACTTGCACATCCAGGGTAGGTATATGTTATATAGATGTATTTTTCATTTTGGTCCCCAAAAATTACAACGTCTTGCTCATAAAAGCAGTACTAAAAAAAGGTGCTTGATGCATTCTTTGCATTGACTGTAATATACATTTGGTACAAGTGTCTTGCATTTCTCACTGCATTAATGGAGACACTGACTAACCACCCTAAAAAAATCTCCTACCACAAACAACACACTTTGCACCATAAACATCACAGTCAAGATGCTGATGTGAGCTACTGAGCTACCACTGCTGCACTGAACTTCAACACACAATCCACCTCTTTTCTAATTTAACTAGAATCTATTCTCATCTGTAGAGAAACTGCAATCTTAACTGCACACAATATGTATATTTTTCCCTTGATTGCGCCTACTTGTTCTTTCAAGGGCATTCCCATTAGGAACAAACACTTCTCCATCCTCTCTCCCCCTTAAAGCAGAGTGAAAATAATCATATCAAGGGAAACTTATTACTGTTTCCAAATTGTGTCTGGCTCTCAGCAGGCACACTCTCCAGGCAACAGTTTTGCCACTACATTATGACTAATTTTTATATTTTTTTTCCACATGACATTTTGTACTGTAAGGAAGGACAGATATATGCAATTTGAGATATGACAGAACCTCCTGAGTCCAGTGAAAAAGCAGTGTCTCCCCTCACTCTGCACCCTCCTGGCTAAGAAATTTCATTTTCACTCCAGAAAGATTTCTCAGCACATAGCACCATGCACAAACACAGATCCTTTCACAAATTAATGTTTTAGGAGAAGGGTGAAACCTGTAGTTTGTTCAAATTTGGAGCTCCTGGAAACTTTGTATAGCAAATAAATAAAAGAATAAAAGCAAAGAGGGAGAACAAAAGAAGCTCAAAAAGCAATCATTTGATTTCTGGCTACCTGGACAACGCACACGTTGTCTAATGCTGCCATCTGCTGTCGGTATAGAATGGCAATGCAGCTACGGCTGCAAAAAAGAAACCAAACAATTTTCAACAGTATTATCCAGACTGTTCTATTCCACTAGTATCTCCTGGATCGACATTTTGAAAAAAAGAAACAAAACATCTCTGCTTCCTTTTCAATTTATATTTGTGGCTTTCCACAGTCATTACAAATAGATGTAGTAGAGTCTGCTAAATAAACTGTTATGGCTAAGGTATTAAAAAAAAAAAAAGTCATATTCAACTGAACAAAGTGATCTGAATGTGATTTTTAGGTAGTAGAAATAGTGAAATTTTAAAATTAATTCAAACTAAAGACACTGAGCCTGCTTCAAGGTCTATTAACTAAAAGTTTCAAGTAAACCACAGAACAAAGAGACACTTACCCAAATACATACCAAGGAATTTAGGTATAATTTCTAGCTATTTAAAGAGAACATACATGAACATGCAACTTTTACATAGAAAGCAACATGAAAATTTGCAAGAGAAAACAAGTATTTGAATCAACAGAAAGAGCTTCGTATCTTACTGAATTCCTCAGAATAAAGTAAGCATAGGAAATGGATGCTTCTTCCAGGACAGAGAGAAGCCAAGGAGAATTGTACAGAAAGAAGTGAGATGTGAATGTCAAAACACCACTTCAAAACCAGATCAAAGACAAGTTGGTAGCCAGGTTACACCCTTTAATATATAAATCTGAGAACATCAAATCTCAACCAACCTATACATTGTCCTTCTATCTCCTGATAACTGACAGCTCAGTTCCTACTTAGAAGATTTTTAGTGTAAGGGCAGGTTCAGAGGTGCAATTTAGACACATCACACTCAAATGAAAGTTACCCTACTCTGCATTTTATCAGCTTCCCAAAGCAAATTAACTAACCACATTTGTATCCTTTCGCACCACATGCTCTTGTGTTCCACAAGCATGTGAAGAACCTATCCTCACCACACCCTTACAACTAGGGTTCCCTTCCCGATGCAGAGGTATTCCTGAAAAGCTGGAGCACTGCTCTTGATTCCACAACTTCGGCACCCTACCCTCCCAGATTCACAGCATTCATACCCTTCTTGCTCTGGGAAGTGAGCAACAAATGCCTACAAAATCCACTGCTTGTTAAAGTCTTAGGGAAATGTACTACAAGTTTGAAATGAGAAAGGCACTTGGTTAGAATAAATCTAAGCAGCATCCCAGGCCCAATCTCTGGATGATGCTTAGATCCAACCTCCCACTTCCTGCACAACGTTTTTTCATGTCAAATGCAACTTAGTTGTAAGATCGTTGCTTTAAAATCCTTTTAGCCAACAGAGAGCAAGAATTCAGAACAAAAGTCAAAGGAAGAAAGTGTTAAGTACTATACTGGAGCTGAGGTATCAAATTTTTAAAATTACTGACTTTTACAGTGGTGGTACCACAAAGATTGTCAGGAACGACAAAGCTTTGAAGCCACAAAATCCTCTTCGAAGCTTGGATCCAAGCAACAATCACTTTTAAGTTTCAACAACTCTCTTACTCCAATTTTAAGTGAAAGGGCCGAGCAAGCCTGAAGCACTCTGAATAAATAAATAAATAAATAAATAAATAAAAAATGGAGATACCATGATTTAGTTACAGCTTCAAAAAATATAAATAAGATGTCTTGTGTGACACTTACTTCTTTAACTACATGGAGGGAAGGATTTTGTAAAGCCCATGCAGGTTTTTCTAAGTAATTTAAATGCTGCACATACTTAAGGCCATACTGATACAATACTGGCCTTTATAATTCTGACTTTCCTTTCTTATGAGAAATCTTAAGAATCATTGAGCAGATTTGCTTATTTTTTCTTATACTTTCCCAGAAATAGGCTGACCTTGGTCACTAAAATTCTTCCTTTGAATAAGTGAAACAGAACACTTTTTCCTTATGAACTCTCTGCATCCTCCAATTCAGCACACAGTCTTCTCATCCTCACACTGGCATCCCTTCATTTCCAAAAATGTCACAAGTCAGGAGGACAATCAAAATCAAATCACTTTCCCCTCAGCAGGTCTCCACAGTGCATTCAGCTTGCTGCGTTTTCCATTGTTTTAAATCTGTAATGTCCTCTTCAATTTGTAAGTTTTTAATTGGAACTACAAGACAAGCAATTGTTCTCCCATTTCTGTAACTCCTGGGGACCCTGCAGTGCTGTGGTCTTGTTATTGAGCATTTTACTCTACAGGCTCTGTCACTTTGATGCAACTGTTTTCACTACCTTCTTTTTTTTTTGTCACAATCACTAAACCCAGACTTCTACCATCCAACCCACTCTTTTACCAGTCAGACTCAGTACTTCTGAGTGGCTCAACTTTTATCACCACTCAACTGCTTGTATCACTCTGCCTAAGCATCAGCTGCCTTAGAAATTCAGATATAAAAATGGAAAGATGGTACTTGCTCCAAATAGTCTGCTTTAAGACTTGCAGTAAGCTTTCCAGCTCGGGTTGGGAGGGACATCAGAGACCATCCAATTCCAAACATCTGCC
The DNA here is from genome assembly GCA_013400935.1 of Turnix velox. Classification (NCBI taxonomy): domain Eukaryota; kingdom Metazoa; phylum Chordata; class Aves; order Charadriiformes; family Turnicidae; genus Turnix; species Turnix velox. Next base: position 294,232 of record VZTY01029597.1, read on the forward strand.
AGGGGCAGGTTCACCTCCCAGTACATCAGGCTTCTCAATGCCCTATCCAGCCTGGCCCTGAACACCTCCAGTGATGGGGCATCCATGGCCACCCTGGGCAATGATCATAAAGACAACTGCTGAAGTTTGTATCTACTCTGAACAAGATTCTCCAAATCTATCCTGAATTAAATCATCTGAAGGTACTTATTACTTCTTGTTCAATCTAATACTCAGTCTTGATTGTGTCTGTGTTTCAGCTGTCACTCCTTGACCTCTTCATCCCTTCCTAACACTTCAGTACGTTGCTGCTCTGCTTTGCCATATACATTGTTTTCAGCTGCCTCTCCCGTTGTTTTTTTGGGTTTGAAAGAGAACCTACATCTGCTTTGAAAGATACTCTGCATAGGAATTAACATCAGCTTGCCCTCTTCATTATTGGTTACTCTACACTCTCATCTATTTAGTTGCCATTTTTAATTATCTTGATTTGCAAGATCTTTGGATGGCAAATGTGCTTATAAAACACATGATTAACACAAAAGCAGAAATACAGTTCCAAGCAAGTCACATTTGAACCAGAAAATATAAGACTGCAGAAGTAAAACACGAGTATTTGAATTAAATTTTGGATAAAACAAGGCAGTAGATCACAGATCTCCAGTGTGCCATGCTCAATATAGCTCACATCGCTACAATAAGCAGCAAGCAGTGCTCGAGCAGAATATTCCAATTGGCTTTCAAAATAAATCACAAGTAGGGGGTGTAATAATCAAGTTGGTAAACTCAATTTGAACATGAAACATATTGATTTCTTCTGTGGCTAATCACCATCATGATTCTAAATTATAAAGATCAGAAATTCTCTTCTCTCTCAATGCATACAGTAAATTGCAAACCAACAACAGCCCATAGAGCTGTAATTGCTACCCTGACGGGATAAAAATGCCTACTAGTCTGTTGTTTTTGTCAGACCATCTCCTCTCTGTCCTCTTCCTCTGCTAGTTTATTTTGTCTGTTTGCCACAAATGTGAATTTTGAGACTGTGATGATGGAGAGACTTTTCCACATATTGCTACAGAGAAATAGAGCAGATCATCTCCTAACTCCACAAACAGGTAATTTCCTTGGATACCCCAAGATTCTGCTCTTTCCTGCAGTAACCCATTGTAGACACTCAGCTTACTCAATAACCAAGATTCATGACAGATGTATCCCACAAATTCCAGTACTGCTTCTGTATAAAATGCATGCCATTTCAACTAAGTATCTTCATGCATTCTGTCAAGCAGTTCCCTCCTTTTACTTTACACCAAGCATAGTAATCCTTTTAAAAGATATTCCTAAAATACAGAAAGCCCTGCAACACATAACTTAGCCACAAAGATAAGCATCACCAGAGGTACTAATTCAAACTCAGAACTAACAAGATGTATAATACATATCTTCAGGGTATTTTGTCATATTTTAGACCCCAAGTTTTACCTACAGCAGCTATTTAAATTCCTAGCCCTCCAGTGTTATTAACCAGTCTGAACTCTCTAACACCTCTGAATCAATTCATATATACCTACAATACTACTTCTATTTTACCCAATATTTTCCTAAATTTAATACTTTCCTATTATCTACTACCCCTCTCTTGGTTCCTAAAAGACACACTCAGTTTCATAAAGGTAACGTTTGTGGAGGTAGTATTTGTTTATCTGTCATGGAAAGACATGAATAATCACAAGTAAGCATGGCTAACAAAACATCCACAAAAGAAATCCTTGTTGGGATAACTGCAACAGAGATCTGAACCCTCTGAGCTCACCTTTGAGTTAAGTAGACACCGAACTCAAATTCAGTGCCAGAAGAACAGCACAGCTACATTTTTACCTTTGTAAACGATAGCATCATGCAGAACAATAACACTGGAGCACTTTATTCTGAAAAGAATCTGCCACATTCAGAGATAAGGATACATAGTTAGGCTTCAGTAAATAACTGAGACTTGGGCAAAGTAAGGATGGATGCAAAATGAAAGTATGACAGGCCAGATTTTACTAGAAGGTCTTGAACTATGACTGTCATCTTTAAAAATTAGCCAAAGAATGAAAAAGATTATTCCCTGGGGAAAGCATTCTCCTGAAAATTAATGGAGGAACAAGTGCTAAATAAATAAATGAAGGCAGGATAAAGGATCGGTAGACAAAGAGTTTACAAAGACAAAGAGTTCTTGTTAGAGCTGGGTTGATGGTTGGACTTGATGATCCCTTCCAGCCAAGGCAGTTCTGTGGTTCTACAATATTTAACAGGCATCTGGCAAAGGGAAGGCAAGGTTGGAACGTACAGAACGTCTTCTTAAAGAGAAGTAAAATACCTCTTGCACAGTGCTTACTCTCAACACCTACCACAAGATAGCTTCCATCTTCCTGTATTAACCTCAAAATGCATATTTCAGCACAAATTACTTCTTAACAAAACAAAAAAAAAAAGCAGCACCTTTGAACAGAACTTCCTGCCTCTAGCATACAACACCACATTCTTGTTCAGCCAGTGTAGATGATGCTTTTGGGGAAAGAAATGTACCTTTAACCAGGGCAAACTGAGCATCTCTTTTCCAAAGTTCTCTCTCATTTTTGGTGCTCTGCGATTTTTACGAGAATAACTTACACAGAAAGGCTGAGGCTACAGGCACTGTCTACTCCTCAACATTGCTCACTACTCAGAAAATATCCTTTCATTGTCATAATTTTCACTCTAACAATAGTTAGGTGTCACTTTCTCTTCCAAATGAAGGCTGGTTGTGAATTTAGTGATACCAAAGTCTTCAGGAGCTAGATATAGCTTTGGCATTAAAAAACACACAGATGCCAGTATCTCAAAGTAACCTGTTGGATGTCATTGTCCCCTGCATCTGAACAGATGAATTGCTAGCAGAATAGTAAAGACATATTTTCATTTGAACACTAAAGCATCCTCAAAAGCATGCATTCTATGCCAGATATGGCCCTCATGGGCTTACGAAAACACAAATAAATTAATTTTTACTTCTTCATACAAACATGTCTTAACACCAAGAAGAAAAGTAGGCCTTTTCCCAGTTTTTAAGGAAACAGGAATATCATCCAGATTATTGTTTATCCACAGCTGGTTCTCTGTTCATGTGAGTCCTAGCCCAACTTAATCTTTCTTAGGTTTTGATATAATGAAGAAATCCTGTTGAGAATTTGCTTCCAGTTTCAGAATAGAAATTTTTTATACCCACTTGCCATAGAACCACTACTAATAATCTACCAAACTGGGATTTTTGCATTTTAGAAGTGCTCCCTACAATTTAGGTCGTCTGTTTGGCCTGGATCTCCCACATATATGCCTGCCAATGGTAGCTCCCCTTTGAGACCTAAGTAAGGAAAAGTGCCCTAGCATTATTCACTGAGTCAATTCTCTCCTGGCATAATTCAGCTCCAACAGAAACCTTCAGCACTTCCCACCAACCAAGGTCATACAACCCCTCCCTGCTGCTACATGAGTCTTTTCTTTCTTGCCTTTGGCAGAAGAGAACAAAGCAATGCTTCTTAACACTCACAAGAATACAAAATCGTACATACAAAGAAAAATTACAAAAGCATACACCAAATATTTGAAGATGGAAGGTGGAAGGGCAACTCAACGGAGCAGCCATAACCAATATCAATGAGCCAACAATACTACATAACTGATTTTCCTGCCAAGTTAGGAATGCCATCCTCCTAAAAGTAGAAAAGAAATAAAAACACACACCAAACCAACAGCAGGAAAAAGGTAAGAAAATACTACTTTTTCTTAATTGATCAAAATTTTAAGGATAGCTATAGCATTCCAAGAAAATCTTTGGACACAAAGCTCATAATACAGACTGCAACCAATCCATCTTCCTGTGAGTGGAAAGTTTCCACATGCAGGTATCAAGACATTTTCTTTGATGTAAAATGCTCTGACTATTAGAAAGGCCACGTTGACAAAGGTGACAGATCCTATATTGCACTTACTGCACTTTAGCTAGGTAACAAATCAAGGTGCAAAATAAAGTTGTTTGAGAACAAGATAAAACATCAGCATCCACACATCCAAACAGATACATAACTTCAAAATGACAAAAGACACTGCTTCAGTTTTCACCATTTGATTTTGTAGAAACCCTAAAGCTGTTTAAGGAATTAATGTCCACATGGAGACAAATGAAAAATGCCTAGTCAATGTTTCACAAGGAGATAAAGGCTGAGCCTGAAATGAAAATACAAGAAGACAAAAGCAGCAGTAACTTGCAAGAATCATTGTTAGATATGTTCTTGCAAGCAATAAAATGGTATGGCTTCACACAGGCAGGTTTAATACAACCAAAGCATCTTTAGAACTTAGGACTTGAAAAAAAACACACACAACCAGGAATCTAAAGTTCACTGGTTTTGTAAGCAAAAGGTTCTGGGTTCTTTCTGGTTTGGGGGTTTGGATATTTTGAGGGAGGGAGCTGAGTCATTCTGTTTTCTTTTCTAAAGATTATTACAGATTTCCCTAATTGGCAATAACACCTTTTTCAATTGAGCACTAGCCCTTTTGCCTTCAATAAAGGCAGCTGCACCCAGAGTACTTACATTGCAAACTCTGTAAGCAGAATAAAGACAGCTGAGTTCTGAACATAGCTCTGATACAGACTTACTCTAATAGGGTGAACAAATTCTTAAACTTCTACTCCAATTTCTTAATTTTTATGAAGACGAAATGGGAGCAATACATTTTAACTCACAGAATGAGGCCAGAATTACATGCATTTGCAAGCTACTCTGATCTCTTTGAATGAAAGGACCTAGATTGGCACAACACATTATATCAATCCTTAAAATGAGCATATTTTAAGTGAGCTGCAGCATTATGTAAATTAGTTACATGAAAGTAGAAATTAAGGGAAGATGATTCAAATACAGTCAAAAAGTTGAGTAAAGTCTGTATGCAAGTCTTAGTATGGATATATTCCTGTTGTCTCCATGTGCATATTTTCTGTTTGCCCACACAAAATAGAAGTCACTGCATCTCCTACTTACATTTCAAAAGAAGCTGACCATTCAATGAAGTTTCAACCACATCAATTTGATTCAGAAACTCCTTATGTTCTCCTAAAGCATGAAACATTTATATAGAAACACATACACACTGCCATCTTCATTTCATGGCAGAAAGAAGAAAACCTTGATGTATACAAATCAAGGTTTCATACTGTTTTTTTCATCAGTTGCAAACTGCAAAAAAGACCCCTAAGATTTCACCTCTCTTTGACAACACTCAATTTTTACCCCAAAAACTAGTGTAATTTTGCATTTAACAACACATACAATTTCCCAGTTCATGTAGAGTTCTACACGACATTATTACAATCTGAATGATTCTTAGAATTACCAAAGTTTCTATACTCTGAAGCTAAATTGCATGGTGCTGACTATGTCCAGAAAGTGAAGCTATGCATCAGGTTGTTTTTATGGTTCATCTTCTAAAAAAGGTAGAAGTTCCATGGGAAAGAGCATAAAACGCTAGGTACAGTTTAATATCCACAATTTCATGTTTATGTATGCTTATCCAGATCACAAAAAACTGATAGCAAAAAATAAATCAATTTGACCTGCATAACCAGGATATAACTGAGAAAAGGTCTATTTTCAGGATGGTCCCAGGGAAATTATTAAAACTAGTTACAGAAATTAAAGATGTGTGAAGGTGCCTTTCTATGATGACAAGCCTAGAATTATTGCCTAGACAAGCAATAATGACAAGCCTAGAATTATAGCTTTAGAATATAAATTCTTGTATATTCTCAAGCATTTCAGCGAGATACACTAAAGTGGTCTCTTTCAAGACATGGAATACTTTTTCTGTGGCTCTTACAGCTATAATGTAAGGGTTGTCAACTTCACTGAAATACATCAAAGCCTAAGGCAAAATAAATGCAAAAAAAAATTTAATCCGTAGCTAAGGTTTACAATACAAAATAACAAGCAGCGAGGCACATGAAAAAATCAAATTTCAGTACAAACATTACTCCAGTTGTGCCACAGTTTGCATGTTTTATAACATATAATCCAGTAAAAACAAAAAATTCACGTGTAACTGAAAAAGGGAACACATCAAAAATATACAATAAGCATATTAACACTCCAAATAAACCAAAAAACACCCCTCTACTCTAAACAGCTTTAAAATACTAAGACTGGTTTCACACATAAATCCCCTCACTTGGGTGTTTCAGCTCATGTCATTGCAAATTGGTAAACAAGATCAATCTCACATCTGTCATGAGCTGAAGTGAACATCTCCAAATTTCAAGTACCCTGTCCCAAAATCCTATGGCCTCTAATATAGTCATGGCAACCTAAGAAACTTTACCTGCAATCTTTTTGCTGCCTATACACCCTTTATAATCAGCAGACTTGCTGAACTCTTAAATTGGGAACCTAAGACTTAAGCAAAGAGNACTAAACCAGGCTGCCCAGTGCCCTGTCCAGCCTAGTCTTGAACACCTCCAGAGATGGGGCATCCACAACCTCCCTGGGCAACCTGTTCCAGTATTTCACCACCCTCACTGTAAAGAATTTCTTTCTTATGTCTAGTCTAAATCTATCCCCCTCTAATTTATATCCATTGTTTCTAGTCCTCCCATCCGATATTATGTTAAAAATTCCTTCCCCTGCCTTTCTGTAGGACCCCCTCAGGTACTGATAAGTTACTATGAGGTCCCCTCTGAGCCTTCTCTTCTCTTCTTCACATGCAGGGAAGCAATATATATCAAGACTGTCTCGGCTCCTGTACATATGCCACAGACATAAATGAATGCAGCACGATTTCAGGCAGCAAAGAAACGTTTTGAAAGTCCTTGGAAATGATACAAGTTAAACCTTTGTGCTCTTCAACAGAGTGGGTTGCAAATATGCTTCAGATTGCCACTTAAGGGCAAACCTAAAATGACAGGTTAAAATGTGACTTTTCTTCTTTCCCCAATCAAATTTTCTGGAAAAACTCCAGCAAGTTTAGCTTTTAAGACAAAATATGCATGCCCGCCCTCTCACTTTGGCTCACACTAACTGATCTGTAAAGTTCCTCTTCTTATCCCTGCAAAATACAAACTCCCATTTCATGCAGCTGACTACCAGCATAGAGAACAGATGTCTTTAAAGAAATATAAAGTTATACTTGGCATAACCAAGCCTCGGCCCAATGGCTGCTGGTTTCACCTTACTATCATGAATTGATAACACAAGGCAAAAATATACACATGCTGTAACCTGACACAACTGGTTCACATGTACACAAAGAAATAGAAACAGCACAGTTACTAGAACATGAGCTTCTGTCACAAGATTGATGTTATTATTTTAGAAAACAATCCCCAATCCTTATTATAGCACTAGCCTGTAATACGACTTGAAACAGAACTCCATATGGCTGTTAATAAGTGAATGGTAGTTTCTTCTATGCCCATAATGTTTATTAAAGGATCTCAGCTCTCTTCAGACAAAAGCTTTAGACTCTGAATTTTCTGCCTAATTAGAAAAAAATAAAAGCTACTTTGCTTATGAAGGATAGATTTGCCATTTGGATGCACTTCTGTAAGACAGGAAAAGAGGGCAGAAAAAATATAAAATAGTAGGAGAACTGCATTACATTCACATAAAGGGTAGTTTAATAATTCAAGGTTTATTTGGAGGCTTGTTTGCAACTGTAGAAAAGGTCAGACCTTATATGAATAAGGTATTAAAGTTTGCACATAAAGTCTAAGGTAAAGACAAGTAACAAGACTTGTTTACCATCCAGTCGCTCAGAGTGTGCAGAGAGTTAAGATTTTTAAATCAACGCGGTGATAACAATATGGATTACTGAAAAGATTTTGCGTAGAGGTCAGCAGACATGCATCAAGGGTTCAACTGGAAATCACAATATCCGATAACGCATAGATTGTGTGAGGGAAGTTTTATTGTTTTAAGAGATGTGTGGCTTTGAATTACACTTAGCAGCCTTATCTTAGATTTCTCATTGCTCTTCCTTGCACTTCTCAGATTTAATATTTTACCAGGCTGACTCCAATGCTTTTGCATTAAACATTGCCTACACTGTTTAGTGACAGTCAGATACTACAAATCACTAAGTTTGAACCTGGCCTGTGCTGTTTAGGAAAATTCTCATTATACCAACACACACCTATTTTGGGTATCCTTAATTGGATGCAAAGATAAATATACATCCAAGAGGATCCCTTGTCTTCTGGACTGGTAGCTAAGTATTCAAACATGTACCTGTGCATCTTCAAATACTTGAAGCACATTTTCTTGTCTAGCTAGGCACAAAACAACTCTTACCAAAACAGTCTCAAACAAGACCCAGAGTCTGGTACAAACAGGAGTGCACATCTCATTTCCTAGCAGTCCATAGGGGAAAAACAAAACATACGACAGGGGCAAAAAAACCATAAAAATCATGTTTCAGCAAAGGTAAACTTAGGGCTCATCTGGAAATGCTTCCACATCATCTACGCTACCGCGGAAGGCAAGTAAAAATGGAAACTCCCAAGCCATGAGGAAGATTTACTTCTGTTCTTCAAACACAAGGTCCACTGACCAAACCCTCAAAGTCTCAGTAGCAGAAATTTTATTTCAGTAAACCGTCTTTGCCTCTTGATCTAACAAACATAAGTAACCACTTCTCCTGCAAACCTCTACAATCTATCTTTACCATCCTCTCAAGTGACTTCTAGTAGGAAAGACAGCACCATAGGAGACCATACACCAGCAGAAGGGGTGACAGCACTAGACTGCATCTAGAGAGTTCACCCATTATTGGGATTGCTTTGATTGTTCCCAGTATTTATTGTTCTCTTTTGGGTCTGAAGCAAGAGCAAAGGACCCTGCATGCTGGTTCAGCTAACTGCCAAGCCACCAAACATGGATGGATTCCAAACATGGAGTAGCTCAACACAACCTTCACCAGACAGATGCAGCATGGGTACAAATGTTCCTTTGACTGAGGTAAATTATATGGTAGGCATCATCTGTGCAAACCTCACATTCATCATGAAATATTCAACGAGTCTGCACTTACTTTTAAAAAACAATCTGCAATTATTTTATCCTCTGGCTTCCTTCACTTACTTGCACTTTCATATCAACATGATTTTTTTCTATGGTTTAAACATGATTTATACCCTCAATTTAACTTTGATTCATAGTTTCTAATAACATCAGTCCATTGTCCAAATACTGCAAGGGGATATTAAGCAAGTTCAGATGGTCTAGGGAATTTTCCCACCAATGTTAAACTCAGAATAAGTGGTTATCATAATCTTGTTGTAGATAACTATTTCAGATAAGCAAAATGTAACTGCAATGTGTTTGCACCTTAGCAAAAAATAATATTAAAAAAACCTGTAGGACAATATTGCAAAAACTTGTATTATTAAAACACCAGATAGGTTATAAGTTATTCCCAAGAACATCAAATTCCAATTCAAATTCCAATTTCAAACTACATAAGTGCTGAAAAACAATTGCCAATAAAATTTTTAAGTTTTATGAGCAGCTATTGTCCACAGCAATATTGTGCAGCTGTATTGTCTTTGTCTGGGCTCCAGCTTCCTCACTGTCTGCCAAAGTCACCCACAGAAGCATATGCTAAATTGTTAAGTTTTTGAAAATTCAAGCAGCTGGTACTATATATACACACATATGAACAGGTATATAAGTTGGTTCTGAACCTTCTTTATTAATGGGTACATTTCTCTATAGAATAAAGAACGCCCTAAAACTGAAGTGTTGAACAGATGGATTTTTTAAAGTGTGATTTAAATATGTGGCACATGCATGACATGTGCCTTTCCTTGATTTTACAGACTCTAATTGTTAAATGAGACTTCTGATGTACTCATGAATGCATGGAATTCAATAATCAGTCAAGTATTTATACACAAAAGAGAAGTCAGCAGAATTTTATGGATAAACAAAAATCAACTTACCAAAACCAGAATATCTTCTGCACTAAATACATAGTCAGCACTATGAAAAAAGGTTAGAATAAGTGCTTGTGCACATACACAGAGAAACACAAGAAACTGTTTCCATTTCATGCTTAAAAGCATAAACATCTTTCAGAATAGCACTACTTCCTTTATAATATCTAAACATTAATAAGGACATTTTTTATGAGGAATTCATTATTTTTCCCCTTAATAGGGGATAGATCTCTTTATCCTAGCAATTTGATACTTTTTTTACCTTCCAAACGGAATATTCACATGCCTTTCATGTGAATATATATCTTTATATCCCTGGCTTGCCACTCAGTTCTCCTTTTGTTCACCAGTGCTTCTTATTCTAAGCACTATAACCAGCAGTATCACCATCATTCTGTGACTATATCCTCCTGCACGCACTGATTCCAAATACAGCAAGCATACATAGCCCATACTTGCACATATATCGTTAGAAGATTTTTAGGATGTTATCATGTCAAACCATATTAGTGTGACATTTTTAAGGCTGACATTCCATTTTCTCTAAGCTTATTTTGAGCAGACATTTAGTAGAAACCTCAGCCCACTCAGGATTTTAATCAAGAGAGAAAATTAAGAAAAAGTTAAGTCTGCTATCTAGGAAAAAGATCTATTAGGTCTTGTCTGGACTAGAGAAATGTATTCTTCTAAGAATCAATTTAGTCTTTGCAATGCACTTGTAAAATGTCACCCACTCGCACCCAGAAAGCATTGCAGATACTGTTAAAACTAGTTTCATTAACTCTAAACGCTATTTCAGTCAGGCTGCATTAATGCCAGTTAAGTGAAAGGTTCACTGGCATTGTAGGTTCGTGCTGATCAAACAGCATTTCCATCCATTTCCCCAAAGTATACTCATGACCCTTCACTATTTCTGAGAACTATACCAGAAATCAGTGGGATGGACACCCAAACTGCAGTGCCTTTCACAATGCACAAGTGAGGATCAGAGCAAACCAATGACATCTTGGAAGGCTCATCAGTGGTAGATACTGTAGAGATTAATTTGTTGAGTGAGAAATAATTGAAATTCCTAGCCCAGAGAAAAGCTTACAGCTATGGCAAAAGCTTCAAATTGTAATGAAAACTTGAAATACAGGTAATCTGGGCAAAGAATGAGAAGCCAGAGAAAAAAGCAAGCTGCAATTCATCCTCTGTTGGGAAAGAACAGAATGCCTTAAGATCTCTGTCAGATCTGGTTTTCTAACTTGGGCTTCCAGCGTAACACAAGCTTTTTGTTTAAACTACTTTTCGACCAAAGGGAAAAAAAGAATGACCACAACGTGCTGAAACCTAGAAAAATCTTCTCTGTTTCAAAGAAGAGGAAATTTTCATTGTGCACCAGGTGTTCATTGCTTGCTGAGATTTTATATCATCAAATACAGAAATTGGCATATTTTGCTCATTATTTAAAAAAATCATATTTGATAGTACCAGAAAGTCTAAAAGGGTAACTGATGCTCAATACCAATACACCATGTGCATTGCAGTGAAATACTGGCACACCTTTTAAAAATCAGTAAGTCCAAGTAGGATCATTAGGACAGTAGGATCACAGTACATATCTCTCACTATGTCATGAAAGTACTGAAAACAAAAACATGGCATCACATGTAGTCTTCACATTTGTTTGAATCACATTTTGGTGGAATAAAATTGAACTCCAAAGCATCAACAATCACAGCAAATTACAAATTTAAAATTTCAATCAGCTCTAAATGAACAAATTGTTGCCCGGTTTTTATTGCCTTTGACTACTCAAGAATTAGTATTACATGAACAATGAGGCTAACAGAATATTTTTCTGTTCCTGATCTACCAAACAACTGAAAGTCAAAGAATTCAATCTATAAAAATATAGAAGCTGTGTTCTATTCTACTCAAGATGCATCATAACACAAGACTGGGATCAATTAAGAACTATTTCCTAGCATTGCATCAAGACTAACTACTATAAATTCTGCCATCACTTTCGCATGTAAGAGCTTATTTCACTAAAATGTTGTTTCAAGACCATAAAAACTGTGGGAAACGCCATCTGTAAATGAATCTTAATCAAAATTTGTTTTCCAGCATTGCTGAGTTTTTAAAGACTCCTACTGTATCCTTTACACAGCATTCAACAATCTGCATGATTTAACTATAGTAAAATTGACGTTGTGACAATGGAGACTACATCTCTATTAAACTTACAGAACAAGGAGCCAACTGAGTTTTAAATAAAAGATAAAGCATCACATGGTTATACCAGGAGTCTCATGTCTGTCAGCAAGTCTGCTCCCAGTTGACCAGCGCTCTGACAGATGATTTGGTATGCAAGTTCATTACTCAGTCTGTCCCCACTCTCTATCCTCCATACTGGAGTTCTGTCAGGCCAGTGAAAACAACCAAACATTTTGCAGGATGACATCCTCTCTATGCATCTGTTTTATTCATATGTATTCAATGTGGCTTAATGTACTAAGTGTTAAGAGTGAATTACTTCCATTAGCACAGACCTACCATGGCTCTAGATTTGATATCCAAACTGATTCTCAGATTTGCTTTGTAAATACAAAGCTCATGTGTTCATAGCCCTTAAAGGAAATGGGAATGATGAGAAAGGTTCTGATATGAAGTTTTGCAATCACAGAAGAAATAATCCCTATTACCCTTTACAGACAAACTAATTTTGCTTGAATTCCAAGAATCTAAATCCTAAAGCGTTATAACAAGCTTTAACAAGCTTTAACAAACAACAAAGAGAATACTTCTAATACTAATAGACAACTACTAACCCATAGTTTCTCAAACCCTTGCATAATCAACTCTATACGATTGTCATAAATTGGGAGAGAAGCAGGCAAGGTAAAATGCTGTGTGTATTCACAAGGATTTATAGTTGAGTCTATGATTCTGAGAATCATAGAATGATAAAGGTAGGAAGGAAATTTTGGAGATTATCTAGTCCAGTCCCAGATTCCATTTGCTTCATTACTAGTTTGCATTGTGACTGATTACTCCACTGCTTTCTGGACACCTCTACACTACAGATGCAAAAGGCATCTCTGATCACCCATAACACTTGATCACAGATGTGGCTGGGATCAAGGTGGGCAAGGCAAACAGTACAAAGGGCAAAGGGAAGGAACAAGCAAATTGAACAAAGTGCATCTCTCCAATGAGTTCAGCACAGCCTAGACTGCAAAGACAGTAAATAGGTCATGGCTTATCTTTATTATTTAGCAGGGATATCAAGAAGACCCAAAGATAAATGTCCAGAAGCACAATGTTGACAGAATGTCTGGAGCAGAAACTCCAAAAGGTCACCTCTAGTACTCCTTTTGTGATATAACACCATCACTGCAGTCTGCAAGTGAGAGAATTACTTATCCCCATCCGTGCAGTTGTCTTAAACTCTTGGAAGTCTTGTGCAGCACTCTCCCTGTAGGCTTGACTAAAAGAGCTGACATGAAAAGCCATTACATGGCTTCAGAAAGGTCTTTTAAAAAGTTTTTGCTCGACCCGATGCTCATATTTCTCCTGAATAAAAATCTTCTTTACCCAAACAACAAGCAGCCAACTTGAATAAGTTAGATGTTAAATTACTAAATATAAAAAATGTAGGTAACTGGCACAAATATAGTGACTAACACACTTGCTTTGCTGAATTCAAGTGTAGCATATACACAACACAACCCTAGCATCTAGCTACATAAAATACAGAGCCACATTAAGCACCATACTCCAAAGACAGGCTAATTATCATTCTGGGAAATTCAGAGAACATGCCCAAGATACTGTCTTCCTGAATAGAAACACCCTTTGCAAGGGAATGAAGTTTTGCATCATCTAGTAAGAAGATTCAAAGAGTTTTTGCTTTATATGTAATCTCTTCTTCACAAATCTCACAAATTTCTGGCAGATTTACTAACCTTACATGCATCTCCAGATTTCACAAGTTCTATTAAAATAAAATTCTTGACACAGAAAGAAAAAAAAAAAAAAGAACATCACCTTCAGAAATGCCGTATTGTAAAGAGAAGAGAATGAACCACCCTTTATTACAGCTCACAAACACATTTTGGGTTGCTTTTGAGGCCAGAAGATTTATGAGACGAAATATCACTGATTCAGCATGCCCACAATAATTTTGTGTCAAAAACTGTAAACTACAAAGCAAAGCTTCTGCAATGCAAGACTTACCCATACTTTATCTATTTTGAAGCAGCAGCAGAAAATAATGACTCTTTCAATGAGATATAAATTGCAGAACTTTCCTTTCATATGTTTTTTATGAAATATTAGCTAGGAACCTATTTTAGTTTCTACAAAGTGAAACAGACATGCCAATGGAAAAAGGCTGCAAATCATCCCCAAGAGGGACAGATATAGACAAAGACTGAGGCCAGCTAAACATCCAAGGACAGCATTTAGCAACTCTGAATAAATAATCAATTTTCCTATCTTTTCTTTCAGAATGCTTTCAGCCATATGTTTATTTCATGTACAGTGAAAAAACTTCACAACGTAAAAAGCAAATATGTTAGTTGCTAAATGCATGACATATAAATCTGTTGCAGATCAAGATTTCAAACTTCTGACTACTTCATGATTGGTATTTAAAAGCAAAAAATCACAATTGTGGGGAGTAAATCCTAACTTTGTAGTGGGCAGCATCAGTAAAAGGCTCCCGTAGCAACATACCTAACACAGATCCAGCTCCATTATGCTTTTTGCCTCCAAAGCTCTATGTCCTTTAAAAAGTAACAAAATAATATCTGCACACCCCCACTGGCTGATAAAGCAAAACCGAACAGGATTCCTAATGAGAAGAACTGACAAGACACCTTTGCCATGGTGGAAGGCTTGAGGCCCATTTAAACTCACATCACAATTTGTCTGTGCAGTCATCTCAGTTACTTAAAGGCACCAACCTTTAATCACAGCATATACAAACAATTCAGTTTGACCTTTTTTGACTTTCCTTAACACCAACCAGAAGTTTCACTATGCAGCTTTGCAAAGATGAACTTTAACAAGACCACTTCCACATGCAAGCAGAAAACAAACAAATCCCAATTAGTACATGCTATTGTTCAGGCTTTGTTAAGCTCCCAGACCTTTCAGTCATATAATTCTTCAAAACTTTGTACAGTTTCACCAAGATTCCTAGCCTGTTCTAATCCAGAAGTCAAGCAGTTACCATCACTCATACAATATGTATCTAAATGAAAGAGAAACTTCTCTTGCCTTCTCTAGTCTGCCTTTGAGACACGGAACATCTATTCCTCTAATCCCTTCTCCGTAAACATTAAATAGAAGGAAGATCTACTTAAGCAAACAGTGGCAAAAGAAGAAGCATGTTTAAGCTAGCTGTGACTGCTTGGTTTGAAGATTAAAAGGTGTTGGAAAAAAAAAAAAGCCCTATAAGATCTTTTAAAACAATGACCCTTCTAAATATTATATAGTGGAGAGATGTATCAAGCAAATCAAGGCAAGTATTTACAGCTTTATGAACAGAAACATGTTACGAGGATTGTTCAAGAGAGCCACTAGATTCCTGTTGGTTATCAGTCTCCTGCACAAGAGCCAGGAGAACCTCCACTGCACTCACTGTTCAGTCAGAACAATACAATTATATCGTTGTTAAATTCTGTTAAATTACAGAGGCTCCTTCCACAAAGAAGAGTCCAATATACAACACAACATGACCTAAGTTCAATATAAATAGTCATTAACAAGGATTCACAGGCACAAATCTCTCAGATTTCATAGTAGATACACCTAAGATCATGTCCCACAGTGGTTTTCTGGGTACTACCAGAGGCTTTTCCAGGTAACCTAATCTAGCCTTACACTACCAAAAATAACACCATGCAGTCTCTTCCACAAACTCTGACCTGAAGGTGTGTATTACTTGCTCCTGTAACTTCTCTCTGCAGATAAATAGAAAATCGTTTCTAATTATTAATTTCTCTCTATTCATAGCACACATTTATTAAGCAGATGCATTGGCAGGTTAAACAAAGAGCACTGGCAAGTTAAATATGGCTTTTCCCACTGAAACAGCAGTGAAGTTTCACAGGACTTGCCCAATTACCTGAAGCAACAGCTGGACAGTCATTAGGAGCTGTGCTCACTTGAGTCTTACTTATCACTGTTAAGAGACAATGAATATCATCTTTAAAAGCATCTAGGGATCTTTCATCATGTGGCTAACAATACGCACACAGCAATCAAAGAGTTCTCAGTGAAGATAATGAAATACAAAGAAATCCATGCAAGCATCTGAGCAGAGTAACAAGATTCCACATGCTATGAAGGCTGTTAAGTGCTTTGCCCGCATTTTTACTTAATTACTAAAGTTGGACTCTCTGAAGAGCCTACATGAAAACGATTTCTGTATCCTGCTCCTTGGATATAAACAAAATTAGGACTGTCAATTATTGTGACCACAGCACATTTTATTTACTACTTTTTTTTTTTTTCCATTATGGAACATGAGCCACATTCCACTCCTCCTTTTGATGCTTCATAAACAATTTCAAGGTGTCACAGCTTAGTGTGCACAAACCTGCCAAAAATACTGTCTACAAGAGGAATATACTAAATGCCCAAATTGCATTCAAAAAACTTCATTAACAGGACTTCAGAAGATAGCAAGGTGCCACTTATCTGTCAAATTCCAAGCTGAATTTACAGAACTACTATGCAGGGTATAAAAAAATAAATAAATAAGAAACCATTTTTACTAACAAGGACTTAAAATATGCAGAAGTCAAATGACAGACCTTCACAATGGCATTTTCAATTTTCCAAACAGCAACACTAAGTAGTTCAAATGGTAAATATGTGGCTTCATTTATCAAAACATGTGCCAATCTACCAGAAATGAAACTGTACAAGGATAATAAGAAGCCTGGGTGACTGCAAAAGAAAAAAAACACATTGCTAGATCAATCATATCTGAACCTTTAAGGTAGATGAATCCAGAACCAATAGTCTTGGTCTGGCAATTAAATTTAAGTTTAATTATCATCTGGCAGGCTTAAAATCATAATTTAGGGTGCCGTCACAACATGTGGATTATTCCCTCACTACACCTGCACTAGCAGAGGGCAAGAGACAGACACTGCAAACAAGGCTACTTTCTGATTTCCTGGTTCCTGCCACCAGAAGGGTTTCAGAAAGTTTTCATAGCCCCAATTGTTTTATCCCCTTTTATTCTTGATACTTGCGATATACATCCTTCAGCTGGATCATTTTTAAATCGCTTCAGTACTTAAACTGTCACACTTGATGCATAATCTGACACCGCAGAGTCATAGTTTGAATATTTCAGTTCTATTACTTTTAATTCTGTACCAGTTAATCATATTTTATTTAAAGGTAAAATGTTAATCTTCTGATGTTAAAAATCATCATACTTTAACTTTTTATGGCCGCATATTAAAGTAAGGATACTTGCCAATTACCTAGAGCCTTCTTTTCAGGATTCAAATGAGAAGTTGACAAGAGGTCAGCTCAGAATCCCTGCAGTACAACAGCCTGCTCGGCATGACAGAGGTGCTCACTTTAAATCTCCCTGTACTTCACAGCTGAAATTAGCACTTCTCACCAATTGCTAACCCCACTTTGAAGCATCCCATTTTAATCCTGAGTCAAAAAAAGCACCTTGCAAAAAATTGTTTTGTATAAGCTGGTTGAATGCACTATTGCAAGCTCAAAACTGTAATATAAACACTTCAAAAAGCCAATGGTTCTCTCTGAGATAATGAAAGCAGATTTTTTTTGTTGTTGTTTTTATATTGCTACTTCTCCTGACTTAAAATATAGCTCTATGCACACCACCAGAATGAGGTCTTAAGACTGCAAGCATTTCTCAGCAGGGATTTTTGTCTCTATACTTGTCTGCAAAGCGACTAGCAAATTGTTAATCATCTATAATTAAAGACACCATAAGCCCAGAACCCATCACAGTATATCTCCAGTTTGCTCACGTGGCCCTTTATGCATAAAATATGCCCTTTCATTTCAGCCCCAGTACCCTTTTCCATTTGGGTGATTCCTTCAAATCTTCTTCTATGACATGCCCAAGAAAAGAGACATTTTTTTAACATTTTTTTTGCACAAAAAATATGAGGAAAATCATATGTCTGTGTGCCACACTTCTAGTTCTCTTGCTTGGCACCAACATTCTTGGCTTTACATAAGATTTTCAGGTATGTATATTCAACGTTCACATATACAAGGTTGAGGGTGTCTGTTTAGTGCTATAACTAAGCAATGTGCACACATTTAACTTCTCATGTTCCTCAATGGCCATCAAGCAGACTCTCGATTTGTTACAGTTAAGTAGGAGAGAGGAAAACAGAGTTGTCCAATGTCACATTTGGTAACTCAGTAACAGCACAGAACTAAGATGGACATTAAGTGAGTTTCCATGCTCATTTACATGGGTCATGTCTGGTTCATAAGCAACATCCTCATATTTAACTTTTTCCACGACCTCCTCTGTGTACTGCAGGTTCCACTTATCTGCTCTGCCTATAGCACTCTTACTTACACCTGTAAGGAAAGTCATTCTAAGATAAACCTCATACAGCGCAAGATGCAACATATTAATTTCATTTTTAAATGGCAGAAAAGGAGAGTGGTTTTTGTAGCAGTACTGATTATATCTATTTATTTTTATTCCATCATTTCCTCATTCAGAACTGCAATTACTGGCATCGTCTCTTAGGTTTTTGATGCTCTGCTTCTACTGTTAACTTCTGTACAAATATCAAAGCTCTGATACACATAGAAAGAATCAAAGCAACACTGATCATATAGCAACCATCCCTGCTTAGTTAGAGAGGGCTCATATGCCTCTGCCTGTCTGCAAAAATTACAAATCAATCTATTTAAAACTTAAAGCTGAAAACATGAGAGTGTTCAATTCCACATGCGCTTCTGTTGACAAACATCGAGTCTAGCAGCTGAAACTGCTCCTTTCCTGATCCTTCTCTGCAGCCATCATCTGCTGCCAGGAAAACCAGACTATAGATCCTTGCCTAAAAAGGCAACTTGCTACACAAGTCTACATGCCTTACACATGAAGCAGTCTCAAGGTTACAACCACTATTCTAACACAGCATTAACTTGAATTTTAGAAGATTCTTCCTCCTTCGTTTGGAGGATTCCTGCTCTGTCAGGGGGATTGGACCAGATGATCTCTCGAGGTCCCTTCCAATCCCTGGTATTCTGTGATCATCCCCCACCCTTCATAAAGAAGGTATTCCGTTACAACATTTGGAAGGGACAAGTAGGGGTGAAAGTTGAGTTTCATTTCCTACAGATTCTTTAAAATGAAACAAACTATATCTAAAAAGTGCAGATATGCCTTTTTATTTCTTTTGCAGTTCAGGGAAGGGGGGAGGGAAAAGCATCTCTGATTTGTATATTAAAGCACAAGCATCTGTCCTACTGATGATATTCTAGGGAAGCACATTAGCATAAAATTTAACGATGTCAAATAAGTGGATGTGAAATAGGGACTGCGTAAAGACACTATTTCCAAGCCTGACAGAAACATCACTGTTTAGAAATGCAAATGAAACCATTATGTTCAATAATTATATGAAAATATGAACAGTTCAGCATGTTTTCCAGCCCTGATGGCGGTTAATGGGATGTACGCTTATGTAAATAACTACTATTAAAGCTAATGCTGAAAAAAACTAATAAATTCATACTAAAGCAACTGATTTAGTACGCTTTTAAACCCCAGCAGTGCTCACTTATTAGAAAGGAGTGCATTCTTATGTTTAGAACTCATTACTGTTACAAGTCACTGCAACTCCATCAATTACCATGCATTAATGAAAATGGGACACATACAAAAAAAAAATTATTGGCTCTCAGCAGTTTTCTTTAAAGACAAAATATAGGGGTATTACCATCATGGGGCCTTGAGGGGAACTTATCAGCAACATAATCTTTATTACTTCAACTGTACTCCCTGTGCTATAACCCTGGGGTATTTTTTGTCCCAAGAAGGGGCTAACCTTTCAGTAAAACACTTGACATAACATACAATGAAAGTGGCCACAGTGTCATCATTTTAAAAAATTTCATTTTCACAATTAAAAATGTGTTTAAATAAACATGTAGACATGCACGTGAACTGAAAACTGTAGATCTTTTACAGTTCCTGAAACCAGAGCAAGGAGGTGCAATACAAACAGAATTAAAAATAAAAGGTAAAGATGGAAGTCTTCCTGCAGTACCATTCTTATTCCTGGATAAAACACACCCAGTTTTACACTTCCAATGACCTCCTAGGAAGCCATGGAATTAAGACTTCAAGGATGCTATTCACTCTTCTTCAGATTTTTTTTCTCCTGTTCCTCAGCATTACTTGAATAATTCTTCACCATGGTTAAACACCACACAGAATTGATAGAGGAAACAAAATCAACACTGTGCCATCATAGCAGGAGTCGCTACAGAAATTAAAACCTGAGATTTACTGAATGTCTCTAACTCTACAATTAACCCACTTTCATTTCCAAGTGGTCTCTGAAAATGGGATATCAAGGTAACATCCATTGGATGCTAAGAAGTTTAGCAAGGCTGAAAATGCTTTGATATCAATTTGCATTGACTGATAATTTAAAATTAAGGATGGTTTGAACAAACTTACTAGAGACTACGGACAAAGGTCTGATGCTGAGAAGACTGATAAATGACAGTTATC
Source organism: Turnix velox (assembly GCA_013400935.1). NCBI lineage: Eukaryota > Metazoa > Chordata > Aves > Charadriiformes > Turnicidae > Turnix > Turnix velox. The sequence goes on from VZTY01029597.1 coordinate 314,985, forward strand.
TGTCCAGTCTCAGCTACTGTAAAACTTCCCTCCAAGATAGTGCTCTGCTATTAAATCTCACACCTCAGGCTCACAACTCATCTTGCTATAAAAGCATCACCAATAAGAACTATGAAACCTCATAATAATACAATGGAAGGAAAGAAATAGTTTAAGCATGAACAGTGACAAAGTTCATACAGCCCAACATCCAGTATAATTGCCGGCATTAAATTAATGCTATGTTTAAGTGCCATGTACTTTCCACAGCACAAGGCAAGAATAAAGGCTACCAGAGCCTGAAAAATCTGCAGTCTGAAAGCAGGTAGCAAAATTAGGATTTCAGAGGGCCAGCAGCTGACAGCACACAACAGCAAACAGATGTGAAATACTGTCAGTGTGACAAATGTTTGATGGGAGAGTGGTGGAAGAAAAAAAAAAAAGAACAAAACCAAAAAACTTGTTTGATTGCTTTCACCAAATCTCCTTTGAAATAAAGGTATGAAGTGTTTTGCTATCTAGACCATTAAAACTGTTCCATGAGCAAAGGCCACACTAAGGTTAAAAACAGTAAGACAAATTTGCTACTGATTAATAATAAAGCCATTCATTTTATTCTTCAAATCTAAAGTAATTACAAGCCAGGGCATGGCAAATGGATTTAGCAGAAGCCATTACGTCAGAAGAATCCTTTAAAGAAGAACAGTAATTTAAAAGACTAAACTGAAAAATGAACTCTCCTGAACAACAATTATTATGAGATTGATTTATTGAAAGTGTATTTAATCATGCAAGAAATGTTTAAACTTTCCAAAATAGTTCATGAAGACAGAGAAACCAATAGCAGAGTCAGCTCAACGTCCTCATTATCGTTGAGAAGCTGAAGCAGATGGAGAATTCATTTAGTTTGGAAGGATAAAGTACATCAATTTCTCTGAATCCTCATTCCTAGTCAATTTGTTACAGTACCAGTTTCAACAATTAATGATCTCATTTTCCCATTTGTGCCTCCTTTTAAGAGGCCTCAGTCTTTGTTTCCAAATAAGCCAAATGTCATAAAGGAAAATTTAACTAAAAAAAAAAAAAATCACTTAGAAAGCCTGAAGCAAATTGCTTTGGCTATAGCCACAAAAGCAGGGTCCATAGTCAGCTATGTAGCCTGGTCAGCTTAAGTGGCTGAAAAAAAAAACAAACCCGCCTTTAACTGAGACACATCCTTTCTCACCAGCCTGACTACTACAGAGAAATACCTTTTACCTGATGTACTTCAGGATTTTTCTATTGTGGGAACCAACACTGATATATGAGATTGCCACGGCTGAAGTAATCAGATCTAGTACAGAATGTCCCTGCTCACTCCAGGGGGGGTGGACAAGATGGCTTTTGAAGGTCCCATCCACCTCTATGATTCTATGAAGCAGCACTTCTAGTGACAGGTCTCTCCCTTAAAGGTCAGACAGGACAGCTCATCCTCACATCCAGTTTCAAGACTCACATGAAATAATTAGTATAGGTAACATCCTGTGTAGGCTTAAGATCCTACTCTCTCTCCAGAGCTAGAAAACAGGTTGTCTGAGAAGCCTGTACCCAACATGAACTGTTGAGAACTCAGCAGTACAGAACTCTAGGTCTTTACCCAATTAAGACTACAGCTCAGAAACATCAAGTCTCTAGTACCAGGAACAGATCATCACACTATAAAAATGTCATATGAGCCCACAGCCCGCACCTCAGTGGGCCTCCACAATTCTATGCTAAAGATGCTGAATAGGAAAGTCTTCTCTTCAACCAGTGGCACATAGAACAACATTATTCCATACTTTGCAATGTAAATTACCAACCCCACAGAGTGTGAAGTTTTAGGGCAAAAAGCCTATCTAGCTCATATTCTACAGGAGCTGATGTTGAGTGCTTAGATGCTGCCTGTTTTGTCTGGAACCTTTCAGAACATGGGCAATGTGGCTAGCCTGTGCTCTAAGGCACTAGCTAGAACTAAACATAAAAAGCTGAGCTTTAAACAAATCTCCAGTCATTGATCCATTTGAACGTTCAACATTACAATATGTTTCACCTTGTTTTAGTTTAAAAGTTCATGAAAAATTTAAAATATCTTATTTACCCAATAGTCCTTGACTGATTCTTCTACTTTTAAGAAGTTCTTAAATACATACATTATTTAACCAATACTGCTGTTACAGAATAGCATATAAATATTCAGGGACTTTTTAATAAGTTCAGCTTTTATTCAATAGACCATAATGGTTGCTTAGAAACATTTACTAGTAGGAGACCTATAAAAACAGTAAAGGAAACACCTTGCATAAAATAGAAGAAAGGAACAGAATAATATTTTTTCATTCTCCTCACATGCCCTCAAAACAAAAGATGATGCACAAAAAGATACATGGTACACATTCACATGTGAAAAATAGGCAGGAAAAAATGTAAAATAATAAGCTGAGGGAGCCAAGTTTAGAAATAGAAGAAAAATGATGGTCGTTCCAAACCCTCAGTTCGTAACTTGTCAGAAACTACACTATCAGGAGCTTCACAAGAAATACTGTAACAAAAGCAAAAAAATCACACTTAGACTTAGCTATAGTTAAACTGTAAAGTTGTTGCTCAATTTTAAATAAACACCATGACTTTCAAAAGCAGTAGGCACAAGTTCCCTGTAAACAGTCCATTTTTCTCTCTATAGAAATCTTATTTTCCTTTCCATTATTTTGGATGGGGGGACCAACAAGGCAGGGATGCAACTTGCACATTTACATCCTTTACTATATTGTTAATATCCATAGTTACAGTATGACTTCTCTGCAATGCTCTGTGTTGTCTCTGATCTCAGACTAACTCTCCTCTTGCACACAGCAGCCCTAGGAAGGGGCACAAAGGCCTAAGTTAAGCAGGACATCACATTCCAAGTACTTTGCCAAGGGTTTTCTATGCAAAACCTTGAGTTTGGTTTCTTCACCTGTGATGATAACTCAGTGGGTCAGAGAGAAAATGGAAAAGAATCAGAAGTCCCTATTTCCCTTCTCACTTTCAAAAAAAGCAAATTCAACGTTAAAAAATAAGTTTTTAAGTATGACCAAATAAACAGCTAAATTCTGTACTTTGATACCTGCTTTTCTGTCATTTGGTTCTTTGGCCTGAAGCAAGTCAGCAGTTATTTCTCCTCTGAAAAATAATACTAATTCTGCATCAACACAGAAAGACAGTAAAAGGAGAAAATAAATAAACAGCACTAATTTATGAGTATATGCAAAAGTAATGTAATAAACATTACTGTGGCAAAACTAAAAGCATTTTATTAAAGACTCTATATAATGCTTATATGAAGCCCATTATTCTTTCAGCAAACTAATATTCTAGGTCTCACTAACAATATCAGCAAATGAACAGTTTTAGTTAAATTAATATTCATGTTAACTGCATGCAGAATCAACTAATTAGGTAGTCCTAAGTTTCAATATTTAGAACATATGTAAACAGAGTCTGTGATTACTTTTAGGGCTAGCAAAGTAGATCATATGGGATTTGTTGCATGAACTTGGCTAGGTTTTCAAATCAGCACATTTCAGACAGAAAGTAATTCCAACAAATAGCTTCAGTAATCTAGGTACATTCTAAATATAAACCCAAATAGCTGTTTTGTATTGCTAGTGAGTTTACATTTACAAAAAGAAAACAAAAATGTTGGTAATAAACAGAATCTCTTCTTCCCTTTATCTCCCAATTCTTTGTCTCCAAAATTACAATTTCAGCACAGATTAGAATTCAATAACTAATTTTTTTTAATAGTTTTTAAAAAGAAGTTTCTTCTTCCTCCATTAATATTCTTCATGGAACTGTTAAGGCTGGTTTTGCTTCTTCATTTATGCAACACCATCAAATTTAGATTAAAATAATCCTTAATGGTGATAACAAGAGAAGCTAAAGACCATAACATAATTTCTTAGGGCTTTGAAGTAACAGTAGTATCTGTTTCTTAATAATCTCATTATTATCATTTTTTTCCTAAAACATCTGTGATGACAGTACTGGGGCATCTCACAAAAGATATTTTCCCCTTTCTTAAATTAAATCATATTTGGGAGCTAAATTAATAATAGGTGCTTGAAAGTATGCCAGAAACAAAAGGAAAGCCAGAAACCTCACTATTATTAACAGCTCCCAGAAGCAGTGGAAGAAGTGACAGTGCAAGTAGCCTAAGAGCATAACATGATGTGCCCTCATTCTGAAAATGCAAATGAAACAACAAAAAGAACATTGAACTTGCAAGTCAAACACTCCAAGGGCAACGCCAGAATTCAGTCTGCCATTAGAAGCACAGTGCAGTCACCCAGTAAGTATCCATCATGATCTGGGAATACAGAAGACAAAAGGAGACAAATCCTAAGAGCACAGACTGAGGAAGACATGGCAGTAGGTTACACATAGTGAGCTGTGTCACAATCTCTTTCAAAGGTTGGAAGGTGCTAGAATACACTAACCAGATACCTCCCCGTTTTCAGTATCTGTCTCACAATCATCAGAAGTGTTTTGTATCAGTCAGAACTCATCAGTCACAGGCTTCACTTCTTTTACATCAGCCATGCCTTGTCTCCATCTCCTTTTCCAAGTCCTACCTTCCAGCCAGGTTCTCATTCTCATTTAATGAGCAGAGATAGATTCCACTTACGTAGTCCCCTCTACCTCCTTCTTAATACTTCCTCTCAAAAGATTAATTATTTCCATCACTTTTCAAGGCTCGTTGCTAGAATATGCTTCTATTGTAGAGGGCAGCTATTACTGGATTCTCCAGTTTGGCCCAGCTGGGTGGATTTTATTGAGATGTCATCACAGCATTCCTTACACCTTACATCAATAAACATCTCATCTGCAAAGAACATCAGCACTAGAACTCTTCAAAAAATAGGGTTCAAGAATTTATCATAGACAAAATGAAAGTTTAATTCTTTCTTGTGGTTCTGGAACTGGCTCAAACACTTTAGATCAAGTGTTTCTTCTTTCTTTTGAAAAAATCAGTTTTGAGTGGGAACGCCCTGTAAAAAACTAAGCCAAAGTATCTACTTTTAAAAAAATTATAAGATAATATGACAGGCCTAATGACACTGCTTTAGGGAAAAGAAGTAGACCAGATGACTACTTGAAATCCCTAATTTTCCTTAATTCTGTGATAATAAGTATTTGGCAGCTCTGACAACAGGCTGGCCTATTTATGATTCACAGCATGCTCATCCGAGTTGTCCTCCATTAACTGAATGCCCTAATAAAAACTATTCAAATTTCAACATTTCAACTCCAGTGGAAGGATAGAACTTACTTTTAAGTCTGCATTAAACTTTAGTTGCTGTTCCCTACCCAGACATCACTAATCAATTATAAAGGAAATGTAAGCTTAGGCTACAGAGATATCGTTCTCTGAGTAAAAATAAGTTACTCAAAAGTTTTGCTACCACCTACTCCTCTGCCCTTCCAAAACTTCAGTCAAAGTCAATCAGAAATTAATTCAAATGGATGGGTTCACATAGCTTCTCCAAAAAATAAAATAAAATCAAACACAATGAGAAGGAAAATCTGCTTTAAAGAATGGATTTCAAGCACAAAAAGCATATCTCTGCTGCAAGAATCCTAATAGGAAAAATATAACAAAAGAACAAAACAAATTCTGCTGAAAAAAGCCCTACACTCACCATATTATTCAAGTTAAATTTCTGCTAAGTTGAAATTACACTTCACTGCATAACTGCACTTATTTCAAAAAAAAAAAAAATTCATTTTACCATTATCTTACAGTACAATATCCCTGATAGCTTTTTTCTAACTGAAGTGTATACATTTCACAGAACTTGAAGAAATACAAGAACCTGAAAATAGCCAAAATATGTATTCAACTTCGGCAAGTCATTTCTACCACTTCTTGTCTCTGAGACAGGCTTTAAGATAAAAAATTAACTGATCAGAGGTACATTGAGTATCTTCAATCATTCATGTGTGATAGGCAAGTACTGCAGTAGTTAAAATTATATTGGTTTAAATTATAACCTTGTTTCATATTTCTAGGTTTAACAGAGTTTTATGAAGTGTAAAATTGCATGCATTAACCTTCTGCCACGTCTACCAAACTTCTGAAAAATATTCATGCTTGTGTAATCTATTTCTAGTTAAAGAAATAAAAAAAAAAACCACACCAAAAAAAAAACCAACACAAAACCCCAGCCAGAATACCCACTTCCCAGTAGCCATAAAAACCTCAGAAGAACCGGTGAAAGCTCAATGCGCAGAAATTAAAAAATACCGATCAAGAACATACATCCCAGCCACATGCATGAGCTGACTGAATACACAAGAGACAATACAGAACAAAATACCAACTCCAGTGAAATCAGTCTAAGACTTGTAGTTACATCCAATGGCTCTCAAATACATCAGATTTAATATTTTTCAGGAATAGTTCTGTGCTGGGCTAAGCTTATAGATGTATTATTCCATATAAAAAGAACAAATTCTTTCTATCAATACATGTGCCACTGTGCTTCAAGGGATCTTCAGGGTTATCAAGGGCAATCCCCTGCTGACAGAGCAAACAAATCACTGAATTCCTTTCATAAGCCAACCAAGCTTCATCACAAGATAGCCTTTTATATTATGCCTTTCAGTGCAGAACTGTGATATATGATTGCTTGAATTTTTAAAAACCTTCCTCTAACTTCATGTTTGAGTTTGTGGATTGTTTATCTCCACTTATTTCTCTTCCAACACTTGTCTCAGCATTCTCTCTACTTGATTCACCTAACCACCATCTCAACCTACTTCTATATGGCGAGTCACAACCCATAAGTACACTTTAATCTCCTTACAAAATAGCTTCCCCAGGACCCTCATCATATTAAGTAGCCCTTCCCCACAGCTTTTCTCACCAGCTTCATTTTTCACTTGAACAAGGAATAGCTTGGTACTGAAATACTACCACACACTAGGTTTCATGAATGCTTTTTAAAATAGCATTAGTATCCTCCCTACTTGAAATACAGCCCCTGATGAATCACACCATATTTGCTATTCTTGCAGTTGCAGCACTGCCTCTTACATATTCCACTGCATATTCCATTGGCCTTCTGAAGAATTAACAAGAAAGCACCAATATCAAAGATTTGGAAGAGAGATGAACATCAGAATTTTGTAAAGGTCTATCACATCACATTGAAGGAAAAACTGTAATTCCTGAAATGTTCATATTTTTATGATATTCTAGAGCTGGAACAAAATATATGCAGTTTAACAAAAAACAGAAGTCACTGCCTGCATGAAAAAAGAATCAACTAACTCTATATTAAAAAAAACAAAGAACTACACCAAAAAACATTTGAATTGGCTAAACCTCTTAGTATATATGTACAGTTTAAATACCTCCAGTGTAAGTTGTCCTCCTTCTCTGGACATGGAGAGCACTAAAATACTACGTAAGTTTTAGAGTTCAATTACACCATCCTAACAGGATTAACTAAAAAAAAAATAAAATTCCATTTTAACACAAATTCCTTATTGTCATTTTTAGTTGACAAATATCTACTTCCTAGCAAAACAACATCATAGGAACAGCTGGATGGCAGTTTTAAGCTCAAATGAACCAGCATTACATGCTGACAAGTCATCTCTCTGATTGCTTTTGAATGGCAGCACATGCAGATTTATTCTCTGCCATAAATTAGAACAATTATTTCTCTGTAGTTCACTTTTTATTTCAGACAGTGAGGCCCTGCACATATTTTTAAAGGATATCTTCCCTTTCCTTGACGATAAGCTCATTCTGCTCCTCTAGCTGTCTGATCTTCTTCTCAAATGACTCCTGCTCAGCTTTCAGCCGTTCTTCCGTCACCTCCTTTTCTTCACTTACCCTGAAAAGAATTTGAGAAAAATAAAATATACGATCATAACCACAGTGCCTGACATCCAACTCCTCTGCTATTCAGATAAATGTATATCACCCTCTCCACCATTAAACAGGTTAGTTCCTCATGACATTTATTTTATGATATTATGTTGGAAGATGCAGATGACTTCATGCAATACATCATTTTTTCAAAGATAGTGGTCTTAGTGGAGTACCTGTACATTAACAGGTAGCACAGAACAACAAAGTAGAGACCTGAACCCACAATTAGATTTGTGCAGTCTGACTCCTGGCAGCTGTAATGAAGACACACTGGGATCTTTATAGGCCTAGGGCATTGTAGACAGAAAACTCAAATTGGAGAGCTTAGCTGCTAAGACAGGAGGGAAATTGAAAAAGTTTTCTGTTTCTTAATCCATAAAGTAATCCTTCTTTCACATTTGCTGGTCAAATAGAAGTCGAGGAAAGGAATCATTTTTCTTGTTAGTTTTTTCCAAACAAAACAGTTTGCCCTCTTCTAGGGATTTTAAAATATCAAGCTGCAGGAGTAAGTTTTCTTTCTCTCTGGGCCATGGCACCCTGTATCTTGCTGCTCAGTGTAAATAATTGGATCAAGATTAAAAGATGACAATGTAAGAAAGGTGTATAATGATCATTTATCCTTTACCTCAAGAGCAGGCTATAAAAACAATTATTCAGGTATCACGTAGGCAAGAAGACCATTATGCACAGATGATCCTGTAACTGTGCTAAGAAAAATGGCTTAGAAATCATGGTTCTATAAAAGCTCTCCAAAAATATTAGGTAATGAGCTTAGACTAATAAATATTATTGCTCTGCTCTTAGGCAATTTCTATCGCTGAAGGCTCTTAAAGTTCAGACTTTTATAATGATGAAACAGCTGCTACAACACAGGTGACAGGAGACCAAAGCTGTACAACTTATAGAAAACTTCAGTTTTAACTTCTTTAAGTGGAACAATCCCACAGGAAAGGAAAGGGGGAGGCAGTGGGGGAAATACATATAAATATATATATAGGCATTGGACTAAGCCTTCAACTTAACCCATCAGATCCATTTACACTCTTAACAGAGAACTCTGTTCATGGACTAAGCCATCCATTTGACATCATGACATTTTCCTCAAGCAGGCAGAGATTTGCTTTGATATTCCAGTGGAAAAGCCATAAATACCACAACTGGGTCACCACCCTGGGGTGAACTATAAACAGACAATATTGCCCAGCTCTAAGAGCACCAAATAGCCCTTCCCACAGTGGCACAAGGTGACTGCAAGAAGCTGAAAATAATCAGTATTACTGAGATGCACACCTTTTCTCTACAAACCTAGAGGGAGAAAAATAACAAATAACATATTTCATATAATGAAATTCTGTAAATTGGGGCAGCGTGAAAGCTTGGAACAAACTATTAATTGGAAAGTTTATAAATCACACAAAAAAAAAAAAAAGATATGGATTTAGGCTAAAAACATTCCGGTCTCATCAACTCATTGCTAGACCCCCTTTCCACTCCTCAAAGGCTGCCAGAAAGAGTGAACACAGATCAGAAAATGACAATGGAAAAAAAAAAAAAAGCTGTATTAACTGGCTCCACCCCAACACCAATGCAGACCTTACACCTTAGTTAAGCAGGCAACAAGTGTTTTAAAATTATCTACCTTACATTCTTGCTCCCCAGTGCAATTAGAGCTATGGTACATTTACCCAGACTTTGGCATCTAACCACAATCAGTTGGCTTTCTCTGAATCTAGAGCAATCAGATAAGCTACATCAGCATACACAACCCTCCTTCATGTAATGCATATATGACCTGCCTGCAGTGAAGGATACAGCGATGTCCCCTGTTCCTTAAGGGGAAAAAAAATAAAATTAGAAAATCACCAAATAGGAACAGTCAATGAAGACAGCATTGACCATGAAGATGAGTCAAAACAGGAATGGGAGAAAAACATAAAATTTTAGAAGAGAAAGAGAGGAAAAGTCTTATCTCTAGGGAACTACCTAAGGAAGCAAGCTTGCTTACATACCTGCAGGAGTTAGAAACTGCACTGGGAAAAGGTTTTGGAGCAACCGAAACACTAGGCCCTTAGGAATATTAAAGTCAAACAATGTAAGATAATAAGATAAATAAAAAGTTATAGAGGAATTAGACTAAACCTAGCAGATTCCACCATCTCTGGATCCTGTGATATATCAGTTGACATCACATTCATGTACTGTGTTTGTATTTTAACACAGATCACAGCAAGCTGTCACACTTCCAGACACATGAATATATTGTGCAACATATCTTACGTAGTAAATGACTGAGAAAAGTAAGTGATCTCAGAAGAAATGTGGCAGCATGTGTTTATGTATCACAAAGCAGGAGACAGCCCATAAAGGGCAGGCAAGATACAGAAGACAGTTACTCACAGGAGGTGGCAAAAGGAAGTTAGAGAAAAGGAATATGAGCATGTCATCAGATTATGCTGGATTTATGTCACATCCCATATATAGATCAGTGAGACTTTTTTTATATACTTATTCTTTGCCTTCTGGCAGTAAAGAACAGATGATTTTCAGCAGAACTAGGAAGGACTTCAGCAATGCCAAACAAAAACATTACAATGCTCATAATGCTTCTCAGATCGATTTTTGCCCATTTTTCATCAGTTTGAGGTCAGAAGAGAGCAGTATAAGAAGGAAGGGACCACAACTAAAGAGGGAACAACTGCTCCATTGGGCAATATGCCAGTGTCCAGGTCTGTTACTGAACAAGTAAGATGACAAATCAGTATAACCATCCCTGCTACTCAGTACCTGCAACATTTTCTTGCATGCAATTTACAATCACCTAATTTTACTCTCATCAGAATTCAAGGGAATTGCCCAAACAGCCAGGGACCAGGGTAGAAAAGTTAAAGATCAAACAGAATTAAATCTGGCCATGGACATCAAGGATTGCAAGAAAAAATTCTAACAGTACACCCTATATGAAAGGAAGACCAGAGAAAATGTTCAATCACAAGGAAGATGTGGAACCTCTTCAGAGGGGCAGGGGAGAACTGGTCATCTAAGACAGGCAAAAGGCCACGGTACTCAACAATTTTTTTGTCTCAGTCTTCACTGGCTAAGGATTAGCCCATGCAACCCAAGCTGCAGGGAATGGGAGAGGGAACACACTGTAAGCAAAGAATGAGTTCAAGAGTATATGGTGGATATGAAAGTGCTCAAGTCCATAGGACTTGACAAGATCCCTCCAAAGGCACACATGGAACTGGCAGATGGAGTTGTGAAGCCACTTTCCAAACTGTTTGAAAGGTCATGGCAGTCTGTTGAAGTCCCTGATGACTGGAAAAAGGGAGATACAATGTCCATTTTCAAAAAGGAAAAAAAAAGAAGACCCAGAGAACTACCGGCAAAACAGTCATCTCTGTGCCTGGCAAGACCAAAGAGAGAATCCTCCTGAAGGATCTTCTAGTGCACATGGAAAATTGGGAAGTGATTTGCAACAATGAGTACGGCTTCAGCAATAGCAAAGTAAAGAATCCAATGAGTTGGAAAGGACCTTCAAAGGCCATCTAGTCCAGCAGACTTGCAACTAGCAGAGACATCTTCCCCTAAATCAGGTTGCTCAGAGCCTCATCAGATCTGGCCTTGAATGTCTCTAGGTATGTCACACCTGACAAACTTGGTAGCCTTCTATGATGGAAACACAGTGTCAGTGAACAAGGGAAGACTAAATGTCATCGACTACGTGGACTTATACAAAGCCTTTGACACTGTCATTGAATCATAGAATAGTTCAGGTTGGAAGGGACCTTAAAGATCATCAAGTTCCAATCCCCCTGTCATAGGCAGGGACACCTCCCACTAGTTCAGACTGCTCAGTGCTATGTCCAGCCTGGCCTTGAATGACATCCTAATCTTAAAAGTTGGAAAGGTCCAGTTTCAAGGGATAGATCACTTGATGACAAGGAATTGGCTGGACGGTTGCATTCAAAAGGCTGAGGTTAATGGGCTCAATAGCCAAGCAGAGACCAGTGCTAAGTGATGTCCAGCAGGAGTCAGTACTGGGACTGGTGCTGTTTAACATCTTTGTCAACAATATGGACAGTGGAGCGTTCACCCTTTAAGCCTGCAGATGACACCAAGCTGTATGAGGACATGCTCAAGGGAAGGGACACTATCTAGAGGGACCTTAACAAGCTGGAGAGCTGGGTTCATGCCAACTGCAAAAAATTCAGCAAGACCAAGAGCAAGGTCCAGTACCCAGGACAGACAAACAAGAAGTGTAAACACAGTCTGGGCAAAGAACGGACCAAGACCTGCCCTGCTGAGAAGGACTTGGGGCTGCTAGAAAATGAAAATTATGACGAAGTAATAAGTCCTTGCAACCCAGAAGGCCGATGTATCCTGGGCTGCATAGGAAGAAGCAAGTCAAGTAAGGCTTTGAGCAATACAATCTATGGCATGGGGTTTGGAAGCAGATGATCTTTGAGATCCTTTCCAACCTAAACCACCCTGTGATTCCACAGTTCTATGATTTGTATCCTCAGATACACACGACCTTTGCTCAAGATTTGTTTTAGTTGCAATACTTCACAGCTTACATAATTTTAGTCACATCTAAATAAAGATTTCAGTTTTATTTTACAGGAGCCTGTGAAGGAAAAGAAAAATTCACAATGCAAATATACTGGCAAAATACCCTCGTAGGACATTTGCCTTATGTTGAAATTAATTCCTATTTCACTAGTTCAAGTTGAATGCTGATACTAGCACTTCTGACTGTCTGATCTACCAACAGAACTGATCAACAAGTTTGCTTGACAATGATTCATTCCACAGTGCAAGTAGGACTGATGTTCTACAGGTGGAATTCTGGAAGCACTCCACAGGTCAACAGCACTCTTTACTTCTCTAATTAAATGTTTTATTTGCCTAATGAAAAACTGGCATTCATGAGGGAGCCATAATACTCTCATCAACTCTACACTACAGAGAAAACTCAAAGGAACTCTTACAGACTGATAGCACTTACAATGTTCACAAAAGAAAAAAGGAGCTGAAAAAGCAAATTAGAAGTAGCGCTTTCCGTTTTTTGAAAACTATTAGGGAAAAAATTCAGCTTTTCTCAAGTGGAATCTGAATAGAGTAAGAACTTGGAATGAGCAAGTTAAGATATAAATTGAAATAAACAAAAAGCAGAGATACAGACACTGGCAACTTCACTACTAAGTCCCATATTAATTTGGAACATTTATCATTTAGGGAATGCTAATCTGATATCTGATAACTAGCTAGCAAAGACAATTTTGTTGTTGTTGATTCTCAAATAAACACAAGTTTAAAATTCCAAGCAACGAATAGTATACAAACTACACAGATTCCTCCCTTGCAATGGAAGAGAAATTCAGATCTCAGCATACACAGAAACCATGGAATAAAATCACATATTCCAAGTGCAAGAAGTGCTTCAAAAAGGTGAAACAAGAAGTCTTCACACCAGAGCTGATCAGAAAATATCTCTGGCAGAACTGTGCAAAGTGACTTCTAATACTACCACTGCAGGAAGACAGAATGGTAACACTTTTTTTGTCTAAGGACACTGCTCACAAATCTGATACCTTTTACTAGGTTTCATGAACAGTATGTATAATTTTTTTAAAAATAACAAAAACCTCCAGTAATTCAAATACTTAATTCAAATTGATGCATAATGGGTAAATTTTATGATATGCAACTTGCAAAATACAAAACTAGATCTCACAGCACAAATGTATAGCTACTTTTTAATGACTTTTTAAGCACAAAGGTAAGAGTGATTGGTGATACAATAATCCCAGGCATGTTTTACCTATCAACGGCCAGTAATTTTCAGACAAGCTCAGGGATGTCTTATTTGTGATCTCAATGCCTGACCACTCAAGAGAACTGAAGCACAATATTGCTCCTAAAGAAGCACACGGAGACACAAAAAAAAAAAAGGTAGTAACAATGAAATTAAAACCAGGCAACAGTTTGGCTAAATAGAAGGTGATGCAACACAGGACAGAAGACAAACAGAGGCCAAATACTGCACATTTGTAATAGGGGCTTCCATAGACAAGCTGTCCTTCAAAGATCCTAAGGTGCTGGAAGAAAAACACTTAAACAGCACATATATGCAAAAATAGTCTTTACTGTCCTCCTCTGTGAGGGTTTCTAGTTCTGTAACCAAAATAACCTTCTGTTTTGATTCTCATTTTCACCTTTTATTAGGAAACTGCAATTTTAGTTGGTCAATTTCATCTTTGTATCTGCATAAAAAGATTACATAAAGCAGTGCCAGTAGAAAAGACCAGCATTTCAGACTGACAGCACTCTATGAAGGGCTTAGGAATCCAAGGTCTTGCAAAGTAAGAAGCAATTTCTCAATGAGGGACAAAGGGCTGCCCAAAAGGCTGCTTTACTAGCTGTCAGATGCATGTCGTTCTGGGCATGCCATTGGTCTTCACCAGAAAGAGTCTAATCTGATAGCAAAAACCATCTTGCACGTCTTTTGAAAAGAGAGATCACTCTCTCCCTTTGCAGAGGGAGGGAGTTTGCAGAGACTTTAGGGAGTAAGTTCTCTCCATTTCTTATTTGAAGAAATAAAGAATACAAGTAGTTAGACACCTATTCTCATCACTAAATCCAAAAATTAAACTTCCATTAATCATCCTACATCATACAGCCAATGCCTCTGTTCATTCAAAAGCAAATTGTATATGTGAGTTGTACTGGTAAATATGAACTGTGCAAGCAGGGAAGAAGTATTCATCATGCGCACAGTAGAATCATAGAATACTAGACTTGGAAGAGACCTATAAAGACCACCTACTACAACTTCCCCTGCAGTGAAGCAGGGACATCCTGTACGAGACCAGGTTGCTCAGAGCCTCCTCAAGAGTGATTTCAATGCCTCCAGGGATGGAGCCTCCACCACCTTTATGGGCAGCCCATTCTGTGGGGATACAGAGAGCCAAGTTATCAAGCTCTGAAGATGTGGAAGGTCCATGCCTTAATATGCCACACTGTTCCAATGTCTCACCATCCTCATATTGAAGGACTTCTTTCTGATGTCTAATTTCTGATGCTCTAGTTTAAAACTATTATAGTACCATGACTATATTTCAGTGAGGAGCGAGATGAATGCTTGCAAGCACACGCACTCTGCAAAAGAAATTATAATGTGTGCATCTCTTGAAATATTTCCCTCAAGAATTCTTTAACTGTTGTTCATGAAGGGTGCAGCAAGTCCTCAACACTGAGAAGTGCACTGGCTAGGTCCCAGAGGACCTTGTGGCGCTCCCTCTTGGAAGAGTCTACCAAGTCCTGACACTGGTGCAGAGTACGAGGGTACCTCCACCATGTCACTGTTCATTTCATTACATAAGTTGATGCTGCTTCAGGAGCAGTCCGTAGTAATAAAAACTCTGTGAAAAACTTTTGTGCCTCTTAAAAAGGACTCTGCTTGTGGGGAGACCTGAAATTTACCAGTCTCACCACCAGAGTACCAGCACCTTGCTGGCTACTTTTCAATATCATGGCTGGTCTCACTCAAGAATTTTCCCTTTAGTCACAAAGCACTTTGTGAGTGATTCATTCTACGCAGAAGTTCTCCCACAAAAACTATTTTAAAAGAATCTGCTGACACCATGAAAAAGTTCAAATTTACAATATTCAACTCCTTTAAACTTTAGGTCCAGTTTGTCTCTCTCTTTTAATCTTAGGGAAGAAAGGCTGGATACGTTCAAAGAAAGGTAAAATAATGGTTAGCTTTACAGATGGCAGCAAAGAGCAAAAGCTAAGATTATTTAGCCTAGAAAGGAGGATTAGGAAGGATATAGTCGAGTCCTTTCTTTCGACCCTGTCTCAAAACTCAATTTCATAAAGCCTCTAACAGCTAACGTGATGTTAGCCACTGGAATCCCCAGCTGCAGGGCATTACCAACCAGTAACTGATTCTTATCAAAGAAAAGGATAATAATACAGCCAGTATTGGAATTTACTCACACCAAGACTAAGTCTGACACTGCAGCATACTGGCTAATGCATAAGCACACAATGTTCAAAAGTGCACTAGCAATGAAGGTTAGAAGAAGAGAAGTAAAAACATGAAGATAAAGGAAAGCACTCTAGCTCTTCTACAGCAGCTGTGGAAGTCAAGAGAAATACCAATACCCTGAATGTTCAGGTAAGACTGGGTTGAAATTCAAGCCCCAAGAAATAATCATATTTTGCTACTGTTTTCCACACAGATTTTTACCATTTTAAAACTGCTTTCATTCACACAGTTATTGACCAGCCTAGTTCACTCCACCATTCTGCAATAAATGTGCAGCAATTAGTCCCAGCTACCATCATTTTAATTCATAAATAGCAGCAAAATAAAGAAGAGTGAAGCTCTGGTCAAGTGAGATCTTTATTATTTCAAGTATTTACTGCAGGATAGTCTTCCTGGAAAACTTTTGGCATTCTGCTGGTTCTTTTACTTCTCTGAAACATCAAAGAATGTTCTATTGCATGTAAAAACCCTCTTCATCATTGCACAACCAGGGATGAAAATTATGGGGAGTTTTAAAAAAGTGACGAGGTGAGCGGAATTAAAGTTCAACTTCCCTATTACTCTGCAAAGGACTTTTAATTACATCCAATAAAAAGATGATTAGGTTTAAAAATAAAAGAGAACTAAGTATAAAATAATAGTGTTCCACTAATTTTACTTTTCAAAATTAATGTTGCTGCACCTTCTATTTTTCTTCGAAGAAATGTCAGGCAGAAATATCAAACTGTCCTCAGGGAAAAATCACAGCATCTGAGATTTAAGAAGAATCCCATGCTCAAATGAGTTAGTGTACTACTATTCACTAGGGAGCAGTGTATTATGAGGAACAATGTAATAAAAGGCTTTTTTTAATATTGGAATATACCTCTATATATCAATAGTGGCAACAGTGTCCGAATAGCTTTAACATCTGACAATTTGTAACCAGGCTTCCCAGCAATCTACTCTTTATGACAGCCTTAACTAGACATTTTCTAACACGTGAGGTAGGATAAAATAGAGTTGCAAGCATGAAGAACTTCAGAAATTACTAAAATACTGTATAGCAAGAAATCTTATATCGGTACAAATTATAAGCAGGCAGAATGGTCCACTGGATGAGAATAATCAGAGAGAAAATATTCCTTGCTGCACCAGAGACTTATTGCATGACCTTGAGCAAGTAACTTAATTTCTCTCCACAAATTTTCCTATATAAAAAGAAAAAGGACAGTAATGCTTGCCAATTATTGCACAGACATATAAAATCTACAGCAGAAAGAATTTCATTAATACTTGAGAACCTGGACTTTGCTCTAAAAAAAACCTTTGTCTTTATAAACTCTTAGTATGGACACTAACTTTTAGCCCAAAGGGCCCAATATCATCTCATGAGATTTTCCCCTCTGATGTTGTGCGAATGCCTGCCAATCACCCATGTGCTCCTTCTCAATTTCACTGCAACTATATAAAAAGTAGATTTCCAAAGATTCTGAAGTGTCAGAGAGTCATAGGGGGGCAGGAAAAAAAATATCCTCATTCAACTTGAACTTACTTTTCACATCATTCATCTTTGTGAATGTAACTATCATTGGAATGATGCTCAGGAAAAACCTTTTGCTGAAGTTAAGAAACTTGCACTAATCAAAGGACATGGAAAACCTGAAGAAATCAATCAAAGCAAAAGACATTTTGGGCTCTACATGTACTAACATACGCAAATAGTGTGGGTAATTTTTCAGTC
The DNA here is from genome assembly GCA_013400935.1 of Turnix velox. Taxonomy (NCBI): domain Eukaryota; kingdom Metazoa; phylum Chordata; class Aves; order Charadriiformes; family Turnicidae; genus Turnix; species Turnix velox. Next base: position 332,685 of record VZTY01029597.1, read on the forward strand.
ACAAGACAACCAATGCGCCATTACAGTGACATTCCATGTGAAAGCCTACCCTTGACAAACAGCAACCTCAAAGTTTCGTATCACCAGAGTTTGTAATTTTCAAAAGATAGGTTTTTAATCTAAAGCACATGATACAAACACCAAACAAAAGGCTCACCCTGTGATTACATTTGTATGGATGAACAACTGCAGGTCACAAAACGTTTATTCATGTTTCCAATCTGCTTTAGGCATTTTGGGCCAGGAAGCCAGGAAAAAAACTACCAGGCTGCTTCACTGTTCATACCTCTTCCAGCAAGAAAAATTAGCTTATGCAAATATTCAGTTCCATAACACAGTTCTACATTGCTTGATGTTAATTAGAGAAATGACTCTCCTTAAACATAATGGATTTTCAGGTGATGCTTATTCTTACCTGGCAAGTTCTTTAATTAAGTTTGCAATGCGTCTCTTGTCCTCGGGACACAAATCCTTTAAAGAAGCACTCTTCATTCCCCCTTCATTAGTGACCTGAAAATTTAAAGTAACGTTTTAGAAAGTACTCTCTAAAGGAGAACAAATATTTCATAGGGTATTAAATGCACTTCAAGACCTAATAATTTAAGTTGAAAGCAGACAAATTCCAACTGGAAAGAAAATACATATTTTTTTTAAAATGTAAGTACAGTTCAGTGAAACTAATTACCAAATTGTGGAGAATTCTTTTAAGAGACTTTTAATTTAAATGCAAGCTGCTAACTTCAATACTAATACCAAGTCAAGTTTAAAAACATACACTAGTCATTGATTCATAGCAGATACTAGTGCAGTAGGTTCTCATAACATGGAAATGGACTATAATGATATACTAATCCAATTTCAAACTTTATTATATTAGGATCCTAATATTAAAAGCAAAAAAGCCCATCCTGGTTTCTCATTTATGGCCAAAACAAAAAAGAGATATGCAACACATTCTTAGCGGACAGCAAGTCCTTACTTCAAAAGATTTTTTTAATACATAGGAAAGTGCACACCCTTTCATATATCGTTTGTTTTAAATTATCTGTTGCTACGTCTGTGTTTACTGTTCCTTCTGAAAACAAACTTTTGACATTCTCGTCTGCTTCTCTTCTTTTAGTAAATTCCTCTATCCTAATGAGAACTGCAGCATTTACTATCAATGTCCACCAGAGGGCATGTTGCTCCTCATGTTTGTATTAGTCCCTGGTATTACTGCGGATACCAGCATTGCCTATTTTGGTTGTTTCCAAGTAGGAAGCAGTTCTATATTGTTTATGTTTATCAAAAATTTCTGTCATCTGTGACTCAGTTCTCCGGTGCTCGCAGCAAGCAAAAAATAAGGATTCTAAGACGAAAGCAGCAATAAGAGCTATGCTACTCCCGTCTTTTTTTTTCAGATTTTTGTTCTTTTTCCACAATTCAAAGTAGAACAGAGTTTTATAACTCAATATTTTGTAACTCATAGAAGAATCTCTCACTTTATAAACCACAGCTTGAAAGATGACAATTCACATAAGAGAAGTAGACAGCTTCTGTCAAATGGGAAGTGGGAAGATGGGAAATTTTAATTGAGATCAGTATGGCAAACCACCAGTTTATTCAAACAGCCAGAAAACCTCCAGCACTAATAAGGCCTTTTTAAAGATTTCTGCAAAACTTTCATCTTCCTCTATGGTACTCGAGTCTATCTGAACAAAGAAAAAGTAAATCAGTTCTGCTAAGATTCATTTAAGAACAAAACTCAATCCATTATCTTCAAAAGAGGATTCTGGTAAACAGTAAAGTTGAGCAACCTACCAGTACAACAGTGTGAAGTATGTTAAAGTAAAGCTGTCAGCTCTCCCTAGACATGCACACAATACCATGAAGAAAATCAGCTCTGTAAATGATGAAAAATCTTTTTGCAAAAAAAACCTTCAGGAAACCTGCTTCTTCTACAAGTAAAATACATTTGTTTGGTTTGTTTTGAGTAATTCAGAGCTTATCTTCAAAGTACTAGTACAGAGTTTCCAGGAGGATTTAGCAAGGTAAAAGAAAAACAGAAAGTTAAATAAGACAGAAAAGAGAAACAGCTTTGAACACATTTTATTGTCAGTACTATAAAAGCACCTTTGAATCTCCAGTCAAGATTCCACGTACTAGGCACTGTGTAAGAAGAATGAAGGCCATTTCTACCCCCAGAGGCTCTCACGGGGAAAAAGGAGTAAAAATTTGCTAAACTACAATGCAAACAACACACCAAACAATTAAACAGATTCTAATGCGGCATATGAAGACATGTTTGAGCTAGTGGGCTTGCAGATATTCTTGAAGAGATGGCTCAGCACAAAGATTCTGCATAATGAGGGGTATCTGTGAAATTTCTCTGCCTATCACCTGAGAACATAATCTGCGAAGTAAAGGCACATAACAGCTTCCCAAAAACAAGTAATGATAAACAGAAATGGAAACATACAAGTCCATGCGGGGCCAAAGAAAGAGTACTAGTCATTAGAGTCACACTGGAGGACTCTAAGGACAATTCCACTGTCAAAGCAATGAGAACTGAGTGATCTGTCTTCACTTTTAACTGTTTTAACTGAGTTTTAGTTGGACATGTGAGGCAGACAGCATTCGCCTGGCACACAGAAGACAGAGAAGGGCATCTTAGTCCAGATTAAGAACAAGATTTAACTCCATGGTAACACAACAGAAATTCAGAAGAGTTCCAGACCTCCCCATAAATGGGAGGATACTAAATCCTAGAAATTTAAAGACTTGTCCAAGAAGACTATTAGGGAAGAGAGCTAACAGTATTCAAACTACTTACATCATCACTGCACTTTCCAAATCCTGCTAGAAAAATGTCATCTCTCAACAGATTTCTGAATAACCCAATAACTACCACAGAACAGAAAAAAAATCTTCCAAAAGGAAAGCACTCGGAAAGCAAATGGGATCCTGGGCTCCATCAGGNCCAATACAAAGAAATGTAGGAAAAGTGTAATCTGTTGTCCCTTTAGGTGGACAAAAAGTGTAAAAGATTGCAAAAATAATAGCAGTCCAAAATGGTTTAAAAGCTTTCAAAGATATTCTGTGGATTTTTTTTGTACTATGTGCAGTTTCGAATAAACGAACTTTACTGACCTGCTGCCCTGTCAGATCTCCTGTGCTTCTAACGGGATCCATGGAAACAGAAGCAACAGCTGGAGGAACCTTTAGCTGAGTTTTATTTTGCTGATGTTTTGGTAAATATCTTGTCCTTAAATTTCCTTTTGTAGATGCTTCTGTAGATGAAAGACAAGCAGAAAATATAGGTTATTAAGTCAAAAGGGACTCTTGCCTCCTACAACAGGACTTCCACAAAAGCGTCCTTGCTTTAGCAGCTCTTTTTGAACAGAATGAGTATTTTGGGGATACACTTGCAGTTCCTCCCAGCTCCTCAGTCCACACAGAACCTTATTAAAATGGACATATCAGCAAAAAAAGAGACACATGACACTGAAGAGCACATGGATACAACAAACATCAAAGTAAACTCTGAAATGCATGTGCTGACTTCTGCCTAACATTAATTGAAAAAATGGTGTTTAAGATGCACAAGTATAAAATTGAACTTCTGCTTTGATGCTTAGAGACAACAGGTAGCAGTGATTTTATTTTAAGCACTCTTTTCATAAAATATAACTTTTTCTGTTACACAGTTAACCAACTGATTGCTCAGGATAATTATTTGCTCCTTCCACACCCAGGCGTGTGAGTAACGTAACACTGAAGTGTACACCTCACAGGAATCTTGAAAAAGCTTCCCGCCATAATTAGAATTATCTCACTACTACTAACAGTAGCAACACAAAAGCACTGAAAATCCTGCTGCTGCAATTCTGAAGAGCCAGTGCTGACACTAAAACCTCCCAGGGCAGATGAAAGCCAGAAGCTTCTTGGTACTGTCTCAAGGTTTGAATTATGAATGTTCAGAACTGCAAATATTTTTGAACTAAAAAGAATTGATTTTACACTAGCGTACTTATTTAATTGATTTGTATAATGAATTTCAGAAGTGTACCAGAACTCAAGTGAAAGAACCAAATTAAAAGCTTAAACATCTCTATGCTCCTGCACAGGGAAGAACAATGTTACTGAAATTCTCTTCCATGGAAGTGACATTTCTATCAGTTGGGATTATTGCTTTCTTTCCAGGACAATGAGTGTAACAATCTGACATGGCCTGGCTTGAACTATGTTAACTACAAAACAACAAAGAGAGACTTTTAATATTGCTGTTGGGTCAGTGGTTTTGAAGGCTAAACATGTTAGTCCAAACCTGGAGTAAGATTTGGAACTGATGGGCATACATACAATTTTACTAGAATTAATCATGCACAGATTTGTTTTCAGGACCAGTGTCACTGTGAAAATTGCTTGAAAACAATAATAAAATTTTGAAGGGGGCCTGATAAGACCCAGTATATCCCCAGGGATGTACACAAGCACACAGTGAGTAAATCAAGGTGAAAAGAATTAATCTTTTTTTAATTTTTATTTTTTGTCCACACAGTGAACCTTCCATTCAATAAATTAATTGTCCTCTTCAAAATTTACAACAGCCCTGAACATCTCTAATGCTGCAGTACTCTTTGGAGACAGTAAAATTCAACTTACCATACAGATTGGATAAAACTATGCTGTATCTGGAGCAGAATCAGCTCCCCTGAAACTCCAGCCTACACTGTATGCTTACTTAAGCAGATGAGCATGAAACCTCTGCTCTAATCTTGTATGTCCCACTACAAGTTGTTATGACTGTACCTTACACACTTAAGTACACAAAACAAAAGCCTGAAAAGACATTGCAAATTTTAATATTCACACGAAAAAAAGCTTTGTTTCCAGCTATGAGAAGGCCATACCTGAAACAGACACCATTGGCTTTTCTTCATCAGAAACTGCATGTAGCTTCATTAAGGTAATAAACAAAAAGCGAGCAATCTTGGCCCTTTAAACAGAACTATAAAAATACATACATTTGCTTTAAATTTTAAAATATTGAGAAAAAAAAAAAGTTACACTTCGGGAGTATCAAAGGCAAGCAAAAACTGAACGGAAAAAAAACAAGACAGATTGTTTAAAAACCTCAATAAACTTACTTCTTCACTTTGCATGAAGTTTCAGCTTGTAAAGATTGACTTGAAAGTCACCTTCAAAAAAAAATCCCAGGGACCAGCCCCAGTTACAAGTGCAATTACTAAGATAATGAAGTAGTAATATTTATTTTAAATTAGAGCAGCTTATCATTACATAAGGAATCTCTTGGTATGTAGGGAAGACAAGTTCTGAAATTCTGAGTAGTCAGACTGTGATCAAATACATTTTGGACAGTATAAGAAACCTAAGTGAGGATAAACGCAAAAGGACTGAAAGAAGTTGGTCATTCTCATCTGATCATCACATGATGGGTAACAGATGATCGATCGCCTGAGGACTGGTTTTCTTTAATAAGCTTCAAGAACTTGCAAATAATCCAGAATTTTAACTATTAAATTAGTTAACTACAGAAAACACTTGAAAATCATACAGGAATGGGCACCTTATTATCCATGCTACATAGGCATTCACTGAACTTGAATCCTTGCCTCCTAGAAGTCATTAAAAATAGGACTCAGCACAAATCAGAGAAGACTGAACTATATTGTTTGCCTTCAAGAGATATCTTCATTTACCTGAGTGTAAAGATTTTATTCCCACATAAGTAACTAAAAAGAAGAATAAAAGCATAGGGCAAAAAATTTTGCCCACTACCTTTTGTTTGAAACACTATGCTTTCCTCCACCTTCTACAACTGGTCAATTACTTCAATTAATGAATTTCAGTACTGCTTACAAACAAATGCATTTATGGTTCTGCATATGTCATCATATGCTAAATTAAGAAAAAAAAAATCACTTAACCTATAAAAACTATTGCCTTTACTGAAACTTTTGATTTTGAGAGTTGTATCTCAAAAACTTTATTTAATGCATTACCACACAATGGAAAAAATTAGCAGCCATCTAGAAGTTTCCCTCTATGGACAGGTACTTCAAATTCAATTAATACCCACTGTCCATCACACAACTGGTAGCTGGAAGAGCTTGATCACAGGATAACTCATGATCTTGTTTGTCAACTTTATGACTTGTAAGTGATTATCACTCATCCATCTCATATCAGTTTGAGAATATGTTCAATCAGTACTACTGTCAAAGCCATCTTTTTTTCCCTGCATACACAGAAAGTACTTTTGTTTCCAACTGTCAGCTACAGCCTGTTATCACTGGCTGCCATCCCAAAGTGTGGTATCATACCATGAACTGGGAGAGGAAGCTGAATTAACTCTGAAAGCAAGGCACTGTATCCCCTCTTTCCAAAAAGCACCAAGACAGATCAAAACTCCAAGTCTGAATCACTGCCCAGCCCAAAACTGCTATCTCAGCGCAACTGCAACAGAAACCTGCAGGACTCTGAGGAGAGTATCTTCAACTCATCCTACTTCAAGAAACAACAAGCTTCAGCAGAGGCAATGTCTTTCTCAGTTGACATACAGTTAATCTATGTGACATACAGTTAATATGTGTGAAATAATATTATTTCCTGTGACTATAAGTAAAAACAGGAAATAAAACATTATAAACTAAACAACATTTGACTTCTGAAGTTTGCCTCTGTACTGGCACTTTTGTGGACAGATACCTAGTAGCAGGATAAAAGAACTGGTCAAAACTGTTGCTTATGCTCCCCGCAGCTACTGGGGCCATTCTCCTGTGAAAGTTTACAGACTGGTGCTATTAGAATAAACCAAAACCAGGTCAGGTTACCTTTATCAGCAGGACTGAAAACTGTAGTGACTCTGGAGATGATTCATAAGGACCCTATCACAGTAATGCCCTGCCACATGCCTCTCAAGATTCCCAAGAAGGTAACCATAAATGTTATAAACCTCATACTATCACAGCCAATGCTCAAAGCAACAGCAGAAACAGTCAGCACAGGCAATGGACTAACTGAATGCCTTTCTGTGCTGTATAGCTACCCTACAGCAAGCAACAGAGCATCTGCCTTGCAACTGCTGTATCTACACAGCAATTATAAGCAGAAGTCCAGTTTTCCAAAGCGATTAAAACAACATTGCCAAGTCTCACAAATATACCACTCCAATTCTTTAAAAGCATCCACTATTGTTTACTGTTATGCCATATGCATTTCCAGGAATTTAAACTTTTCCAAGATCACAGACATCACTTGATGTCATCACTTGAAAAACAAAATCACTTCATTGGAATATCACAATGCACGAATATATAAATACATCAAGTCATGGGAAACAAGCAGTCACTTCAGTATTTAAGTAATAAAAAACCAGTCATTGTAACTGCATCAGCTCTTCCATAACTGAATATAGCCGTGACAGAGTGGTAACAAAACTGAGATGTGACTACCAACTTTCACCCTATTACATGACAAAGTTATGGGTAATTTTTTAAAATATTTTTACGCAAGTGGGAAATAATAACATGTTCCCTAAACAGTCCACTGGCCTATTTAATCACTTCTGGCTGCTGCTGGAGCCCCACTGTCAGTGTTTGCAACAGCAATGCACCAGGTTTCCCATACCCACAGGCAAACTGTCAGCTCCTAGATGTCCACGCAGCCTCAATACCAGTTCCACCCAAATACTTTCGGGTAGCCAAGCCTCTAACTCAGCCACGAGTTCAAAGACCAACTCCTTTTGGTACTCAAAACCATGAAAGCACACCTCTCTCTCTAACGAAACTTTCACAGGTTGAATCCCCAACACCAAAATCAATCCATACACACATCCAGCCCAGAGTAGCCTTCCACAACTCCAGCTTGGATGTCGCCTGTAGGTAAAGGCCTTGTCTCTCCCACTTGTCCCTCACGGCCGGAGGCCTCTAGGTCCCTCACAGATCCACAGTAAATGTCATTCTTGTGGTCCAACTGAGTAGCCGGCCACCAACGGCGCCTGTTTTTCTCGCTGCCTGTTCATCCTTAGTTTCTCTCTGGTGATTCCCTCGCGAGTTTCCAAACGCTGAATACAGTTTGCCCATTTCCTTACTTACACACTTCCCTCAGAACTTCCCAGCTTGGTCACACACAGGAGGTGGGCACAACCCTCCCTCCACTTCTGCTTTACAATTTAACCCCCCACTTCCCGCACACAGGGAGGTGCCCGATCTCCCTTCCCCTCCCAGCTTTCCCAGACTTGCAAACGCCACTTGGTACCATGGTCACACCACCTCACACACGGCCCATAACCCCGTGTCACCTCCGGCTTTCCTAACACCAGAACCCCGATGCCCCCGCAGCCTGTCCTGACAGGCCGCCCCTGTCACCCCACAGACTTCCCCACCAGCGCCCACCCACTTCGCTCCCCTCCCCCTACGGAACAGCCCCCGGGAAGGAGACCCTGCCGTGGGTTCTCCGCTCCCCAAAGGAGCCTTCGTCGCCTTAAGAAAGGATACCGTCCCTACTCCAGTAAAGACCTCCACCCGGCCCGGCGGCCGCCTCCGCCATCTTGAAACAACCGCCACTCCCAGCCTGCCCCCCGCCGCCCCCCCTGCGCTGGCCGCCCATTGGCTGCTGGGGCCCTGCCGGCAGGCGGGAGAGAGAGGCATGCTGGGAGTTGTAGTCCCTGAGCTCCACCAGGCCAGCCCCTCGGAACAGCCACTCCTCTCTGGCCTCCTCCGGATCTGGAGAACTACTACTCCCGGCGCTCCTCGCGGAGCTACGGGGTGGCATGAAGGATATAGCGTGTTCTCACCTGAGCACCGCTACGGCCGGCGCCTTGAGAAGGTGAGTGAGCCGTCTGAGGATGGAGGAGAAATCCTCCGCCAGCATCAAGCCCTACCTGGACAAGCTCACCTTGGGAATTACGCGGATTCTGGGTGAGTGGGGCAGTGAGGATCCCGGGGCCAGATGGGGATGAGGAAATGTCGGTCAGTTGTCTTGGAAACCGCCTGCTTTTGGGGAGGGCCAGCTTCCCTTCAGGCTCCAGGGCGGGCCCAGGGACCGTGGCCTATTCCCCGCCCCAGCAGCGACGGGGCTAAGCCGGCAAGGGCTGGTAGCCAGCCGGCAGCCCTGGACTGCGGGGCCCGGGCGCTTGCAGGAGCCCCATTGTTCCTTTGTGTCCGAGTCTCGCCTGTCGGGTCGCAAACACCGAAATTTCTAGTGTTTATGTCAGTGGAAAGACGCCTGAATCTCTCAAGAGACACAAAAATTTTAAAAATCAAAGAAAGGGACAGCAGTGTTTTGTTTAAAACCATGCATCATTCTTTGCTGTAGGATTAGCAAGCAGCATGCCGGGTGGAAGATGCTTTGTGTTCTGGCAGAAGGATGATCCATGAATCTACTCTGTGTCAGTTTCCCATAAAGAGTCAACCTGCAGCTTATTCCCGTCCCTAGTTCTTCCACAACATACTCTGAAAGGAGGGTATAGTGAGGTGAGAGTTGGGCTCTTATCTCAAGAAACAGTGATAAGACAGGAGGAAATGGCCTCGAGATGCACCAAGGAAAGATTTGACTGGATATTAGGAAGAAATTTTTCAACGAAAGGATTATTAAGTTTTGAAATGGGCTGCCCAGGGAAGCAGTCGAGGCACCATCCCTGGAGATATTTAAGAGATGGACAGACATATCACTTAGTGACAGTGTAGGGGATGGTTCTTGTCAGAGTTGGTTGATGGCTGGACTTGTTGATACAAGAAGTCCCTTCCAACCAAGGCAATTCTATGGTTTTATGATATCTGGTTTATCTCAGATCTTGAGCCTTCTTACATCTGTTTGAAGTTTAAAAGGAGTGCAAGGCATTCAATATCTAAAATTAAAGCTTCTCAGACAAAACTTCAGCAGAGGAATCACAAGATTTAGTAGAAGAATTTGCACATGTAAAGGATTTTAGCATCAGACCTTTCATCTCTCAAGAGCTTGGGACACACAACTGTCATACAAATGGAAAGAAGTTATCTATCACAAGTCTTGTGTCTGATAGGGTTACAGACTGTAGTTCCAGGACTTCTTCCTATGCATTTTAAAGCCAAAAGTGACCACTGAATTACCTCACATAGCTGCTGTATTGCACAACAGTGATTTTCACCTGGTAATCCAAGTGTTTCACTGAAAGCGTACATTTTTAGATAGCTGCTTGGACAAAGTTAAAAGATCAGGGCAAAGCTGCTTCAGTGAGGACAAGGTCTCACCATCTGGTTTAGTGTCCTCTTACCAACTTAAGATTGGGCTTTTTTTGGTTTATGTTTTGTGTTTTCCAATTGTGAGGTCAGGATGATGACACTATTAACTCAGTGAGACTAGTAAAAAGGTGAAACTATCAACAATCAGCCACCATGACTTTGAAGTAGCTCTTTGTAAAAAAAATTACTGGCTCGGTCTGCATTTTTATCACACAGGCTCAGATGTATGAGGTCTGCATGATGTTTACTATGTTCAGGAGTCACATTTTCATATTAACCTTTATAAGTAGGTGTGTTATTTGCACCAGTAAAACATCACAGTGTAGATTTGGCTTTGAAAGTCCAGTAGCTTTCCTTTCACATCGGAGGTTTTTCCTGGTTTGTGTTTGGGTGCTTTGGTTTCAGTGCATGTAACTGGTAACTAGTATTGTGCCATATAGCAATGTGAACCTCGGTCCTTTGCTGTGTTGTTTTTATTCTGGTTCTTTTCTCCCTCTCTCCATTCCTTTTGAGAATTTTGGGGGGTTTTTTTCCCCATTGAGGAAGTCCAAGACATGTATGTTGTGCCGCCATAATAATCAGACTTGCTTCACTAATTGGCAGTCATTAGCAACTTGGTCTATTTCTTTGAAATAACAAAGGACATCTCACTCAGGAAGATGCCACTTGGTAGTTCCCAGCACTAGAAACAGTCTTGTTTTCAAAGCCAGTAGATACTTTTTTCCTGGCATGATGTTAAAGCTTTAACAGGTTTATAAACTCTGTTAATTCTGTGAAACAGTTTTTTCAGGTGAGAATCTGAGAATGCATTGAGTTGGAAGGGACCTTCAAAGATCATCTAGTCCAACTCCAATGCAGTAGGCAGGGAATCCTGCACTAGATTGGATTGTTCAGAGCCTTATCATTTTTGGCCTTGAACATCTCCAGAGATGTGGCCTTCACCACCTCTGGGCAGCCTGTTCCAGTGTCTCACTTCCCTCATGATGAAGAACTTTTTCCCAGGGCCTAACCTAAACCTGCCCTGCTGTAGTTTAAAACCATTATCTTTCACCCTATTGCTCCATGACCTGGCAAACAGCCCCTCTCCAGCTTTCCCAGGAACTGGTAAGCTGCAATGAGGTCTCCCCAGGGACAGAAAGCATCATGTGATAAAAACTCAACATGCTGCTTTTAAGTAGGAACATTTTTCACATACACTATATGCCAGCTTGAAGCACAGCCTTCCAGTATTTTATGAACAAATTTTCATGCCAGTGTTTCAAAAACCTTCCTTTAAACAAAGTCTGTGTATGAGATGAGGTGGAGGTGGGGGAGAGGATTGTGGTTGTTTTTAACTTGGAGTCATTTTAGAAGTCCCTACAATGTGAGGGATTTCTCACAAGCATTATGGAGGTTATTTGAGGACAAAGAGATGTATCTTTCCTATTGCCAGTATGAATAATTTTTGCTTAAGTTCTATGACTAATAGGAAATTCCAGGAAGGTTGACTATGCAGACTATATCTGGATAGGAAATGGTAGCTGTACAGTGCAGTACAGTATTTCACTATTTTCAGACTTCATTAGATAAGAATTTAACTGTTCAGACCTTTTAAAAAGATGCTGAGCATTTATCCAACTTCTAGGCAGCATTATCAGTGCTGTACTGACTGATGAAACTGTGATTTTTTGGGTTCAGCTCTGTGTCAGGCCATTACATCAAATCCTTCTGGTTAGTACTGGAAAGCATTTTAGCAAGCTTGCAGATTAATGTCCTAAAAATAGAATCAGAGAATAGAATCATAGAGTTGCCTTTGTTGGAAGGGACATTTCAGAGCATTGAGTTCAAACATCAACCCAATTTTGACAAGAACCATCAATAGCCATATATCAGAGCTTTATGTCTACCCATCTCTTAAACATCGCCAGGGGTGGTGCCTCAACCATTGCCCTAGGCAGCCTTTTCCAATGCTTGGTAAGTCAGTGTAAGCATTCTTCCTTGTATGCAGTCCGACCCTCCCCTGGCACAACTCAAGGCTGAAGTCCTTTCAGGAAATACCAATTCAGTATTGAATTTCAACTTCGGCTACCAGCCCCAATGCAGGGGACTGCTTTTTTGGGCACAGAGTTTACTGTGATCTTGATTCAGAGCAGTTATTAGGAAGAGGTATCCTGAACTATTTAAGCTTTATCCCACTTTGTCCAACCTAGATGACTTCTTCATTTCTCCTGTCTGGAAGAGAAAGGCAATGCATGGCAGGCTTCCTCTTTTCCTCATAAATGTTTAATAGTGCCCCTATCCATTCCTACTTAAATGTGGTCTTAATTTTACCCACTCGATATTTTTACTAAAACACTCAAGCTTTTAAGATGGATTTTTTTTTTCTCTTTTGATCTTGGATTTGGTTCAGACCTCTTTAGAAGTTGCAGTTCTCTCTATTCCAAGACATCTTCTTTGACTGATACGATACATAATCTGCCATCATCCCAGCTGAGCTGTTGTGCATGACGAATTAAACATCCCTGCTGCTTTCTTTGATCACAGAAATAACAATTGCTCTGTTACTATAATCTCTTAACTTGTCATAAGGCTTGTGTAGCTTAAATGGAAAAGACTGGTTAGATATTGATTCCACATGCTTTTTAAAAAGTACAATACATTAGAATGGCTTATATTTGAGCAAGAGACAGAACCCCCACCAGTAGACCCACCTTACACCCATCAATTTGAAGTGAAACTTAGCAAATTATCAGTCTTCTATATGTTGCCCCCCTCCTTTGGCCAGAAAGGTTACCTAGGTAACCTAGTATGATTTCTTTTTTTCTGTCTTTAGCTTGGAATTTGTATTTCTGATTCTATGTTTTGTCTTTTAACTTACCAGACAGTGTAACGATCAGTACATCCAATGAAAGTGAAATTTAGACTTCTGAAACTGGGTGCTGCTCTTCAACCAGCAGAACACACAAGGGTAACACCACTGCTAGAATTAAAAAGCCCACGCTGGAGATAAAACCCAAGTCAAAGCTCTCTGGTGCCTGACTTTCCTGTCTAGTGCACTGTGTGTGTTTTACCAGAAAGCAATTACAATACATGTGACTACTCTGTGAGCCAGTACTTTCACAGCAGAGCCAATCTTGAAAGCCCTGCCTAGTGATCACTTCTGCTCCTGTGTGCTGGGCTTGCAGTTCCCACAACACTAAGTTAGTAGTCTTTCTGGGCCTGATCCAAAGTGAATGAAGTCAGTGGGAACTATTTCATTTGGCTGTAGATGAAGCAAAATATTTTAAAGTAAGTGCAAGGGAGACTATTCTGCCATCAGACACCTGCAAGTGTAGCACCATATAGATTAGCATCTCACATTTATGTAATATTCTTTCCCATAAAATATTCAGATGATTTGTATAAATTATGAGCTAGGGACTCATAACAGATATGTCTGTGTCCAGCTGGGATTCCTGAAGTTTTCTCTGGCAGGTCCCTTCAGCAGGATCAAATTCTGTCTGGTCATAGCCTCTGAATCCAGTGGTGAAGTGTGCCTGTCTTTGTGGGATATAGTTGTTAGCAATTCACATCAGGATTGCACAACATCTTGTGTCAAGCTGAGCATATCCTACCCAATTGAAACTGCAGGGCATGCTTAGAAAGAAGGATTTGTCTCCCTTTTAGAGTTTGCCTAGAAACCTCTGGTTGATTTTTCCACAAGTCCTCTGCAAAGGGTCATGTAACAAATGTGTGTGTACACATGTATATATATCTATAAAAACCATCAAAGGATGGCATCTTATGTAGCACCACGCATCCTCATGCCGCAGCATGCAGTTACACACAAAAAGAATGCAACTGCTTAGTCACAGCCCTTTTCCCTGGCTGTCAGACAGGGTAACTTGCAAAACTGTCCCAAAGTGCTTGGTGTCACCTGTTCCAGCTGCAAATGTGTTTTTATTGCCCTTCTAGAGACTTCTCCAGGAGTGACTGAGGTGTCGTTTGTGGAAAAGGAGCCAGCTGAACGCCATGCAATCGTTTCATGGGAGCAAGTGAGTATTGTCATGATGATGTGGCATTGAGGTCAGTCTGAAACTACAGCAGCTCATGGAGAATGTCAAATGCCTTGGCTTCCTTGTGTTTGTGAGACAGCCTCCTACTATGTTTGATGCACCAGGGAGCCTAAACAAATTCTTTTTCTTTGTAATCAGGTATCACTTCATGTTTTATGCTTTCACATGCAACTGATCTGTTAGAGAAAGTTCATCATGCAGATATATTCAGAATGACAGCTCTGAGAAGAAATCATATAACTGTAGTAGGCAGTGACAGTTGTGACAAACATTATTCCCACTGAAGTCCAAAACCATTTTTCAGTACTCTTGGATACAAAATGAAGAAAATCTTTATTTATGGCCACTAGAGGTAAAGCTGGAAAATGGCACAGAGACACTCAGTTCACTTCACTTATCCATTTTTCTTTTCAGTCTCAGGTATTCACTTCTATTTCTTATAGCTTTCCTTCATCCTCCTCTTTGGCTTGTGAACCCAGTCTTTATGCCAAGGCATATCCAGTTTCCTTTTCTGGATGACACCTGGACTACCGTAACTCCACTATCTGTCACAGAGTGGATGACCAGAGGCTTCCTCATTACTGCCATATGATTCTGGTGGGCAGAGATGGCATTTTTTGTCCTTTATTATGAATGTAACGTGTTTGTCACTCCCATGACTGTGGAAGAGTAACTGCAGAAGGGACAGTAGAAGCTGACTGGCCTTTGGAAAGGAGCATGGGTGAGTGAGGGTGCAGTTGGGTGAATTACCTTTCCTCCACTCCCAACTCTTTTTCCCCTTTGGAAATGGGCTTGGCTGAGGATGGAGCGGAGCGAATTATCCTCCCTCTGCTCCAACCCTGGCTGTGTCCTAATGCACAAGCTCCTAGGGACTGCACTTGTTAAAACTACATGAAATAATTTCACTGTTTGCTTCCACTCACAGTTCACAGTTCCTAAACAGTAGGAAAAAATCATTCAGTAGCTTTGGTAATGCCCCATTCCCATTAATGGTGTTTATGAGGAATTTTTAAGTTCAGATCAGAGTGTAGGTGATGTAAACCTGCTCCTTAACTGAGTCTTGTACAGTAGCCATGGTCAGGTAGAAATGACCGGTTTTTCAGGTTCATGCAGACTGGTTCCTGACAACCTGTAACTGTTGGTTGTTAAGGTGTCAGATTAACTATGTTGGAAAGTGTGAGGCACGCTGACTGTGAGCCAGCTCTGTGCTGTGAGCAGCAGCGTGACATTAGCTCATTCTTCTGTAAAGAAGAGGGTGGTGAAACACTGGAACGGGTTGCCCAGAGAGGTTGTGGATGCCCCCTCTCTGGAGGGGTTCAAGACCAGGCTGGACAAGGCACTGAGCAGCCTGATCTAGTGGGAGGTGTCCCTGCCTATGGCACTCGATGATCTTTGAGTTCCCTTCCAACCCGAACTATTCTGTGATTCTAAAATGGGGAGGACTACTTCTCCTGGACATGGGATTGCTCTCATTTTCAGGTGCAGCTACTCCTCCAAGATAAACATGGTTGAGTTGAGCTTTTTTTGTGAAGACAAATGTTTTAAATGCTCTAGCCAAAGCACTTCACTGCAAAGATGTCAAAACAAAACTTAGTGCCCTCTCCATGGAAGTAAAGCGATGAAAATTAAATAAATGCAATGGAGCTGGGTTGCTAATGGTGCAAGACTTTACTGTCCATTTCTTTACTTTTGATTCTACTTGCATTGGGAAAAAAAACCTGTAATCTCTCTTCTCAAAATTATACTACTTTCTTCATCCCTTTCTTTTTCTTGAGGTTGGGGAATGAAGTTCGATTACTAACACAGGCCCTGCAATTGCACACATCCTGCAGTGATGATTAAGTGTGAAGCACTAAGCAGCTCACGGGGCCCTTACGGGCAGAACTCGCACTTGGTTTTTCTCAAAGTCCTCCTTGAATTTGAATGCATGTTCATGAGTGCCCCATTGAAAAGTGTCCGCTCTTATCGCTGTGTTGTTTTTTTTTCGCATGGCCACTAGGTGGCAATATTTATGCACATAATCGTTTCCTCGGAATTTTTTACAAGTTGCTACAAGTCTGTATTTATAACTCTCTTCTATTTCTGTGGTTATGAAAGTGTTTGCAGGACTTTTTGTGTGTTGTAAGGGAAAACTGGTTAAACTATTCCCGAAATTATATTCTTTTTCCCAATAAAGCCCTCTTTATTGTAACTCACCACATAAAAGTCCTATTCTGGGATATGATTTTTTTTTTTTAAAACTTTTTTTATTGAGCCACTTATTTCCAGTCTTATTTCAGTTTTACAACGGAAAGGTATTTCTTCTGAGAGATGCTCTATGGTATTCATAAACTCTTAGAAGAAAATAGGGCTTTTATTAGTAATCAGTGATTCAATTTACATTCTTATAATGCCAGCGACTTATTTTTTTCCTTTTTTGTCTCAAATCAGCTGTGTCTGTTCAATATGGTTGTGCCAATTTTGTGCTAGTATATAACTGGTTACTGCAATGGAAATTTTAATACCTTAGATCAGCTTGTTGGATGTCCATTAGCTACCATGAGGCTTTGCAGGAGAAAAATAAGTCTCCTGACAGGAGATAGTGTGGCAAGACAGAAAGAGAGCAGAAGATAATTTCTCCAAAGTTTTCTGTAGAGACAGAAAGAGCTGTCAAGTCTTATGCTTCATGAAATCAAACCTCTAATCAGTTACTGGAAATCAGCACACTCATAAAAATATTTAAGGTATATGATTTTCAAGTGTTTACACGGGTGGCATTGCTTCCCCAATAATTTAATAATAAAATCAGGTCATTTTCTCATCTCTTCTGATATTTAGATGCACTGAGATGTTATCTTTTCCCCAAGAAAGTTAGGCAAGCAATAGAAGAGGGAGTAGAGACACTGTAACCAGGTCACCATAATATTAGTGCTAATAACTGAGTATCGTATTGTGAGCCAGTTCCCACTTCTAAAATTAGGCTGGCACCTGCCCTGCTCTCCTTTGTGTACAATTTTTTAAAAGTGGATGTTATATCAAAATATTGCTAGGAGGCACTCTGGTACCTGCAGTGACATCTCTTACTTCAACCAGAAGAGAAGTAAGTCGCTCACACAATTGCTTTGATTTTCAAAAAGTGCTACAGGGAGCTGGAGGTCTCCAAGCTCAGCATCGGGGCATGCCAAGCAAAATGAAGGTGTTCATTTTCCCCATTCCTTTAATTGGCTTGTTAGCAGTTTCTAACTGCCCCAAGCTCACTCTGAGCAGTCCCTACCCACCCCATTTGCTGGAATATTGATATTCTGCAACTCTTTATTGGAAACTTGTTTCTCCTTATGCATTTTGTCTACAAAATGCATATTTTTATTCTGTAATAAAACTACACGTAAAAAAAAAAAGTCCTCAAGCAGTCTGGTATTTTCCTTTAGGCTGCCAGGCAGGCAATTTAAAAGCCCACTTTGCCTGTAAATTGCAATGGAAATTGTGATGGTTCCTGGCCATTCTAGAAGTCTTCCTTGCGTCTTCTACCATGTCTGGTTTTGACTCAAATGTGTGCAGGCAGATACATGAATCCTCAAGGGTGCTTTGTGCCATCTTCCCTGAGATCTCTTTTCTCAGCATTAGGCAAGCCTGACATCCCTTATCATAGATCCTGATGGGAACACAGGATCGTCCCGTCTTGATCCTGCCCCCATGTCCCTGACCAAGGGAGATATTGGGAAGTAGGAGTATTTGAACCTGTGCATGTGTATTTCTTCAAGATGTATATTGAGTTGAGGACTTTTGGGACGTGGATAGACTTTCTGATACAGTGTCTCACTCCTGCAGAGCCTCATGGTAGACAGTTTCTAAAAGCTAGCTACACAACACCATCCTCAAGAGAACTGCCACATCGTGTGCTCTGCTGCGGGGAACAGGGCTACCCCAACCCCATGTCTTTAAGGACAGAAGTCCAAGGAAGATGATCTCCTGGGATCTCACACTGCCACACACTGCCACACAGCTCACACTGGCAGCTGGGGGAGACCAGACACAAAACAGCATGACATTAGGGGGCTGTGCTTTGTGGAAACCCTAAGAGATAGCATAAATCCCTTCCTTTTGTCCCCTGAAGATGGATAAAACTCAGGTTTTTGGAGAAGTCCCTCAAGAGCAATAGGCTTTAATTGCCATCCTTTTCTTCAGTGTATCTGCTTAGATGCATTCTATAACAGTGCTTTAAGAAAACTGCCATATGTCAGTATTTCACAGTATTTGGATCCAGCATTGATCTTGTCTTGGCAGCAAGGCTACCCTAACTTTAGTATATTTTTCTCCTTCCTCAATGGACTTTGCTTTCTTGGGAGAAACACTGGGAATATTATGGACTATAAAGAAAAGAAACAGAACCCACACAGCATATTGGGCACTTGGGATATTTTGTTTTATGAGCTGATGAGTGTAACCAAACATCTGGAGTGAACACAGCTGGTTGTCAGGGCTGTGGTTAAAGCCATTTCTGGCACGTTATTAGGAATATTGTGTTTTATGGGACTGGAGATCACAACCCTGAAAACTACCAATTTAGCAGGAGAAGTGCAGAGCTAGAGAAACCATTTTTGTCATGTGGTGGTGGCTCATTTCTCTGGCTCTACTGTTAAAACAGTACTTTGAAGTCATAGGACCATGTGGCTAAGAATAATCTGTCAGATTATTCAATTCTTTCCATCTAATGGGAGAGGTAGATATTACTGAAACTTTCTGTTTGGATATGTTTTCCTGTTGACCCCATTGTTTGCTCTGGTACAGCGTTTTCCACCCATATATTTTGTGTCATCATTTGGAAAGTCATTCAAAAGGATATGGTTAGAAGAATCCTAAAATAAGGTGGGAAGGGCAGCCATTTGGAGAAATGTGCACATACTGATTCTGCATCCCACAAAGAAGGATTCAGAGCAGAAGACCTTTCCAGATGTGATTTTTCCTGTTTCTCAGTCAGCCATGTTTGTTAAATTGGGGTGTGTTCAATTTGTGCCAGTCCTTAAGTGGATACTACAGTGGAAGTTTTAAAATCTTGAACTTTGTAATTCCAGTGGATCTGGTTGTCCTGCTTGGAGAACACACACTGAATTCAAGAGATCTCTTCCCATATATATTTTACTGCTGGGGTAGATTACTTAAAACTAGTGGGATTGAAATGGACTGAAATTGGTGTAAACACTTATACTCCCTGAGACTGTAACAGGTCTGTCATACTTTCTTTCTTCATAGTTTTAAGCCTAGTCACTGTGCTTACAGCTATAGCTTGAAACTGGAAGCGGTGAAACCACAGCATAAAATTATAAATATTTAAAACTGAGAAGAATCCTCAGAAGAAGGTGTGTTCATTAAAGGCATTTGGAAAACTTCAGGTATGTCCATGTGG
Source organism: Turnix velox (assembly GCA_013400935.1). NCBI lineage: Eukaryota > Metazoa > Chordata > Aves > Charadriiformes > Turnicidae > Turnix > Turnix velox. Next base: position 352,328 of record VZTY01029597.1, read on the forward strand.
TTTAGTAATCTGAAACTCAGCACCAGAGCCTCAGCCATCAGCAGACTCTTACCAAAAGTTGATAAATTTGTCTCAATGTTTCTACAGTATTGGATTCTGTTCTTTAATACTTGTTGCCTCAAAAGATTTTCCCTACCTGGGGTGAGAGCCTCATGACAGCAACCAGGCTGCTGCTGTTGCAAGCTGCAGAGCTGTTAGTGTCTGGGACTTGTCAGTAGTATGTCTGTTGGCATAAATAGATATGTTTAGAAAGTAAATTAACATGAAGAGTGAAAGTTGTAGGTGTGCACAGCACAGCATATTTAGGGGACACAGTACAATTTAAGGGATGGGGACTATAACAACTCAAAATAATGACTGTGTATAAGGCTTTAACAAGCAAAAGGGCTGCTCTGGTGCTATGGGAGGGAGAGGATGTGGACTGGAGGAGGCCAGTGTCTTCCCTTGTTTATGGCAGTCTCCGATAGTCAGGGTCCAGAGTTGCAGGAAGATGAACTGCATGTGCTTGTTTCTTTTCCTTATTTGCTGGTGATCAGAATAGTCTTCCTTTGTTTTGTGAAACTTTGGATGCTAGATCTTCTTCAGATAACTATGAAATGTTCCCTTTCTGTCAGGAAAGGGTCCCAGCAGAGTGGCAGTGCTGGAAAGCTGGTAACTTCTTACTCCACTACTTTTTCCAAAGCAGTTATGTAACTGCTCCAAAACTTACTCAGGCTCCTGATACAAGGCTGTAAATACCTACCTGAATAACATCTTGATCTGTGGGAGTTTAAGCCTATGTGAGGGACAGCCTTTTTGTTGGTGCTTTCATGTGCCACTTGCTGAACAAAGAGCAGGCCATGTCCAACAGCATGTCTTTAAAACTGAATGGAGAAAATACATGGCTGAATGAAAGAAATATACCTGTTTTAGGAAGGACTGAAAATCCTGTCACAGAAATATCTGAATTTTCAGACATGCTGTGTTGCAAATCTCAAATTGTTTGTCCATTTTCTCTGTAAAAAATAACTTCCAGAGTCCTGTTATTATCAACAGGTCTTACATCAACATTTTAAAGAAGATGTTCTCTCTCATTTTGGTTTGATGGCACTTGACCTTCAAGAGGCTATTTTATTTGTGTGGAGATTTAAAGGCACGTGGTACTGAGAATGACCACACGTTGCACCATGGGGCTCAGAGTGCAATTAGAAAAACTTTTTCCTAAGGAGTGTGGTGCAGCTCTTGGACAAGTCAATGCAGAGGCTGTGGAACTAGCATCACTGAAGAGTATCCTGAGTTTTGGGACCAGATTCTTTTGGAGTCTTGAGTTTGAAGATAATTTAAATGCAAAGTTACCTAAATATTTCTCAATCCATTTTCTTTTTAATCTAAAAAAAATTACAAACAAAGCAACAGACAACTACTTTAATCATATGTGTCACTTGTCTAGCTAATACTGCCAGGATTCTGTGCGGTTTCATTTTGTGCTCTTGATACATCAGCAGGAATGGAGGGTCAGTGCTCTACAGTAGTTACATATCTACAGCTGTCACCAGGAGCAGTGCCTGCAATTATCTTTATCCTTCCTTCTTATTTGTAGTGTAGCTGACTAAGTTAAGAAAGTTTCTTAAGAAAGGCTTCTTCCACAACAATAGATATAGAAGGGTCCTGATTCTTAGGAGTACTCTTAGCATTGGAGTTGCTTTTTTCACTGTAGGATCAGAAGCTGCTTAGGAGCCTCAGCCAAGTGCTGTAGTTTCTTGGGATGAAGGCATACCACCAGGATTGTGGGCATGTTTTTTTGTGTATCTCTACACATACTGCTTTTTAAATGAGACATCAAGCAGCTATTCGGTCTATGCTTCTCTCACATACTTGGAACTGAACTCAGAAGAGGAGAGTCCTTGTGCTGATATTATACCTGTTGTAGTGGAACAGGTACATTTAGCCTTGTTTCACTTAAAGCAAAACTCTACTCTTATAAGCTAGGAATTTTTAAAAGCTGGGTGTTATATGTGTCTCTATTCTGGAGAGATTGTTCATGTTGAAGGATGGTATGTCATCTGAATTTGGGAGCAATCCTATAATAATCATCTCATGAATTGACTGTTCATTCTGAAATTTTTTTCAAGACATTTTTGTTAATACAATAACACAAGCACAACACATAGTTTTCTCTTAAGATTTTAGGGTGACATGTTTGAGCTGATTTGAGTCATCCTGGAGTTCATTCCTTTTCCTAACAAAAATTAAACCCTTAGTGGGCAAGTATTTCTGTACCAACATTCAGTTGTTCTTTGAGTTTGAGGCATATTCTTCATTTTTCCTTAACACTTTAATTGTGATTTTCAGAAAAACTCCTGCACATTACCAGGGGATTTGAAGAATTTTTATCTGATGACTGATGGCTTCCAGATGACTTGGAGTGTTAAGATTGATGGTGAGTCCATGTATTCTTCTCAAGTAATACCCTCATTTCATTGCAACCAGTCTTTCCTTTGCAGAATCATTTCAAACTTACTTTCTTCACAGTCAATACATATCTGTCAGCACCCTGCATTAGTATGAGCAAAAGCACATGCACCAAGATTCTTTGAATGAAAAATTAGTACCATTCCTTAACTTGCAAAAAGATGAAGTAATTTGTTTCTGTTAGGCAGCTGGATCAATGGCTAAAGAAGGCTGACCTCTGTATTGTTAGATGACTGCAGTTCTGCTTGAAATTATAAACTGTTTTAGGAATGTCCTGGTGAGGGAAATAAATCAGACTTCACTGAGTTTTCTTACATCAGAGTTTTCTTATTGATTCAATATGTGCTGAAGTTCCAAAAAACAAGCCTGTACTGAACACCCCCTAAGAAACTAAACAAGTCTTCATGTCATAAATACCATTCTGCAATACACTGGCCATCTGTTGACAGTCAATTTTAGATACGTGATTTAAATCTCATTCCTAGAGTCCCTCTGTAGCTCTTTTAAGAGAGCAACTCTAGCTCATTATCCGATTGTAAAGCAGCAGGAAGAGTTGCCCTCTGATGATGGCTTTTTCTTATTAAAAAGTATCTGTATACATGCCAGAGCCTGGTTGTGATGTCTACCATCTGAAGCCCATTCACTGCAGTTATTTTTTGAGTCAGTGGTGGACTGAACTTTGTTGTTCATCCTTGGTTGGCAAGTTGCCTTTGAACAAGGCTGTCAAATTGGGCTGTGATCACTACTGGCTTCTGGAGATGGGGGTCAAATACCAAGTTTTCCTCAAAATTTGGAATTTATTTTCAGAGACAATTGACATCAGGGCTGCTGTACCTGTACTGAATACCATGTTATTTCAAGCAGGATTTTGTGTGTTGTGACCTCAGAAGAGTCTTGTTTTCAGAATATACAAGAGACCAAAGCTTCTTACGTATGTGCCTATAGTGGCTTCTGAAGCCCTTCACTCTGGCTCTTGGCTGAGCAGGGTCCATGTTGATTTGATGTCTGATAACAGTACTAGTCCTCAGGAGAGACAAATGATAAGTTCTCAAGTGTTCATTCAGGAGCACCCATATGTTGACACACTGATAGAGTTCTCTGTTGGAGTGGAAGCCAAAAGGATGCACCCTAAACAAGTAGATTGGGTGGAAGAGGAGAAGCTGCCCCATAAGCTCATAATGGGTGAGGTGGTTTGTGGTAGGAAAGACAGCATCAGGGAAAAGAGTCCTGAGGAGGTAGCTGTAGCTAGCCAGGATTTTTGATAGTTTCAGTGTAATTGTTACAGCTGCAAAACTTAGAGGTAGTGCTGTGTGATTTGTACATGTGATAGTCTTTGTTTGAAAAAGCCTAATTTTATCTTCTGTGGGGACTAGCTTGGTTAAGTGTCCAGGCCTGCTGGGTGTACCTATCTTTTCTTCCACTTTCTGGTTTAGAAGAGATTGAGTTGATGTGTGGAGGAGAAACACCTCCTGTGCTTTCCTGACCCTGGATGTGACTAATCAGTCTTTTTGCAGATACCCCAATGCCTCTGGGCTCCATGGTGATTAATAGCATCTCAAAGCTTTGTCGACTTGGGGGCTCCTCCATGTACTCTCTGCCTAATGCACCCACTCTTGCTGATCTGGAAGATGACACAGACGAGGAAGGTATGGTCCTGTTAACAGGCTAAAAAATGTGCTCTGTCTCATTCCTTTTCCTCTCTTAGGGTAATGTTAAGATATAGCAGCATAAAAGGTTACTCCAAGTAGCTGGCAGGTTTTTGTCTCCTGGGCTGAATCCACTGTTATTTTCTACTGGCACCCTGCAGCCCTGATAGGTAGACCTGCATGTCATGAGTCTTGTGGGTATTGTTAATGCTGCTAGTGGTTAGTATTATTTGCTAGTACATACTCTTTTTAACAGCCTTGCAGTCCTTCTGCTCTGCCTTTTCTCTGTTCAAAATTTTAAGTGAGGCTTTCTCCAGTCATTCTGTTTCTAAAGTCTTTATGTACTTATGAGTTTATCTGAACAAAAGATAAGTTTTATCCTTGTAGTGAAAAGACAGCTGGATATCCTCTTTGGAATTGGAAAAATAACTCTGGTAAATACATGTAGTGTGAGGTGGCACTGGAAAATAAGTGTTTCCAGACTGCCAGAAGATTCTGGGCATCCTACAGTTTAGAGAGAAGAAGAAGTCCACTCACTTTCTGAGAGCACTTTTGGTTTAACAAGGCTGGAAGAAGTAAGAAATTAAGAACAGAGCCAAATGTCACGATGACTCCTTAAAGAGTTTCTGTTTACTTTCAGTCTTATCTCTGTAGCTCTCACAGCTGAATGTGCTGAATGTTTTTTGCACATTCCAGCTTGGATGCAGACTTGATGTTCTAGCTATTGTAACAAAATGGGACAAAGTCTGCTTCCATTCAGCCACGAAGACATCCTCTGATGCACTTAAAAGGTATGCTGAGAAAAAAACCCACCACTATTCTCATCCAAATCTCACCGAAAGCTCTTCTGAAGAGTACAGCTCTTGTAAACCCCTTCTACCTCAGGACCATTAGAATTCAAAAGTGTATTCTGCAAGAACTTGAAGCTGCACAGACCACAAGTAGTCCTGCAGAGAGCCTGTGTGGTTGTTGTGAGTTAGAAGCTGGATACAATTCAGAATGTATGACTGTTGAGAAGGACACTTGTTACACTGAAATACATGAGACAGTGTATATATATCTTCAAGTACATTGAAGGCTTCTGCCATGAGAAAAAGAGTAAAGTGTTCTCCCTGGAAAAAAAAAAAAAGAAAAGCAAAAAAAGAGGATGGAAGTGGTGGGCTTCAGTTGCAACAAAGAAGGTTCAGGATCCACCTGAGGAAGACTTCTAAGTGAAGGCAATGGATTTGGGTTGACTGCCTGGAGCTTGTGTCATCATCCTAGAAAAGATCAGACAAATTCCTCTCAAGAGTCAGTTACTTAAAGCTGATCTTGCTTTATACTAGGGAAGGACTCGAGGGCAGCTTGATGTCTTTTTTCAACCATTAGATTTTGATTCTGGGGTTGTTTTCCTAATGAGGATTAAAGTTTTTCTTACTTCTTTTTTGTTCTTTCCAAAAAGTATAAATATAATAGATTGAGATTTAGTTCTTCCTCAGATGATTTATGAATAAGTAACAAATAGATTGACTCTTACCAGCTGAGTCACAGACAGGTTTCTGAACACATTTCATGATTTTTTTTTTTCTGTTTTCAGATAATGGGGACAAACCTGAGAAGCCTCACTTTGATTCTCGTAGTCTTATCTTTGAGTTAGACCCATGCAATGGGAATGGGAAAGTTTGCCTTGTTTATAAGCATGCTAAACCAGGTAAGATTGAAAAGAAACAAAGTTAGCCTTTTCTTGTGGATCGTATCTTGATTTGTAGAACTGTCTTACATTTCTGTTCTCCTTTGCAACTCGTAGATTAATATAAGGGTACAGGATGGCAGGACTAGGAGTAGTGGATGCAGACTGGAAGAGGGTAGATTCAGGCTAGATATAAGAAAGAAATTCTATACAGTGAGGGTGGTGAAACACTGGAAGAGCGGGTTGCCCAGATTGTGGATGCCCCCTGCCTGTAAGTGTTTAAGGCCATGCTAGATGAGACATGGGGCAAACTGGTCTAGTGAGAGGTGTCCCTGCCCATGGCAGGGGGTTGGAACTAGGTGATCGTTCAGGTCCCTTCCAACCCAAACCATTCTATGATTCTATTAATCACAGCTGGAATGTCCTGTTTCAACTGAAATCAGGGGCTAAATATTACAGAGATTTAACTGGAGCTAGCATTTTCCCTGTACATAACACTTAATTCTGAGCTATATCTTATGATTTCTGCATGCATAGCATACTTGCTTAGTGAAACAGGAAGACATTCATGTATGACCCACAGACCAACAGTCATGTTGAAATACTGCAGAAAGGTAGAGCTCAGCCACTAAAATATCTTTGGTTCCTTGCATGTCTCAGAACAATTTCCTTACATTTTGATGAGAGAGGATGCAATGCTGATTAAAAGCAGAGGGTAGATGGTAACAAAGGTTCTTGGCTGATTGAGAAAGACTTAAACTGGTTTCTTCCATCTTATGCATAGATGCAGAGTCTCGAGATGCTTACTAGGTCAAATGTGGTCAGGAAGGATTGAACAAGAGAGTGAAAGATGTGAGCTGAGTTGTACCTACTGGTATATACACAGAAAACTGCTGTCAGACAGGGATTACGGAAACACCAAAGTCCCTTGTACAGTAGTTGTCATCAGACACAGTGCACAGGTCAGAAGGTGTTTTTGTATGTTCACTCTGTGGGGCTGTGCAATAGTGATATACCTTTTCTTAAGAAAACCCTGTGGTTATTATCTTGTCTCTTTCACTGGGTGTAACTACAACGCCCAAGGCAGATACTTCTCACTTACTTACTTGCCTTCAAGTCTTAGTGATTTCGAAACATTTGGTGGATAACCAGGGCAAGGGGAGGGAGTGTGTTTTGCAGATGTTGATCTCAGCCCAGGGGCCAGTGTGTTTAATTGACAATGTTCAGTATCTCTGTTTCCTGAGTAAAATCACTTCCTTTTATGCTCCAAAGGATGTCACCACCAGCAAAATATTTGTTCACTGTGGAAGGATTCTGCAAAATGTGTTTTTGTTGGCAGAACACACTGCCATGAGTTCCAGACTCTGGACTCTATTCAGCAATCCAGGGGACTGACAATTGAGTTAAGATTTTTTTCACTTTGTGGGGTAGATAAATATTTGCCATAATTGTACTTTGAACTTACCCTATAAAGTAACTGATATCAAAGCATGTTCATTGTAGAACATCAGTCCTGGGCTGGGAAGAAATAGCACTGAATCCATCTTACAATGGGTGAAATTACTATAATGGCTATAGCACAAGTATTTTTAGTAAGGCTGAGGGCGAAACCAGTCCTTTTTGGTTCCCATCCTCTGACTATTAAAGCACATTGCCTCTGGATAATCACCTTAGTGAGCCAGGGATGCTGTAGTCTTTCTGAGAAATACGTTATTTCTCCCACTTGGGAATGGAATCACTGCAAAGCAACAGTGTAATATTTGTTTGTTTTGTTCTAGTTGTCTCTCCAGAAACAGAGATATGGTTCCTGGACAGAGCTCTTTATTGGCACTTCCTCACCAAAACTTTCACGGCCTATTACCGCCTGCTCATCACACACCTGGGTCTCCCTCATTGGCAGTATGCCTTCACCAGCTATGGGGTCAGCCCCCAGGACAAGGTAAGACAGCAGGGTACAGCTCCTCAGTGTCTCACATAATTGTAGACTGGAAAAAACAGTTTCCTTCCTTTTGACATGCAGCCTGTGAGCTCATCAGGGCCTTTTTAATTTAAAAAGATTTCCGTTTTTGACTTTCCCATCTAGGTTGTTAGCAGTAGTTTATATTTGTGATTTAATTAACATTGTGTTCACCTTGCTTTTCTCACCCAAGGGAGTCTCTGCCTTTCACCTCTAGTAGTGGGTGGTGGAACTCCAATTATTTATTTGCTTTCTTGACTCTGAAGCCAAGCTCTGCTTTCATGACTGCTGGCGAACACAAAGATGGAAAGCCATTCATCTCCACAGATCTATCTAGATCAGTTTTCTTAGCATAGCACCAGACAAGAACCTACTGCTCTCTGTATGGACAGGAAAGTCCAGGTACATATTAGGCTGAAGTCCAAGGAAAGACCAAGCTTGAGCTTTGCCAAGAATGTTAATGTCTTTGCATCCTGTTATGAAGGGATGCCTTGATGAAGATGATGCCCCAGAAAAGGGCAATGTAAGTGCTAGCAGTTATAGGAGAGCTCCAGGTACAGCCCCATAACAATTCCATTCCCTTGCTATTATTAAAATAGTTGTTCTGCTCAACTAGAATCCTACTATTAGAGGCTCCTGGCATTCCTCTGTGCTTAACTTGGCCTTCAGCCCTTCTTCTGCCCTCTGAAACATCAGGGAATGGATCTGTCAGTATTAACAAGTGCAGCACATAAGCCTGTCTGTGCTTGCTGGCAAGGTGGGTCTCAGTGAGTGTCCTCCTCTTCACCCAAACAGTGACAGCTGTCTGTCTGCACAATATTCCTTGGTCCTGCTCCAGGCCTGTGTGTACATCAGAGCTACTCACTAAAGCCACTGCTGACTTTCCTTCTATCAGTGGTTGAAGAGTTTGGCTCTTTGTATTTCTGATATCTTTCCTGTTCTAATTTATCACAATGTGTGTACAATGTATATATGTGTACGGAATTTCTTTCTAAACTCTGCCTTTCTGTAACTTTCTGTAACTTTTATTATGTTCAGTATATTCACAAGCCTTAGTGAAATCATTCATCTCTTCCCTTAGTGAAATCATTCATCATTTGCAGCCTCTGTTAGTTAAAATCCTCCTAGTGTGTTAACCATTATCATTTATTTTTAAGGATCTTCAGAGGTAGTATATTACAGCTGTTTTTCACTAAGCAGTACATTAATAGATTGCCATCTGCATTTTGTTATTAATCTTTTGTTTATCTTGTGCAACATTTTGTTGATGGTTTCAGTGGGGTTTGTAATACTGTAATCCCTACAGTTTTATTTCCTGACATTGCTAATCAAAAAATTACACAAAAGACACTTAAAAGAGGAAAACTGTGGAGCACAGTGTCCAAGAATTTAAGAAATCTGTTGTAAAATCAGGCTAAAGACAAACACAACCAAAATCTTCTATGTAAATAGTTTTTTAAATCTTCCAATTTTGTATAGGTGAAGAGGTGAAATAAGGTTGTATTGTGAGGAGTTCAATTCATTTGGTTCCAATCCATGAGCACTTTTAAATTCCAAGGCATTTTAATATTTTCTGCTCCTCTGAATCTAAATGAATGGGGTTTTGTTCCATCCCCTGCTTTTCTTTTCCTCAGGAGTTACTCCTTATAGGAGTTGCACCACAGGAAAGGTTATGGCAGGCTTGTGTTGGGTTCTCCTCTTCCCTGTCTGGAATGTGGGACAGTTCCAGGGCTGTAGCTGTGTCTTGTGTGTCCTTATGACAAAACACTGTGCAGTCCTGTAATCTACACACTGATAATTGTGTGTATTTAAAATCAGATGTCAAGTGTGAGGGGGAGAAGAGTGAAAATATCTAATTGTAGTTTGATTTTAACCTCCTTCACCTTCCTACCTTTCAGCAATGGTTTAACATGTATAAACCTATAACTATCAACACAGCTCTCCTTTCTGAAGAAGCTGATTGCTTTGTGAACAAGCTGGACCCCAATAAGGTATTTAAAAACAAGAGCAAAACTCCAGTGACGAAAAAGAAATCACCCTCCCAGACAGCAGGCTCCCAAAAGAATCTCATGAGCATGACCTCCCCCAAGACATCCTCACTAGCTGGGAATTCTTCAAAGAAGTCAACCCCCCCTCATCCTCAGATCTGACCCGGGACGGCATATGAAATGAACTTTGATGTTTTCTAAAGAGATACGACGATTGGTGTAAGAAGGGGCTGACCTCCATGATCAATATGATCTGCCAGAATCCGTTTATTGTGAGCATGAGACAAACTTATATACAGTGATGATTAATTATCAATGCTACTAACATACTGATTGGTTACAGGTTACATTCTTGCATTAATGTCAGACCCTCCTCTTAGAGTTCTTCTGCCAACACACAAGGCCGTTGTTTACCTTGTCCATCCTTGACTCCTTCATAGTTCCCATCACATAGAGGACTCTTTCCCAAAACAATGGACTCACAAACAAGCTCCAAGGCCTCAGGTGGCTTGATAGGATTTTTCCAGGCCTTAGCTGAGCAGCTGTTAACCCTTTATGGCCTGTGCCCATACTGCAACAGTTTTCTGGTGCAGAGTCACAGTGGTTTGGACAACTTCCTTGTGCATGAATAGATGTGCCCATGGAAAACACATTGCAGCGTTTGCTTGAAGTAATAGCCACAATGTGCTTATATAAAAGGGGGATGTAGTTCCTAGAGACTTCAAAAAAATAAAAAAAAAATTGAGACGTTGATTTTATTCCCTACCACTACTTCCAAGGTGTGCTTTTCAGAGGTCACAAAGAAGCCCTTGATGTGGCTGTTCTGTAAGGAATCTTCTGTTCCTGTGTAACTGCAGTAGTCAAACAAAAGCACATGTAAGTCACTGTTTCTTCAATAGACCCACACAGAAATACAGATTAGGAGTATATTTCTGTGATCTCCTTTGAAAAAAATCTCCAGGTATGGGCAACCTGTGCCCGTGCCTCACCACCCTCATGATGAGGAATTTCTTTCTAAAATCTAGTCTAAATTTGCCCTGCTCTAGTTTTAGTTTCTGTCTACTTCAGACAGAAACAAACTCTGCTCCTCCTTGTACTTATTCCAAATTCTGCTCTGAGATTCATAGCACAAAGGGAGTTGCGGTTTCCATGTCTCTGCATTGGCCTAGTCACTCCTCTACAGACCAGACCACTTTTTGGCCTTTGTGCCTCTTTTTGGACAGTGATACATGTGTGCTGTCCTTCCCAGTAAGCTTGAAGGCGGCCAGAAGCTGCAAGATCCCTCACTGATTCTGCTTCTCTTGTGGGAACTAAGTCATGGCAAGTCACTGTTGTTAGGAGTTCCAGGAGGAACCCTTAGTTTGTCACACATTCATTTGCAAAGTTGATCATTCAAATGGCCTTTTCACTTTTGAGTTGGGCAGGATCTGACCAAAGGCCACAGATCTTGCAGCCTTGGAAGCCTTTTAATGCCATTTTCTGTACTGTAAGTTTCCAGGCTAGAACTGCACTTTACCCATTCACTGCTGGTTTTGAGCTATATCTAATTGCTTCCATTACTTTTCTGTGCCATTCTGGCTTCTTAGATGTACTGGAAACAGGGGAGCAACAAAAATACTTTTCACTTAAGCAGGGAAATCCAAGTCACCATATTAAAATAAGCACTGATTATTTAAGCAGCGTCATCTTTTATTTGTGAACAGTCACATAAATTACAAAGAGAAACCTACCTCACAGGGATGTTGTGAGGCTTTCCAGGTATTTGTATGTCCTTCAGAAAAATTATGCCATCCTGTAAGAGTGCTTAATAGTATTTTAATAAATATTTTGATAATTTCCTCCACAGCAATTGGGTATTGGAAGATGTTTTCAGGACAAGGGTGTATGGTAAGAGCAGGGTGCAGGCCAGTTTGTGTAGGGCTTTTTTAATGCTATGGACTATCTTTCACTGGGAAGGGATGGGTCACGGTGTCCTTTAGCTCTGAAGTTCCCATTCTTGTTCAAATAGGCCAAGAGACTCAGCTGTGTGATGGATGTGCCACCTCTGTCTGCTGTTCAAAATCTCTGGAGCCCCAGCTCTGCCTTGGCTTTGCTGGTTTCCAGTGCTGACCAAGTGCAGTTGCTTCTTTACCCAGCCGCTGCCCTTTGCCACCCCCAAATGAGAGAAAATCCTCTAATGCTCTTCAGCCCTCTTAAGCCCATGTGTGTCTTGTGCCAGGGAAGGATCTGCTGTAGCTGTGTTGCTAATACAAGGTCAGCTTTAATGGGGAAGTAGAGATGTCAGTGCCTGCCATCCTGCCCAGTGCCAGAGGAGTGGTTTAGTAATTCTTTCAACAGTAGGATGTAAATTATCATTAAATCCAGTAAATGCCATTTTCTGGAATTCTTTGCAGTAATGATGTGCTGCTACTTCTCTTGGAAATCTTTTTGTTGTGTGTTTGTGCTACCCAGCCTTGGGACTGCAGTCACATGTTTGACATTTGTATCATAATTTTAAAGTGCTTCCTAGAAAAGTTAGACTGTTGGCACTGCCCTGAGAACAAGCAGCTTCTCATAGTATTTTACTTTTACTCTGGTGATTCCTCAGACTTGTAAGGTTGTTGCAGGCCCACCTCCTTCAGATGGAGGTGGCAGAATTCCTGCAGAGCAGCCTCTTCCAGCATTTCACATGTTTTCAGAGTGGACAAAAGAACTGATATTTTGTTTCATTTGTGCATTTTTGGAAGTTGACACAGAATTTGTCTGGATTCTTTCATGTGGTGGTAATTAAAGTCTAGCCTGTGAGCAATTCACATTATTCCATGACACCAATGTGTTCCAGCAGAGCTGTGCTAGGATTTAGAAGAACCTTAAGTTTTGTTTACAGATACTTTTTGTTAGTAAGTTCCTGAATGTACTGATCAAAAAGCAAAAAAACAAAACCAGGCATGAAAGAAAAAATTCAGATTTGAGTTTCTGTTTCAGACTGTTCTTGCGTTTCTCTTATTTGTGCTCTGCCAAATGAGGTCTTTGTTTAGGATGTCAGATTGGAAAGTGGAAGCAAGCCTACGCTTCTGATCCATCAGTGTCATATCTGCCTCTTCCCAAAGAATGTTCCAGATCAAGCTTTCTTTTGTTGTTTCTGCCACTGTTAATTCCTGTATTTTGATTAGTATGAGCATGCAGGTATCTGGAATCTTGCAGCACTGCTTTGCTTTTCTCCAGAATGTGATGGGGTGTGTATATTTTTACATAGGGAGAGTGAATATTTTCTTGAGGGTCACAGACAGGCCTAGCCCTACCGGGGTCTGCTCAGTGTCTCAGAGACCAAATTTGTCTGGCCAAGCAGAGTAGATTTATTGAAGACCAGTCCCTCATTTCTCCACCTGCAGGGTGGAGAAGCAGTATGCTTCAGCAGCACCATTGCTTATCCCCTTACCCACTTGGTTACTCTTTGGCTGACAGTCCAAATATCCACTTAGGCTTTCTTCACATCATGTGACCATTACAATGTAGAAGTTTCCACCACTGGATGTCCTTTCTCATTTCCACATTCTGGAGCAGGTTGGTTGTGCAACTTGATGAAAAGTTTGTGGATAAAAACACCACCAAGACTTCCAAGAATTGGAGCTGTGACTGGTACCCACCACCAGTAATTTCCAGCCCTAAAACAAAACACAGACCAGTGAGCCAGAATGGAACCAGTGTCCTGGTTCCAGCATGGCCCAGGGTGAGGACAGCTGAGTGAGCTGTGTGAGCAGAGATGTCTGGTCCCATATTTCCCTGCAGGTGTCTTGGTCAAATTCTCTGTCTGTGGCAGTGTGCTCTTCCCCCTTTCTCTACCCCAGCTCTTGCTTGAGCCATAGCCATCAGTGAGAGGTGTGATGAGCTGCTCTTGGACCTTGGATAATAGCTAACTATAGTCAAGACACGGTCTGGAGGGGGGCACCTAGATACTCTGTTCCCATGAGAATATGACTATAGGTCAATTATCTTACTCCATAAATACAACACAGTCCACAGTTCTCCATCATCCTGGGAAAGGGGATTTGCACTGTCTCTTGTTCTCCTACCAGAGTAGTTGATCAGGATTACCTGACTGTGACTGTCAGACATACACACCACATTTCTCTTCCCCTTCTCCACTGAGCTCTCACAGATACGTTCTGGAAATACAATGGAAATACAGGAGACTGTGCTTATGTCCTCAGCGTGGGAAAAGCCACAGTATGGCACCATCTTGCTAGACAAGGGAAGGCAGGATTTCAGATTCAGACATTTGAATCTAAGGGACCTATTCAGCAGTCCAGCTTTAACTACCTGCTGTCAGGTGAACTGAGTCTGTCTACAATAACCTGCTAGTTCTCCAGCTGAAAGGTAGCCCATTCAGTGCCCAGAGTGAGGTGTCTGAATGTCAAGATGAATCCCATTCTTGAGAGTTAGTGTAGCCCTGGATTTTGTGTACATGATGCATCAGGCTTGCTCTCTGCAGATGGAGAGCATGCTCTGTAGCAGCACCACCAACACTGACAGGTCACCATGACCATTTTGTTTCAGGTTTTTCTCCTCTCCTTCCCAGCTGAGCAGTGAAAACCCAAAAAGAGTAACTCACGTGAAAACCTCTATTCCCCAGCCAGCAATTGCTGTGAAGATCCTGGGGGGTAGGTCCCTGGAGGGGTTGATGGCATAGCCTGTGTTGAGCCCGAACCCCAGGCCAATGCCCAGGACCAGGATGCCGGTGAGCAGGGCCTGTGTGCCTTTCAGAGCTGCATTGTTATTCTCATCATGGATGACCTCAATGCCCACGAGCAGCAGTGCCGTCGCTATAAACTGCAGGAGGTGAAAAGAAGGGACAGGTCAGGAGAGAGAATGAGCAAGGCAGAAGGATCCTGCTCAGCAGAAGAGACTTCCCAGAATGGAAGAGCAGATGGGATTCATGTTCTGATCAAGTCTGGGAAGACACCAATGTTACTCCCTGCTCATCAGTTAGGAGGTAAAGTCTTGACTCATTCCCCAGTAAAAACATCTCCAGCTCATCACCAAAAATGCTCTAAGACTGATAAGAACTCAGTACAGTCATCTCCCTCCACCTTTCAAGTAAAGGGCATGAGTTATTTTGACCACATTTCATCATACAAAGGCAGAGACATAACAAGCTGCCTACAAGACAGATCTCATCCTCCCTTGAGGGAGCGGTGCTTTGTACAGCCTGTTGCATTCACCCTTTCAGCGCTAAAAGCAGATCCCAGATTCTCATTGGGAAACTTTCCCATCTAACAGTTGGCCCTCATGCCCAGGCAAGTTTGGTCAACTCAGAGACAAAAGTACAGGTTTCTGCAAGTTTGAAATGGAATCTTCCTTCTCCAATGTCCCATAGCTCCCCTGAAGCATCCTCTTCCTATTTGTGACCACCCAGACACAGTGTTGTATGCTGGAAGTCAGCTGCATACAGTCTAAATTGAACTGTTCAGACCATACAGGTTCAATCTAGGCTTTGTTCATGTGAAGACCATCCCAATCCCTCTGTGCCATCAGTGCAGACTGGGTATAGGACCCCAGAAAGGGGAAGAAGAGTTTGAGGACCTTCCCAGAGCTCAAAGGAAGTGGTTCCTGATACAGTCCAGCTTCCCACTTGACATCACTCAGGCTGTGTGCAGGGAAGGTGTTTAGAAGATGCTCAGAGAAGAACTGTCTGCAGGAGGTAACCTTTATGCTCAGCCACCAAGGTGCCTTGGATCATACCTGTCAGGCATCTACCTGGATGCTGGACTTCTTGCAGCAGAGGTTGTGAGTCCTCTGTTGCAAACCTGCAGCAGCACCAGAGACAACCCACCTTCACCTAACAAGCCATGGTGGTCTCACTGACCTCTGTGAAAAAGGCCACTGGGAAAGATACGTAGGGAGCAGGGTAGGTGGCGAATATTGACGCTGTGGCAGTTGGTCCTGTCACGGTGAGGTTCCCATTGGAGTAGTCATACAGAGCGTCTAGGGAAAACAAGAATCATGGGACTTATCACAGAGTTCATCCCACATGGCAGGTACACAAGGGCACCCCTTAGGGCCAGTACCGACACCGAAAGGGAAAGAGGCAAGGAGAGGTATGATGGAGGTGACACACCCCTTGTAGGGCATGATCTCACTGATATTTGTTACCTACAGACTTTGGTCTGCATTTGCTTCCTTACACCTATCAGTTCCCTGTCCCTGCTCCAGTACCCCAGGGCAGGTTGGATGCCCTGGATACACTGGAAACCTCCACCTTTCTGCCTCACAAAGTCTGAGATGTGCTGGAGCCAGTGGGTGGAGGGTCCTCTGCATGCAATTCAAAACCACTGGTTTGATTATATTCTGTTTTCTAAAGTCCAGTAGAGGCCCCCAGAGCTCCAGCTGTACCTAATAAATGTTGTCCATGTAATTTTAGCTCTTGCAGATCCTGGAAACAAATTCCACATGCAATTCAGCTCCTGGCCTTGAGTTGAGGACAGATTTTGGCAGTGGGAATGCTCCAAGCAAAAGAGCTATGTTCTCCAGGGTCTGCATGTTCTTGCCAGAGATACCTGGGCCCTGCTCTGGCTTTGAGCTATGAAGTCTGTCCCACAAGCCAGGAGCAATCCCTCCTCACTCAGACATTATTCAGTTTGTATAAAATATTTTTCATTAAATATTTTTTATGGTTTTGGTGAGTTAAGAACTGATATGGTGCCCACAGCAACCCCTGTGATAAAGACAAAACCATACCATAGTAGATGCCAAAGACAGTAGCTGCTGCTATGAAGGAACCCAGGAACTGGCCAACCAGATAAGCTGGGAGCTTTTTCCAGGAGAGCTTTCCTAAAATGCAGTGTGTGATGGTGATGGCAGCATTCAGATGAGCTCCTGCAAATTCACAGCAAAAGAGTGTCACCTCAGCCCTGATGCAGAACATGGCCTTAGCCCACACTAACTGCCTAGACCTTGCTGTAGAACACCAGGGCTCATCCAGGATACCCTCTCCCTCTTGCACAACTCAAAACTGAGCCATTTTCCCTGGAGAGCTGAACAATTCAGGGCAGAGAGCTCCTAGAGCTAGTCTAAATATCTAAAAATCAGACAACTTTTCCCTTAATTCTGTAGACCACAGGCTCTCTTGATCATCTCACCTGTGAGAGACAGCTCTCTTGGCACAGCATGAGTTTTTCTCCCTGTGAGAATCCAGAGCTTAGACTCCTCACCCACCTTTTATATGCCTATAGCCTATAGGGAAAGGAGACAAATCTTGCCACAAACAATCACAGGGCTATGTGAAAACATCCAGTATTCAAGGAGGGCCTCATCCTGGCAGAGCTGAGGTCCCCAGCTGTTGGGAGCTGTGTGCTCTTGGCCCTCTGGCACACAAGCCATGGGATGTGGGGGAAATGAACTGCAAAATTAACCACAAATTCCCCAAATCTTCATGTTCACAAAGCAAATCCTGTCAGGGCTGCTGAAAGGGACTCAGATTAGCCCTTAGATGAGTCTGCATTGAGTAGAGCTGATAAGGATGTCCAGTCCTGACCAGACCAGGATTGCTTCCAGTAGTGTGGAGCAAACCATGTCCTTCCCTCACAGAGTATGTATTCTTTACATTTCCTTCCCCTTTATAGTACACTGTTTTCATATTGTGCAAGATCAGTTTTCGTTCTTATGGGAGAACACTTCCTGTGAAGGATGCTGGTATCAAAAACATTCTGCTTTTGGAGAATGACTAAGGGGATCTAATATGATGGCCTCAGTACAAACCACATTTGTTTTCCATCCTCATCTCCCCAGGAGTTCAAAGGAAATAATTTGTTTTTTCCTGCTAGTAGTTGTAAATTCTGGGGGTTAGTAAATACACAGTGGCCTTTTTCTAGACCAGACTCAGGAAGGACTAAGAGGAAGACATACATCATCTCATCAAAACACAGGATGGAGTGAAGTGAAAGTGGAGCACCACTGTGGTCCCACAGCCACAACTGAAATGGAGGGAGACCCCTTTTTCTTGCATCTTCTGATCATTTTCAGGCACAATCAGCCATTTCAGAGATCACAAGAAACATCTTGTGACACAAAGGAAAACAAACCACAATGCCAAGAAACCTTGAAGATGGCTCCAGAGCCAGCCTCTTGCTGGCTGTGCTGAGATCCTTTTTCTCACCTCCCAGCCTTCAGCAGATCAGCTCCATCTCAAATCTCTGCTGAGACTGCAAGGACCCAGTTTTCTCAGCCAAGCTTCCATAGGATGTCTCCACCAGCTCCAAGTGGACAGGGAGACCAAAAGATGAATGTTTGCTTGGAAATTTTTTCCTTTCTAAGCCAACCCCAGCCTTGGACATCTCTCTGTTCCAACAGTTCAAGAGGAAGGACTCATTTTCTGCCCACTAGAGCCTTTAATCTCTTCTCTTGGTGCAAATGAATGCAGAAATTGTACAAGGCAAAGGTAATGCACTGTCATGTGAGTGATACAAACCAATGGCCCTGAAAACACCTCCTCCTGCCTTCACATGGGGTGTGTCCATATGGGTGGCATGGGTGTTCATGATAAGGAGAAAATTTTCATACTGTTCCTTGTTGCAACATCAGCAGTAAGCTCCCCTTTGCAATAAATTATTTACTTCCCCATGGGTCAGGTTGGCAGCATGTTTCCAGAGCACCCTAGCATCTCGGGCCAAGATGGAACATCCCAAGATCCAAGAGGGCCATTGCTGAAACCTGGCTCCACTGATGGCAACAAGAGGGCATGGCCATACTCTACTGCTCTCCTTGTATGGCTTGCTCCTGTCTCAGCTCTGTAGGTGCTTTTGGGGTCAGGATGTTGGAGGTATGCCATGAACACCTTGTCCCCAGCTTCTCCTGACCTTGCTGCACCATTGTGACTCCTTGGCTTGGTCTCAGAAGTGCCTCCTCCCCTGCAGACTTGGCTGTGATATCTGGGTCACATGGCTGACCCTAGTTACAGTTACCAGACCTGCTCTGCTCTTCTTGCTTGGGGACCACAGGACAGCATTTATTGATGGTGAGGTCACTGCCCCACCTTGCTACAAATTCACCCACCCCCTCTCAGACCACTCCCACTGCCTCTGGCTCATGAGGCCCTTATGGGACATAGAGATGTCTTATGCTTGAGTGTTGTTCTCACCAGAGATTCCCCCAGCCGCGTGGACACCCAAGGTGACACCAATGCCAAATGCCAAATTGATGCTCAGATGCTGCCCAGATTCTCCTCTTCCTAACACCACTTGTGCCACAGAAGACAAGCCAAAGACCTAGTGGAAAAAGGAAAACAGGTGTTAAAAGAAATGCTACCATTGTGGTGGACTGACCTTCTTTGTTACTTTTTTTCCACAAAACAAATTCCCAAAGATAGGAAGGCTCTGAGATCAGAAGCAAAAACTAAATGTGTAACTGGATTACACATTGGTGACTATCACATCAAACTGGACACTGCTCTGGGCTGGATGCAAGGGGAACAAACCCCAGGCACCCACAGTGAGGTCCTGAGGATCAACTGGGGTCATTCACACAGCCATAGGAAGGGGTGTCTGTTTCTGAAGCCAGGGATGTTAGCCAGAGTAGCAACCCCGCAGACCATCCAAAGGCCGTGCCTAAGTTGGATGGAAGGAGGATGGACAAACTCTTTCCTCTTCTGGAGTGCAATTTATTGACTAAAGATGTAGTTTGGGCAGAACTTGACTCTAATTTTGGTAGCTTATTCTGGAAAAAAAAAAAAAAAACCAAACAAGGGAAGAAGTTTTGGGTTTACTTTTCCTTTCAGCACATATACTTGCACTTCAAAAACAGCAAAAGTATCAATATTTTTTTAGTGACTAAAGGGAAACTGGGGGAAAAAAGTAAAACATAAACACTCTCCATCAGGAAAAGACATTCAAGAAATTGCTCTGGGCTGAAAGTAAATTCTACTTCACACTTCTCATGTGGTCAGAGGGTGGAAAAATGAGCACCTAAACTGAAATCTGGAAAAGGACAAAGCTGTTCTCAAGGTCTCTGCCTCACAATCCACTTAGAACTTGAGCATATTCTGTTCTTTGGACTGCAGTGATGTTTATCCAGGCTGGCATGTTCCTCCAGGACAAAAAAGTCAGCAAGCATCTAAGCTGATGCTCTGACCTGCCCTGTTTTGAATACAGATATTTATCGGCTGTTCTGCGTGGATCCAAATTTTACCTCATGCACCTGCTTTTTCTCTTCCCCTTCAGAGAGCACCAAAATCCCCCGTTCCCTACAGATACTGTTCTTATCACTCTGGTACACACAGACCACATATTCTGTGCTCTGTGCAGAGGTGTGCCCTGCATGGTCACAGCTGCCTCAGCAAATGCCCCCAAAAAGCAGTGTCAGGGATGTCCTGCAGTATCTTCAAAACCCTTGCAAAAGCTCTGCCTGCTCATCTCTCAGCTTTTCCAAAGCCACATCCAGGAGATGCTGAATACATGAGGACAGGTTTTGCAGGACAGCAGGCAGGTGTAGAGAGATGTGACTGTTGTGGCTGAACACTATCCTCAAAAAAATAATAAAATTAACATCACAGGACAGGCCAGCGAATCTGTTTTTCAGCACAGAGGCAAACCTGTGGTCTTTTTCTCTACTCTCACAATCCCAAAATAGCCCATTTTTGTTTCCTGTGTCCCTGTTCCTTGTGCTGTTTACTCTGGCTTTTTGGTTCCCTCCTCTGTGAACGTTGCCTGGTCTGTTAAAGCAAGAGGCCATGGCTGAGTGTTGTCATCCAACTAACAGCCAAAGGGACATCCCAGAGATACATCCAGCACATTCCCAACAGCCAGGGGCTGCCAAAGAGCAGTACATTCAGATGCTGAATGCTGTTTGTGGCCATCCCTTGATGGGGGTCCCTGTGCAGTGTCCCACTTCCTGTTGTCCTTCCTCTTGGGGATCCATCTGCTGCAGATTCCAAAATCTGCCTTGGACTGTCAGAGTGAAAAGTCCCTTCCTTACGGTGCTTCTCAGAAACAGTCCCAGCAGGACACCACTGACATTTGTCTTTATCACACACTAATTTCCACCACCCAAAAAATAAAAAGGATGGAAAAGGAAAATGTTTTGCCTAGCTCCTGCTGAGGAGACGCAGACGTCTGTACTCTGATTTCTAATGCTTCAAAACTACCTGCACAGTGAGGAGTGAACTTCAAGGACCTGTATGTGCTATAAGAAGTAATAGAAAGACAGCATCCTTTGCACATCCATTGTTGCCTTTGGAAATAAGCACCTTTATCTGTACAGACACCTGTGTCAAGATGTTCTCAAATCTTATCTTCTTCCTTGTGCAAATCTCCAACTGAGAATTATTTGGATTATCCCTACCCTTTCCGTGCCCAGCCTCTGTCCAGTCCAAAGTATCTCCCTCAGCAGAGCTTAAAACTGTAGTAAGTTGGCACCAACACTTGCTGGACTTTTCCATAGGGAGGACTGCATTTTGCTATCTTGGTCCAACACACAAAGGCTCTGTTTCTGGTGGGCATCTCACCCCCATGAGGGGTCAGTTCTGACTGCAAAGGCTTCCTCTCTTCACAAATACCTTTGAAGCAGCACAAGAGCTCAAACCCTCTTTTTCTACATTAAATAGATCCTTCAGACAAATGGGGAGTTGGATATGGACAAGCACTACTCATTTGCCGGTGTAAGAAAATCAAAAGTGAAATCCTGGCATGTTTTACACCTGGTAATTACATTTCCTAGTGGTGAGTTGTGGCTCTGGAGAGATTCACAGGCATCCATTACCCTGGCAACCCTAGGAGGAAGATGGATGAATGCTGTTCTCATTTCAAAGGAGTTAGATTCTGCTCCCCCACCTATGCTGGATCCCCCAGCTACACCATCTCCTCTAGCACATCAAGAAGTAAAGTCTCCATTCACTGCATGGCATTTTCAGGGAGTTTGACAGAAGCCTTGTGTTGCCCCATCTGACTAGACACTGCTCTTTGGTTTCAATCTCAGATTCTTCCTCATTTTTTTTTTCTAGAAGAGAACTGAAATGCCTGCTGATCTCAACCTGCTTCATCTTAACCCAACACACATACACATCTAGGCCCATCTTCTCCTTACCATGAGGAGGAACATCCCCAGTGCTTCTGCCAGCAGCTCCCTCACAGTGCTGCTACGTATGGTGAGCGCCTTCTCAATCTTCTCCAGCATTTTGCTCTCCGGCTCCAGCTCGCGGCCACGGGAACTCCTGTTGTGACAGCACACTTCATTGCTCTGAGCTAAGTTACCCTTTGAGACTTGGCACCCTCCCTTCACCCCCAGACACCTCCATTCATTTGGTTAACGATGAACAAGCCAATAAAGCAGTAGCTATCATCCAAGTCTTCCCACACACACATGCCATCCCTTTAAAGTTATATGGTAAGGCTGCAATATTTGTTGCCATGGCCTCTGTTCCTCTTTGCCTCTGCCCAGGAGCAGCCTTTCTCCACAGCTGTGGAGCTATACATATCATTGATGTGCTCCTAGTGCCTATGGCTTTCTTTGTAACTTTTTTCTCAGGCTCTGAACAGGAGTTTTGGCTGTGCTTTGTATTGTAACCTGCAGGCTGGTGGTTTGGTGCTGTGGGTGGGATTAGGACCATTCTCCCATGCTTTGCAGGTCCATTTGGATGCCCAACCCATGTTAATAATGCTCTGCCTGGAGCTGTTGTGCCCCATTCTCTGCAGATGGGAAGAGCACAATGCCTTGAACCCTGCCTTGAATCTCTGTTCTTGCAGGAATTCATCTGTTCCCACACTTCCAGGGTCCCTCCTCACTAGTTCCTCTGCTGATGTGGGGCAAGATGAGACCAAGCCTTGGCAGTGGTCCCATCAGAAACCTCAGTCTCATCTGACTTGCTGAGCCCTCATTGTCCTGACTCCTTCATCTCTTGATTCCCTTTCCTGATCTTCATGCTCATCTTCATCTACTCACTTTAAGTGCTTTCCTACTTCTGCTTAATCACTGAAAAAATTATGCCCACTGACCTACCACTCAAGACCTTTTCCTGTTAGCCCCGTCTGGTTCTCTGCTGGTTTTCTTGGACTTTCTCCCAGCCTGTTGCAGCACATCTCTAGAGGGATGCCCAGAAGCCATGCTGATGGGGATGTTTCACTCTGCTCACACTGCCCTAATGGGGATGGAGGGTCCTGCTCATGCTGCCCCTCGTGTTGCCTCCCTCTGGCACTACTGCTTTATGAAACTTCATGAGATTTTCTTTCATCCATGTGTCTTGTGATAGGGAAAGGTTTTATGGAGTGGGATGAGCCCTCCTCCAGTGACAGATTAGCTAATGACCTCAGTGAATGCTGGGCTAAATGTGATTTACTAATCCGTCAATGATAGTGAGGACCGTCTAATCATGAAGAATGTTAATCACACTGCTGGCAAGGGTGTTCCTGCTGCATGTTTCTAGGTGGGAAGGATTTTTGTCCCATGCTGTGGTACAGAAAAAGCAGCCAATTAATTTTTCCAGGACATTTCATTCTCTGACACTCAACTGTTTACCAGTGGAGCACACAAACATGGGCCTTAGAGCACCAGGTCAGGGTAGTACCTAGAGCTCTGAATTTCTTCTGCACAGGACAATTTTCAGATGATAAGTTATACTGAAGTCTTGGCTTCAGCTTGCATTGGAGGTCCTATGGCCTTTTTTACATTAACAAAGTGTGACTGGGTCAGTATCCCTCACAACAGGACTTACAATTTAGTTTTTTTAATTCTAGATCTCAGGAAGCCTTCCAAGCTGATTCCTCCCCCATGGGAAAAAAAAAAAGCTGCTGTATCTCTGAAAATCTTTGTATCCAGCATTCAAGAATTAACTATAAGACACCTGGATATATTCTAATTTGGGCTGATAAATGGACAGGTGCTTTTTGGGAACTCAGGCTCTCATGGACTGCAGTCCTCTTGGGGGAAAAGGCAATCCCAAATATAAATCTTTGTCTTGGTGATGATATTTGAAGCATAATTCCCAATATTATCACCAAATTCTCTGAAAGTCCAGGATGCTTCTAGGGTGGGATCGTGTTTGTGCCTCTTGCTTGTTCATTCCACAAGATGGCACTGAGACACCAATTTCTCTCGAACAAGTGTTCAGATGAGTTTCTCTGCTGCCTGCTGAAAAGGTGAGAAGCCTTCAGTATTAGGGTTCCTCCAGTAATTTTTATGCAGTAGAGAAAGATGATCTATCAATGTTTAGGAAGTGTAGCAATAACTAAAAAAGTCCCTTGCTATGAGTCTTATAGGTCACAACACCACTGCTCTGACATTACTCAAAACTAAAATTTGTGACACATCCTCTAATCAGCAGAGAAAGTTGGGCAGCTCCAAAGGTCAGTCCATCCCCACCTAAAATTAGCATCTGAGGACAGACCCATGAGTCACACTGGATGCTGGGATTCTGCAACAGGCCTGTGAAATTATCATCTCCAGCATGCACACCCACAAGGAGGCATCTTACCACCAGGTGAGCTGGACTGCCCTTCTCCATCCAGATGTGATGATCCTGAGTGAGTGCAAACAACCACGTGAGTCAGCCATGGGCTGGAGCGTGAAGACCTGCTAGTTGCCTAACATAATCTGTTCATACTTGCAAAGTTTCACTTACCTGCAGGGCTAACAAGGATCTCTAGGGTCACCAGATACAGCCCTCTACTAGCATAAGCAGACACTCCACATCCCTTTCATGGCAAGGCCATTTTAGGTGGAAGAGCTTTTAGCTCCAAGTGCTTCTGCTGGAGAGCTGTTACCAGAGCTTGCTTCTCTGGAGATTAGAGTTTTTCTTCTAATTTCCAGAGAAACTGTCAAAGTTGTTTGTTCATGTGCCAGCATTGCCCTCCACAGTCGTGATCTTTTAGAGGTGCTATTCCATAAAGTTTTCCTGTAAAACCTGTTAGAAGCGGTAGCTGCTCACACTTAGCTCTGCACTGCCTCCTGCTGTTCTCCAAGGCTTGTTCATGTGCTGAAACCTCACTCAACATTGCCCCAACAGGGATTTTACAGTGTTTTCCACCACAAATTAAGCAACCACCTGCTAAATCAAACACATTTTGTTCTCAGGCAGGCCTTCAGAAACAGTAGGAAAGTCCTCAGTTTGGAAAGAAAAAATCCTGGCACAGTCAAAGTCCCCTTACAGTGCTGTTACTGTGCCTACAGTACTGAAGAGCCAGGAAAACAACCCTCCTGGGTCCTGGTAGAGCAGCACTGGGAAGGATGTGTGCTCAGGTACTCCAGGGTACTCATATTCCTACATGGAATAACTCCTCTGGCTCAGTTTGACAGTGCACATTTCCCCTTCACCCAGGAGCTCATTTATCTCTTAATTGTGCTAATCAACAGCTGGAAAATCACCACTCCATTAGCTTCAGCCCTTCTGGTGAAGCATTAACTTGTCCCCAGAGGCTGAGGAGCATGAGCAGACAGCACAGCATAGGAGCTCCTCACCACAGATGAGGACAGCTTGCTTCTCTGTCAGACCAAATGGACACCTCTAAGCCCTTTTGGGAAGCAATGTCACACCAGAGAGACCAATACACTTGTAGTGTGACCTTAGCTGTCCTGGACAGTTCATACGCAACATACTTAGAGCACCCACACCCCATAGTCTCTCACCTAATGTTCATTGTCTATCCCATTGCCTATCCCCTTTAGAGATGGCAGACACCAAGTGAGGTGCAGACACCTCAGGTACATGTCTCTCAGAAGATGCCTTTGGTCTCTGCACTATCACCCAACTCCCCAGTGTCAGGACACCATTATCAATGGCCACCACCCCCTGCCACCAAAGACACATCTTTTCCACGTGCTCCTTTCCAGTGAAACCAGGGTTAGATCTTACCATGCCGAGCCGAAATGGGAGTCGGAGGGAGAGGCATAGGGATCTGGTGGCATGATGGCGGAATCCTACTCCTGTCTGCAGCCCTCCACTCTGCTCCCTGGGGCACAGTGCCTCCTTGTCCCAGACTGCCAAAGCTCATTCATCTACAGATGATCCCTGAGGCTGTGGTGTCAGCAGGAAGGGGCTTAATATGGCTCTTGTTCGTTAGGAGAAGTAGAGCAGGGCTGCCTAGGACGGGGTCATCTCCAGGGCCAGCACCATCCCCATTGTTGTGCAACAGAGCAGAGGGTGCCTGGTGCTACACAGCCCACACTGGGCTATCCTCCGCTTCCACTTTCCATCTGAATTTCCAGACATAATTGTGTCATTTTTATATAAGCAGTAAAACTTTATGGTTTTTGAGGCCCCCTCACTGGCTTCCACTTGTGCAAAGCCAAAAAACCTTCTCTGTGCATTTTACAAAAGGAAAAACACACAGCGGTCCCACAAGAGTCCTGGGACAGCTGTAAATTTCCACCGATGTCTTATCAGCTCCTCATCTACTGTCACCTCCCATTCTTGCCCTGTCCCCCATGAGCACCTTGTTCTCCTGAGGGGCTCAGAGTGAAGCTCCTGCCATGTCCCTGTGTGGGAGCATACCCCTGCCTGTCCAGAGACCCTGCTGAGGATCACTCCCACATCCTGTTAGAAAGCTCTTAGGGTGCAAACACTCATGCTGAGCTTTGACCTGCCTGCTTAGGTAGCTGTCAATCTACAGATACGGCAAAAGCTGGGGACAGCATAGGGCTCACAGGGCATCATCTCTCTGCAGATGGGAGATAGCAGCCTTTCTCTTGGAAGAGAGTGAACACCCACACTCACAAAGAGATTAAAGAGGAAAAGAAGCAGGCTGGGAGGGAAGCACTTGGTGAGATTTTAATGGTGTCCTGAAAATGCAGTCTGATGGAGCCAGCATGCTCTTCTGTATATTTTCCTACCTCCAGCTGCACTCATGGGACAGTACAGCATGTCTGCGTCCTCCTCTCAGGACTCTTACAACTGGTGCCACCTACAAAACACCTCATGCTTCATTTCATTCCACCTCTTCTGCTTCATCCCTCCTCCAGATCTCCAGTCCAGGACTGGAGGCCCAGTCTGCAGGCTCACCAGCCCAGCATCCCTTAAGCAGCGCTAAAAAGTAATAAGATCCAAAGAGCAAAAAGTGAGGAACAATGGCATGAATACAACCATGCCTGTTCCCTCTGTGCTGCTGGATCAAGGCTCAGCCAGTAGTCAATGCAATCCTTACTTGCTGCATCCACACTCACTACTTAGATAAGCTACAACTTCAAGAGATTGTGCTAAAGCCCAGAGACAAACCATCTTCTCTGCCAGCTGTGATACAGATCCTTTGTGGAATGAGGAACCAACTGGTGACACTAATCAATATCCATATGTATAACCAGTGAATTACAGTGAATTGCAGGTGTCACCCACACATCCATATCATCCCATATCACATCTGCCACGAGGTGTCCAAAGACCATGAAGCAGGGAGGATGACTCATATTAGTGGTGAGTGCCACGTGCCACGTCTGGTTTGCCCTTGCTCTCTCTGCAATGAGGATAAAAGCCAGACTGCAGGCAGCTGGGCCAGCTTTCTCAGACCCGAGCAGCCCCAGCCCAGAGGGTTGCCTCCAGCACAGACGTGAAGGCATCTGAAGGAAACCCCTGATAAGCTTCTGCTATCATGGTGGGGAGGAGATGCCAGAGATTCCTTGTAGACACATGCACAAATCCCCTCAGATGCTGCCCAGCCTCTTCTGGAGCCCCAAGGAGCCCCAAGGGCATTTCAGTGGGGGTGGAGTTTTGCTCCAGCATTGAACAGATGACGTCATTCTCATTTTCCCTTTGGCCCAATTCACCTCTCCTGTGCTGTCCTCCTATGCTGTGGGGGAGAAGAAAGAGTGGCCCCGTGTGGTGGATCTGAAGGCTCATCTTACTAGTTCCTACTTGAGAAGCTGTGGTCACAGAGAAACTCAAGAGAAGCTGAAAATCCATCCATTGGTGTCACCTGAATAGTTATTCATTGATTTTTCCTTCACAGCAGAAGCAGCAGCAAATTCCCAAATCAGCCCATATTAAGCAAAGCACCAACATGCAGTTCATTTCCCAAAGCACAGAGCACAACACATCAAGACGTAGCACTCACTTAAGCTAGACTTATAAACTATCCCTAGGGGTGCAGATGTTCTAAATTCATGGAAAATATCAAATATGACCACTACTTCTTCCACAGACACAGACAGCCATATCTCCCATTTTCTAGTGAAGAAGTGAGTGTAATGTACTACCCTCTCAGTTCTGACTTCAAAGAATCTATCATTGACAGTCAGAATATCTTCTAAAAATCTCATAAGAATGGCAAAGGATCTGTCCCTCACTTCCAGTGTGAACTATCTCAGAGCTTTCTGAAACTGCCCCAGGGGACATTTGCACAGGACCTGGTGTGACTGTCTTCTGATCTCAACACAGCCTCCAGGCTTGGTCATAAGAGCATCATTTACACAAACCAGAAGAAGACTGTGAAGTTATAGCTATCACTTTTTGCCCTTTCAGTGTTCATGCCAATATCAAACTACAGCAGTAGGCAGAGCTGATGCCCAGCTGGAGCTCTCACTCACAGGAGCAGCCAGTCCAATTCACCAAGTCAACTAGGAAATACGTTTCTTTGCTCACATAACTTTGACTACTCACCCTCACAATAAGCTCAACAGCTTTTCACATTGGGTACATCTCTACAAGTCCTTGACACAGGATGCTGCAGATGCATGAGGGTAAAAGTCCACCAGCAGCTACTAAACATGGACATAGCACTATCACAAATGGTCCCTGAGCTGTAATTTGATAGTGGCTGTAAAATAATTTTGAGGAAATATGCTTGCTCTGTTCACACATTCTTTTCTCATCACACCTCTTCTCCTTGGATCCATCCCATCTCAATGACCACTGCTTGGCTGACTATAGTGGCTGGTGGAGTAGATGTCCCGCACCTCAGTCACAGGAATAGAAGACTAAAGGCCTTTACTAGGATGTTCTTGAATTCCTCAGTTGTCCTGGGATGATGTGAGAATACTTGAAATACATTCCCAGCTCTGCCACTCACCATTCTCAGTGTGTGACAGCCCCAGCCCTCATGATGGAAGTGTCATTAGCCCTTGGGTCATCATGAGTCATCCTTCTCCTCCTTTTTTTCTCCTCGATGCAATGCAGTGACCTCCCCCAGGGCAGCAGAGGACAGCTTCCACTCGACCACTGATGAGGCCAGTGGTCACAAGAATAGGTAGCAGTGTCCTTCACAGGCACAACAGGTCAAGCCAGGAAAACAGCCCCCTCTGCTCAAGGGAGCACTTACCATAATGCCTACAACAGGGCACCAATTCAATGGAATTTTAGATTTCTTAAGCAAAAGCTTTAGAAAAGGGAGTTATTGCAATGTAGTAGAGGCTCCCTTATCCTTGGCCCCAGGAGCTGAAGGAAGCAGCATCACATGCATCATTTAAGATCAGACTAGAAACAGAAGGCACCATGGGGAGCAATTGTGCCCTGCTTTAGGGCAGTAAATATCTGACTTTGTCTTGTTCATCTCATGGTTTATTGCCTCTACTGTTTGTACAGTGCTTCATGGGGGAAAGTGAGCTAACAGAGCAGAGCAAAGAGGCTGCTTGCTGCTTGCCTCCTGTGCTGCTTTCTTATGCACAGCTCCATGAGGCAGCAGTTTTGTGTGTGGCATCACCACACTTCAGTCACACAGCTACAGTCAGCAAGAGCCTGGGGTAGAAAAAGCCATGCCATAGCCATGGGAGTCTTGCAGGACCTTCACTGGGCTCCCCATGCTCTGTTCAGCATGAGGGCTCACATCCTTATCCTTCAGCATGGTTTCTGGTCCCTGTGCAAGGTGTGTTCTGGAGAAAAGAGCTTCTGTGCAGGGCCTTGCTCCTGTGCAAGTGCCATGGGGTTTGCCATGTCCCATATAAACACTTCCTTATGCTGGTGATGCCTGTTAAATGTAGGACGTGAACAAATTGCCCATAGCTCACAAGATGTCTCTTAAGCCCACACCAGCATTGCCTTAAAAGAAGCAAAGGGAAAATCTTATGACTGAAAATTCTGTGGGATGCAGCATGCTTGTTGTTTGTAGTCAGAGGGTGGTGCAGGGGAAGATAGAGATCTGGGTTCACAATGACCTTCTTGGACCACAGCTGGGCTCTCAAAGCACATGCTTGTTTAACAGCTTTGGAGAAGCTCTGGCTATTTGCTATTTCTGTTGCACAATTACCTCATGTTTTCTGGACACTTGACATGTTTGGAAGTACTGTCAAAATAATCCATCACAAATTCTTTTTATCTGTAGGCAACAATCTGATAGAAGACATCCTGCCCTGATCAGCATCTGCACAGAGAGGAGCCAGCAGTGATGAAAACATGTTTTGCTCTAGGTTGTCAGCACGAGGGGAAAAAAACAAGTTCACAATTTGCATTTGTTGATTCATACTTGCTAACAGCATAATATAACAAGATTAATCAAGACAGAGGAATGGAGGTTAATAAAATCATTGCTTTCTCAGAAGACTGACCCTGCAACCCAGGGTGAGAGAGCTGGGGCTGTTCATCTTGGAGAAGGTTTCAAGTAGACCTTATCGCAGCCTACCAGTACCTGAAGGGACCTACAGGAGGGATGGGGGATGGTCTTTTTAGCAAGGCCTGTTGCAACAGGACATGGAGGAACTGTTTTGAACTAAGAGAAATTAGATTCAAACTAAATACAAGTAAAATAGGTTTTACCATTCAAACTAGATACAAGGAAAACAGGTTTTACCATGAAATCAGTGAAACACTGGAACAAGTTGCCTGAAGAGGTAGTAGAGGATGCATCCATGTCTGGACAACCAAATCTAGCTGCAGATGTCTCTGTCTCACTGTTGCTAGGGGCTGGACTAGATGACCTTTAAAAGTCCCCTCCAACTTGAACTATTCTATTATTCTATGATTCTATGATATTAGATAACCCATCTATTTCTTCAAATGAAGAGATATTCTTTGCTGAAGGCAGACAGGATGCCTATTAATTTCTCCCCACTTGCTGATAAGACACAACCTATAAGAAAAATGCAAATCCCACAAAAGAGTCCTACACTGTCAGGCTGGTGATTGACTTGGATGACCACAAGTCACATATATAACAAAGATACTGCTCCCACGTGCAGTATCCCACCCAACCAGCCATCGTCTGAAAGGAGCACATCCCTCACCAGATGCTGTCACCACTTGCTGTTAGCACCCAGCTTTCATCAGAGGTTTCCCTTTCAAGTGCTGACCCATCTTACTGGATCAGTCCTGCTTAGCTTTCAGCACCTGATAGGATCATAAGCCCCAGCAAGCGTAAGCAAAGGATAGAAACGGTGGATAGAGATCTGGAAAAGGCAGTTACACATGCAGCAATGTTATGTTATGCACAGAGGTGCATGAAATATGTTAGAGAAGGAAAAAAAAAAAAAGATATGCATAGCTAGGAGAGTTTCTCAGAGTCCAGGATATTATCAGATCTGGAAAAATGCTATGTGAATGAGTCACTGGAGCATCAGTGAATGGCTGTGTACTGAAAATGCCACAAAGCTGGCTGTTGTATTCCCTCTCCAGCATTCACACAGAATCATTTCATGTTTTCCATAAATGAGTGACTAAAATGTACCATGGGCCACTTTCTTAGAGGAAAGTGTCTGTAGCCTGGTCCAGTCCAGTCTCTCCTCTCCTGTAATACAATGTTTAATAAAACATCTTTTTTTTCAGTCATCACTGGAGAGCAAATGAAGGCCCTTTGAAAAATGCTTTGCATATTCTTTCTGCAGCTGCTCTCCAACCAACCTGCTGGCACAGCTGCAGGGTGGCCTGATGCTGAGGAGGGAGAACAAATGTGACTCCTCCAGTAAGTTTTCATATGCTCTGTTCTTTCAGGAGATGCCACAGAATAACTCAGCTCCCAGGCATTTGGGGCCTGCACAAGTTAGATGCTAGAGATATGCACATCAAGACAGGAGAACGCTGTTACATTAAAAAAAGGAGCCAAGGAGTAATGGCTGGGAAGCAGGAGACCACTGAGGCCAGAGTCACTTTGATCCCACTCAAGCAGTAGGGAAACAGGAGTCAATAGCACAAGGTCACACATGGTGGCTTCTAGAGCCTCTGCTCTGCGCTGGGGTTTGTAAGGCAGACTGCTTTTGCTTTGAACCTCAGAGGAGGATGAGTGGGAAGAATGAAAAGAAAGAGATGCTGCCTGCCATTATTGAACTTTGGGTGGCATAGGTGATGCCTCCTATGCTACTCCTCAGATTCCAGAATTGCTGTTTCCACCATTACATCATGCATTTTGAGAGGTGTAGGACACAGCCCACCCTCCCATGGGTGTTAGAACCCAGCAGACCTTACCACACTTTTGTCCCAATGTCTGAGAAACTACAAGGGCAGGTTTATTCTCCCAGGATGCATGTAGCAATACATCATACAACTGGAGGTGCACTCCTGCATCAGCACACAGGGTCTTCCGTCCAGTGTAGCATGGAGAACCATTGTCTTGGCCAAACTCCCAGCTCCAGAACCCACTTCATGGCTCCAGAAAGGAGTTCTTGGTGTCAGTGTAACTGCACACTCATTTGCAAGGCAGCCACTCGGATGGCTTGTAATGACTGTGTGGCATTCACGTGCACATGGGCAATCTTAATTCCAACCTATGTAGCCCTGAAGTTAAAACACCTTTTTACTATGGGGACTTGGTCCCTCACTCATTCACCCTGAACATCCATGCCTTAGTGTTAGCCTGACTAGAGCATGCCTCGTTAGCTTTGTGCCATGGCAGACTCCTAGTCCAGGTTCTGCGTCATGTACAGCTGACACCAACTGGGAAATCTTGCCAGAGGCAAAGATGGGGTCAAGATTTCCCTCATAAAAGTCAGCTGCAGGGGCCACCTCACTGTTTGCCAGGCAGTACCTGTCTGCTGGCATGAGGGAACATGGAGAGAAGTCTGACTTGAAAGTGCTTGGGTGTTATTTGTACAGATTTCTTGCTTATTTTGAGTTTGAGCCACCAAAAAAAAAAATTAAAAATACACAAAATACATTTGTTTACACACAGAAACACAGTACAGCAAAGAAGCAATCACTGTGTGACTGAGATACTGCTTCCTGCCTGGATAGACACATCCTTCGCTCTCTCTACTGGTGTAAAGGAAATTGGTAGAAAATCTGCATCTGGACAAAGGATCTGCCCTCAGTCTCCATATCACCCTTTTCAGATTGGTTGCATTAAGTTCTTTGTAACAAGGTTACTGTCTTCCCCAGTGTGTCTGTGTGAGTCTGGCACTGTCAGGCAGAGCCAGGAGATAGTAATGCAATAACCATCTGTGCCAACACAGACAAGGAGGATGTACAAAGATATTTTTGCATATTACAAGCAGATAAGTTTACATCCCATGAGCTCTGTGTGCCAGTATGCTGAAAGAGCCACAGCACACTCTAGGAAACTAGTTTTGATGCTGCAGCTGCTTTTGGTGCTGGAAGGAGACCCCTATGTGCCCCACTCTGCTGGCACATGTTCTCCCCTTGAAGTGCTGCCCTGTGATCCAGTAAGGCAATGTCCATCAAGAGTGGACTCCAGGCTCCAGCCAAGCTCCAGTTCCCACTGAGCGCAGCTCACATCACTTAGGACACTTGTGAGTGTGAGTAGCCATGTCCACTTCCAGCTCTAAGCCCAAATGAATAACTCACCTTGCTTTCTGTTTGCACTGGATTCTGTTTGCCGTTAGGGAAGGCATATCAACCCTACATGCCATATGTGGCTGTCCTGGAAATTAATCCATTCAGGGCTCTAACAGCACCATGTCACTGAGTCTTCATGCTTTAATCCTTGGAGCACTTGGAGTCTCAGACCTTCTCTTATCTGCAGACTTCAGTTGAGGGCCTTATGAACATGGCTTACAATCTGAGCCAGACTCCAGACTCTCTAGCATGGCTTGATGGTTTTGTCAGTCCTGGCACAGTCAGACCAACATAAAGCCATCATGAACCTCCCTACCTTCTGGTCTACCTCCATGAGCATAAAAGGAGAGTTCTGCATGTGTATCTGCCTGCACATATCTGTGCAAGGGAGAGACAGACTCAGTGTGACAAAAATTTCAAACAGAACAATTTAATTACACATATTTTCCCTCCATGAACAGGATGAGGACTAAATATGTAACAGCTGTTGCTTAATGCATTCCTAGATAGCACACAGATATCATACTGATAAGCACCACTTAAGGGCTGAGATAGAAAAGGAGAGGAAGAAAAGTAATGATGTTAGTTATGCAGAGAGCAGGTCAGATGTTAGTGTGACTTTAGAACAACCTGGTTTCCATCCCTCCATTTATTGGAGCATTTACAGTAATGCATACAACAGTGAAGCATTTAAATAGCATTTCAGAGGCAGTAAAAGCTTCAGAAAGCTGACATCCAATGCACTTCTTTACAGCCTCCCCATGAAACTGGAGACAAGACAAGTCACACACCCCCTTTAAAACCTGACTTGAAAAATCCCTCTTTGAAAACCAAATGTTGGTGTGTATCCCGTGATGGTCGAGGGACTGGGTGAGCCATGAGAGATCCCACCTATTTCAGGTCTTTGGCTTTACGCCAGAGCACAGCTTGTCAGGGGAAAGACATGAGCAAAAGGAAGGGGTGAATATCCTGAGCTTCCCACAGGCTGACGTCTACTGGGCTTGTCGCTTATTCCCAGCTCCAAGAGGTGGCAGTAGAACTCCTTGCTTTCGAGAAGCTGGTCTGCCGGGACCGACGCCCTCTCCTGCTCTGGGAGCAAGAAAAGGACTGACACCCTGGGGAAAAACAAGACACCCGTAGCATCTCCAAGGTGAAACACCAGTTGCAGTGGGTTTGGTACAGTGTGAAAACATAGTGTAAACCACCAGCAAGGTATATTAAATAAAAGTGATGATTATAAGAAAAAACTTTTTCACAGTGAGGGTGGCAGAACACTGGAACAGGCGGCCCAGAGGGTGTGTGGAGTCACCTTCTCTGGAGACATTCAAAACCTACCCTAT